>JAWWTY010000001.1:73024366-73073743 GCA_035222235.1 Margarornis squamiger
CCCACCTGCTGAACTAGGACACAGAGACACCAGACACCAGATTATGGTTGTTCTCTTCCTTCTTCATCTCCCTCCCATAGTCCCAAATTCTGTATCTTTTGACAGCAAACATGGAAAACAAGCTTAATGCCCACCAGAACTCTCCCAGGGACTGATTTTTTATGCAATCTGATTGCAGTGGAATCATGGAGAAGTGCTCTTGTGGCAAAGAGCCATCTGGCCTGCATAAGGAAAAGCATTTTCAGCAGGATGAGGAGGCGATTCTTCATATCTTGGAAGGGAAGGGGGTAGGTGATCCTTCCCCCTGGTGAGATCACATTTAGTGTGCTGGGTCCAGGTCAAGGCTCTCCAGCGCAAGAGAGACATGGACATCCTAGAGCTGGTTGATTGAGGGCTCAGAGCAATAGTCAAGTAAGGAGAAGCTGAGAGAGCTAGAAGTGGTCAATCTGGACAGAAGGAGACTCAGGGGCATCCTATCAGTCTGCATAAACACTTGATGAGGGACAGCAAAGAAGTTAAAGCCATACTCTTCAGACAGGTGACAAGACAAAAGGCAAGAGAAAGAAATTGAAACAGGTGAAATTACATTTAACCTTAAGAACCCAGATATTAAGTGTTGAGGGGATAGACAGTACAGCTTGACATTAAAGCAAACATGCTGATCTGTGCCAGCATGTTGACAGTGATATCTAACGTCATTTTTACTTGAAAAAAACCCTAAACTATCTTTCTCTGCAGTAATTTTTGAGTGTTTTTTCCTGTCTGTCATTTTGCTGTTGGCAATGCGATAAACCTAGCCAAACCAAAATCTGCACCTCCAGCACACTTGGCCAATAACCATGAAGGCTAAAGTGAGGGCAACCACCAAACATGAGCACAACAAACAGAACCAGCTTACAAATGAAGTAGTTTGCACAGCAGTTTGTGCAGGGGAGCATGTGGAAGGGACCCAGCAGCAACTCAGGACAGCATAGGACTGCTCAACATGTAATGATGTACCACAGGGTACAAAACCCAAGTGCCAACCACAATAACCATCCCAGCACATTGGAGATTTTCTCTTGGAGCTGCAGGGAGTCCAGAGGTCTCCCACTGAAACAAGTGAAGACAGTGCCCATGACTGCATCTGTGCCCTGGCTGGAAAGTGGTGTTACCCAATAAAAAAAGAAAGCTTCTGGAGGAGATGTACAGACTGTGCAGCATCAGGACAAATGAAAACGAGATTGATGGAATCTTTGCAGATACCCTGCAGAGACAGGAGCCCAAGTTCCCAGCCACACAGAAGGAGGAAGAGCTAGAGACTTCTCATTCAGGTGGCAAATGGAGACTCTTGGGATGGTGAAAGCTGAGAGAATGTGAATTCTGGCAGCAGGCGGACAGAGTTCCTTCTCCACCCAAACATGCAACTGCAGAATGGGTTTAGTGTCTTGGTGTCACACATGGAGGATAAACCTCTTCCTGGCGAGGCACAATAGTGGGCATTATGCACCTGTGCCAGGAGGAAGAAACAGGTGGTAGTTATGGAAGATTCTTGACCATGAGACATATATATACATACACACACACATACATACACACACACATGTATATGTGTATGTGTATATATATATATATATGTATGATTCCCTTGGAATAATTTGGAATAAATTCCCTTGGAATAAATTTTTATATATATATATATATATATATATATATATAAATTATCACAAGTGAATCTGGGAACCTCACAACATCGAGATTTCTCAGGTATGCTAGCTATGTTTAACAGCATCAAACACCTGTGTACTGGCAATTGCCCTGAGCCCTTATAGTGTAGATACATAAATCTCAAAGAATCAGCTTACATGGATTCATTTTGCTATATATACACTTTATTATTATTATTATTATTATTGTTGTTGTTGTTGTTGTTACTACTTTGGATGTCCTAGAACCCCAAGACATCTGCATAGAACTGCAGATTGGACAGAAGACTTGTAGAGACACACATTTAGCTGGAGTGAAGAAGCTGGAGACCAATCAGGGTGTTCCAGCAAGTCTGGAATTATTCTATAGACTGATATTTAGGCAACTGAATCCTACCTTCATGTTTACTGAGAGTATATGGGTTTAGAAACCCTAGACAGACTGGTTTGTTCTCTGCCAGACACAAAAAGTGTTTAACTTATTCAATTTTATCATACAGGGATCTGACTATAGGAAAAGTAGTTTAGTAAATACTGAAAATATAGGTGCAAATTAGGTTTTCAAAAGAGACAGAGTGAAGACTACCATGGTTCTTAAACTGGATCACATAATCTGTAGATTACAAATATGTTTTGTCAAAGACAGAAATTACTCTGTTTCCATATACATGAGTAGCAATCAAACATGAAAGGTGAAAAGGGATGAAAACTAATGTTTCCATACACATGTGAAATATCTCTTACTCTTTTTTAAAAAATCTATAACATTTATTTTTCTACTTCTGGATTCTATCACTCCTATTGTAGCATTACATCTGTTCGTTTTAATAAAGTTATTATATAATTGTTTTCAGAGCCCCTAGAAATAGTCGACATTTGTTAAGATATTTTTTACTCTTCTTCTGGTTGAGATATTTAAAATATTAAGATATAGCACATCAAATGGTTTTGTTGTTGATAAAGGCTAGTACCTTTACTAACAATTGTCAGCAAAACATAACTCAGAGTAACCTAAATTCAGATATAGATGTTGTTAGTGACTGATTTTTAATGCATGGTGCTGAACACTCACACAAGGCTGCTATAGGAATGGGATAAATACCTAAATTCTTCAGACTACTACTGTTGAAATTCTTATATATTAAAAAGACATTATTTTTTCTTTTATTCAATTCAGTATAAGGCTTTTTATGAAGCACACAGCCATTTTGCAAATATTGCAGAATATGAAACAGTTTTTTAGGTGTAAAAAACATATTTATCCCTCAAGAAAAGAAACTAAATTGATAGCTTTTAGAACAGTTTAAGACAATATGTCTTTGGAATTATTATGCAAGAAAAAGGAACAAAAACACAGGTTAATTACAATAAAATTGATTTCTAAGGAACAAATAAACAGATTCACAATGAGAATGTTTGCATAATTGAAACATCTCAAATTCATAATAATGAAAAGAAGCTAGTTCTCCAGCCTATGACTTTTAGTAAAGTGTAGGTTAAATTATGTTTCCATATTTCTGATATCCATAAAGGACCATTTTTTATATGTTTTCCTTGTGTTAAAATGGATATATTAATTACTTCTGTTAAAAGAAGAATAATTCTATCCTGGATATGATTATCTCACTCCATTTGTAACAGAGAAACTATAGGCAGCTAGCATAGACAGTTTAAGTCACAAAGAAATCTGATTGTAAATGTAAACATTGAAAAAATATTAGTTTTTAAAATAAAGCATTTTTAAAAGCAAAATATTTTCTATTTTTAAAATCAGAGTAGAATTTCATTTCAAAGTTTCCCTTTGAACAATTGTTCAAAAGTAATTTGATATGTTATTGTTACTTCTGTTTACTCTTTTTAGAAAATAAGGAACTATTCATGCATTTTCCATTTGTATTGCAAGCCTCAGGAGTTTGGCAGGGTGTGAGACAGGAAGATAAGTGACAGCACTTCAGTTGCAAGAACCTAATGTACCACAGAACTGAAAGCAAGCAATATTGATAAATACTGGGAAAAACAAATAGCTACAGTGAAGACAAAAGTGCAAGCTGACAATATAATTTCTCATCTAATTATTGCATGACTTCTACTTAATTAAAAAATAAATGGGTTTTTTTTACTTTTAGAACTAAATGAAAATTTAGTGATGAAACTTAAAAGATTTATCTGGTTTAAAGGGTAGGCATGTATAATAACATAGTTGCTGTGAAATAAAAGGCTTTCCAGAGTTCCAAAAATTTATAAACGAGGTTGCTCAAAAATTTGGGTAAGCTTGCATCAATATGTAATTTCCAAGTAAAGTGGAGAAGCTGTAGCACACCTCAAAGCAGTATGCATCATTTTACTTTGTTTTAACTGTGAGGTTTTGAACTGGTGATTGTCCAAATAGTAAAAAGCATACTTGTGGAAATTCATGAAGTGAAAAGATAAAAAGAGGGAATCAGCTCCAGTAACATATTAAGTGATACCGTTGAATATTCTCTGACACCTTATAACTATGACATGTTAAAAGTGCCTCTTTACAAACAGTGAGTAAGCTGACCCATGCTGCTCTTACATATCTACTGCATTGGCTAAGTCGTATAGACAAAAAAAAAACTGGTGTATGGATTTCTTTCTAAATTATTGTGTTCTTAGTCCTGGACATATCTACAAACACTTTCAACTTCATTGTTGTCTAAGGTACCAAGAACAGTTAGAATTTCTTCTACTCAGGCTATTTTGTATCTCAGTGCCAGACCCATTAATATTATCAGGTATATCACTAGAAGCCCTATAGAATTTTCCAGTCTTTCAAATACTGCAGGATTTCCATCTGTCCAATGGACTTCTCTATTTACATTCTTGGATAAATAGAGGAGTCCAGTCTATTTTCTTTAACAAAGGCCAGGAATCGTTTGCTGTGCAATTGTTAGGCTCAACTGAAGTGTAACTAAAGCTTCTCCTCAAAGATCTATAACCACATGTTGTCTACCTATCATTCCCTGTATTATTTACTATTTTGTGACAGAGGCATTTCTTACACACAGATGGCTTGTTATCCTGGTATTAAGTGCCTTTTCATTGCTAAGGTGATGTATTAAATATTTTTATGCTTGCTGGATGTTTTGACATACACATATTTCTTGTTAATATTTCAAAACATCGTTCATCATATCTAGAAATTTCTCAAACAAAGGTTTGTATGTGAGTGACAACATAAACTTGGCATCTTCTGAAACAAATTATAAAGAATCTTCTGAATAAAATATACAAAAGTATATGTGTTTTTGAATGAAATTTCCTATTCTCTCAGTTCCAAGAATGGAAAATATTTAACTGGATGTAATTTGGTTTATATTAATTTCCTTTATTTGCCTACACTTCTAGCAATAGCATAACATAACAAAAGAGTACTAGAGCTTGCTATTTTTCTGTCAGTGTTTCCTCACAAAACAATTATAGTTAGAAACTTATTTCACACTCACAATAAATAAAATTATACACAGAAGAGCAGATCCATTAAGTAATTATCTATGTGAAAGTATCACATTTTGGCAAGCACTAAAAACCCACCAAAATAGTTATAGTTCACAATTTCTCAATAGTCTTCTCAATAGCCTTTCCCCCTAATATTTTTACTTCAGCCATGGAATTAATGAACAGAAAGAGAATGATAGATAAAATAATAGTAAAAAAAGATATTATAAAACACCCTTTATAAAAATGTTGTAAAAAAGAGGATCATAAAACATATACTTAATTTGTAGACTCTTTGGTGCAGTGAGAAAAGGTTCAGAAGATTGTGGTATAGATTTTGTTTTCTCAAGAACTGATAACACTTCTAAAGAAGAATTTTTGTATTTAAGATTGTGACTAAAGATAGTTTTTCAATGATCACTGCTTTGAAAAAAGGGGGAAAAAGTCAAATCCTTCATTATTGTACTGAATCTGGTTCCGATGGAGTTAATTTTCTTCACAGCAGGCCATGACTGTTTTAGATTTATGACCAAAATGCTGTTGATGGCCTACCAAAATTTTAGCTATTGCTGAACAGTGCCTGCACAGGGTTAAGGCCTCACTCTGCCCTTCAAAAAGTAGGCTGGAGGCAGGCAAGAAGCTGGGACAGCTGACTTCAACTCATATCTCACAGATATCTCCAAGAGATATCTCAAAGCACATAACATTCCCAGCTACAAAACCAGGGAGAGTGAGCAAGCAACTGGGTGGGGACTTACCTGTCAGCTGGGATCAACCTACCACAATTAACATTTAGGCAAAATAAAAAAGTCTCACCAATATTCATATATTTATATATACTCTTTAATAGAAAGACGTGAGACTCATTTATGCTAACACAAGGTTCTGTCTACATCTCTGGTTTGCCATACTCATAATTGACCTGAACTGAATTGCTCTATCCACTGAAGAGTTCATGATTTTATAGGTAGTGATGTCTCCTCTATTATTTTGTAGAATTTCCACTTTCTTAGATGTGTCATATTGAAATATGCTCCTTTTCCTGCATTATCTTTTATATAACTGTGTTGCCTAGAGGCCCTTGTCACAGTCTAAGTACTCCTTGAGGAGAACAAACATTGAACAAAAAGGTGAACTTATCCCACAGACATTTCACAAGGTAAGTATAAAAGAAGATACTACAGACTGATGCAAGAAGTCTCATTTGGAATACAAAGAAGCAGTGAGAGGGTATTAGTCATAATGTTAGACATTTGATTTGTCAGCAAGCTCAGTCTTTTAACATTTAACAATATAAATGATAAGAACAAAACCACAAGATCATGATACGACTTTTCAGGAATTTATGGAAGTGGGGAGAAGAAAGATAAAAGAGGTAAATGAGATTCAGTTATTTAGCACAGGTCACAAAGACCCTATTACTGTATATTCATTCTTAAGTCCAGAAAATTTTAAAAAAAATTAAAAAAATAAATAATAAAAAAATAGAATGAATGAATGACTTACTGATTTGGAGCTTTTTGAAACAAGTAATTTTGTAGAGAAGGACTAGGAAGAAAAGGTCAATGGCCACACACACACACCCCTCCCACTCCCACTCCCCCAACAAAATTTCTAAAACTAAAATTCCTTTTGAAATAATGAAGTTCAAAAGAAATGTGATTAAATTTTATCTCAAAAAATGGTTAAAATATTAATAGAAAATATTAAATTTATTAAGATTATGCCTACAAATAGCAGGCAGGTCAGGTACTGTACAAACAAAAGCATAATCACAATTGTGTGCATGTGCACCAAGAATGTAATTTATTTGATTTGTACGTTAACTCCATGATAGCTCTAATCTTTTATATGCATGGACTCTGAAAAATGGGCTTTACTGATACATATAATTTTTTTATACTCTTAGGAGCCAAATATTGGACATCTTCAATTACAAATGTCTAAAGGTGAAGTATCTAAATGCAGGTGAAGTATCTAAACTGTGAAATATGGAATATGCTATTAATTAAACAGGTAACTCTGTCATACTGTTCAAAATTGTCAGACAATTTCACAATCAAAAAAAGTACATAAAGTGATTATGATTGAAAGGGGACCTTTATTACCTAACTCTTCTACCAGGATATATCACACCAACAGCATTGCCATTGCAATCTCCAAATGTGTTCTGAAAGGACAAAAAATAAGAGACAACAAATTTCAGCTTCAGTCTTATCTCTGGTTTTGACCCTTACACGAATATTTTTCACGCAGTATGAACCACTGTGACTTAGCAAAAGATCAATAAACAAGTGGAATGTCACTAGGAATTATGTCTTTCTTTACTTTTAAAGCTGGTAACACTTTTTATTTCTGCAAACAAACTTCAAAAGGCTTGTGAAGCTGCATAGAAAATTTCAGATAGATTTTCTTTAAACCAGAATCAGGTTAGTGTATTTGAAAAACTTTCTAACATTTAAGAACAATAAAAGTAATAAGAGGAGAAGAATTCCATAGTGTGAAGAGAAAATTCAAAGAGATGAAACCCAAGTAACTGGCTATCTGCCAGTTATTATAAAAATAAAAATTAAAGATCTTCAATTTGTGAATTAATGATTTCCTTTTACATCAAAACTGTACTCCTCTTGTTAGGTGATCTAGCCTTTATGCCTCAGAAGGGGAAAGTTAAGAACATCAACACATGTATAACAACTGCTCAATGACTGTGAACTTAGTGCTTTTTCAAGTGTTCCCTATGAGTTGCCAATTAATTAGAATGACATAAGGTCCATTTTTTTTTTTTTTAAATATATAAATGAAATTAATAATGATCTATTATTTATTATTTTTGGTCTTTAATAAAACAATGCTAAGTTCAAATTACAAAAAAAAAAATAAAATAAAAAAAAAAATAAAAAATCCTGTGATATCCGCTACCTAATTGCTACCCAAAAAAACAAACAAACAAACAAAAAAATTCAAAAAACTTTACAGACACTCTAGTTATATACACACTTTCACGTACACACAAACACACACAAACTCACACATAGATACATGTGTGGTGTGTATTGTACTTACACTTGAATGAAATATAAGGGGTTTTACTACTTCAAATTGATTTTTGCAGCCTCTTATCCTAAAAGGTACATTGAAAAGTTTTAAGCAATCTCATTGGAATAAAGCTTTGCCAAGGACAAACACTGGAAGACCTTTCCCACAGTGTGTAAATTTAATCATAAAAGTCCATCTTCATACCACATTATGCTTATAATGGATAATAGCTCGAGTGATCCAGAGAAACATTAGTTTTCAGCTTTGTTATTTTAAATATGGAAGTACCTGAACCAATTAGAAATCATGAAAAGTCAGAAGAGCAGTAAAGCTCATATGTGTGTGCGCGCACACACACACGCGCGCACGCACACGCACACACAAATATGCTTCTACACTATTTTCTTTTTCTAGGTAATTTTTAGCTCTGAAAGTAAAATCATATAAAATAGATGATGCTTCATTTTTAAGAGGTGAATGTATCAGCATAGGTAATACACTACACTTTTTCTTTTTCCTCAGCATGGCAGTGAGTGAGGAAATGTTGTAAGCTAATGTAATGTGTTACATCCCTCTCATCTAGGACTGACAACATAAGCTTGTGGCAGATGGATGGATTACAGCACATACCCATTGTGAATGTTCCTAATGTTCTCAGTTTTCACATGCAGCTGAGCCATGAGGTAGAACTGATCTGTTTCCTATTACTGTTAATAAATGAGGCAGATTAGCAGAGATACAAATCTGGCAATATTATAGAAAGAGTGTATTTTGCATGATTTTGCATATTTTAAAGGATAAAACATGATATAATATTTTGAAAGTTATTAACACTAGAAATGGGAGAATAATGTCGTGGGAAGAAGATATTATAGCTGCTGACAAACTGATTTGTCATTTTAAAACATTAAAGACAAAATGGGTTTTTTGACTGCAAGGAAAAAATACTTTCGCTATAGTACATAACAAATGGTTGGGATAGCAAAATCCATTACAGTGCAGCCACAATATTCATAATTTATTTTTTTTTCACATCTTTCTGTTTACTCAGATGGAAACTAATTTCTTACATTGGTGTGTTTTTTTTGATTAATTGTTTCCTCAGTTTGAATAGTTGGAATCAAAGTATGAATTTCATTAGTACATTTTTTTCATAAAGGTAGATTGTCACTGCTGTGTCAGAACACTAATGTGGATAAGTTTTACAGAAAACTTCAATTCCTACTAGGTTCACAAGTAGAAGCACACAGTAAAATTCTCATCTTCTAAGTGTTTCTATTGTGACATCTGTAAGATTTCAAAATAAAAGTAAGAAACCTGCAAACCTCAGCACTAATCCTGATGAATGCAATATAGTTGTTCTACTTATGAAATACTCACTGCAAAAATCAAATTAGGAAAAAGAAGACACTGAAATTGCTGTTGAAGTACCTGCAAAATATAATTTAGACAGTGAAGTAGCTAGTGTTTAGAGAAAGGATGGATGTATGTCTTGAATTTAGTAGAGAAGTTGAATATCAAAAATTAGGCTGTTCATCCTATGGATTGAAAAGAACATCCTGGATTTCAAGTTACTTTTTAACATTTGCATTGTTTATGTTTTTCTCTTGAGTATAAGTTTTTATCACCTTCAAATACAGTATTAATTTACCAAAAGCTTTATTGTTTTGTCGAAATGATACTTAATTATTCAGTAGTTTTGATATACTTCAGTTTAACTTCCTTGGTGTTTTAATCATTTGACTCAACTTTACACATATCCAAGTTTAGATAACTTCAATTCGGAAGTCAGGTTTTTATTCTATTTGCACAAAGAAAACATCACTTCTGCTGGTTTAGAAGGATGCTGACAATACATCCTTCAAATGCAAAAGTGCTAAGGAATCTGGGATTCGTAGCTAGAATATTTAATTTCAAAGAAAAGCTTCTGAAGCTCAGGGGACATCTCTGTGCAGTCTTTGTTTTAGACAACTTCTAACCATTGAACATTGCTTAACGTTTTTTCTCTACTCCAGTTTTTCAGAACAGGAAAATCAAGTAATTGCAGTTTTATTAAAAAATATCAACATGAGCTCAAGAATGAGAGCAAATCTGTACCACTGAATTAATTCTCTTTTCATTTTTACTGTGCTTAACAATGTGTGTTTGCACACGAGTTTTCCTACACACTCCATTAATACTGATATTGACATAGAACAAGAAGTATTCATCTCAGATAACTGTAACCATCTAAAACAAAAATATTTAAATTTGAAGGTCTAATCTTCACAATCAAATTGAGATAAATGATTTAAAAGTGTAGTCTATACCAAAAAAAAAAAGATGTTTGAGTCAAATATACTTTTAACTCAGGAATCTTAGTTAAACCACAAAGCACAGCTCTTCATAAATACCTTAGATTAGTATATTTTAAAATTCATGTTTCTAAACCAATAAATCAAATAAATTACTTTTTCAATGTTTCTTTCACTTTTTCTAGAAAACTGAAGGATTGAAAAGTTGGCTAATAATTTTTGAACTTTGTCTCTCCTTTTTTTACTGAAACCTCCCTTCCAGAAAGGTTTACAAGTGTAAACAAAGCTTTAACTTCTTACTTACTGTAAGAAAAATCATGTTGCTTGGTATCTAGTAATATTTTTTTGTCTTTATGTCTTCAAATTAATAGTTATTTTATATGTACATTGTTATGATGTTAGATAAAGACAATAAGCATATATTGTATTGGGTATTCTAGCTTATGGACTAACCCTTATGTAAAAATATTAGAATATATGAATGATAGTAATAAAACAGAAAGTCTATTTCAGATGCCTGGCAGTGATGTATGAAAACTCAAGCCTTACTTCTGTGCTCTAAGATTTCTGTAATGGAGCTGTTACTTTGTGTCACATGACTGGCTTTCTTTTAAAAATCAATTTAATATTTGTGAAATCTCCTAGAATCATAATACTGGAAAATTAATTGTTCCAACAAGACAACATATATACCAGGGACACTGATGGAATACAGTCTCCAACCTGTGGTCCAAGTCACTTTATATCTGGTTTACAAGTTCAAGGCAGCAGTTATAAACTGCTGATATACTTAAATAAAAGACTTCTGATAGAGGAGTGAAGCTGCAAAAGTAATACCATTTTCTTGCATTAATGAGCTCTGATTTTCTGAACTTCCAAAATTCTTCCTAAAGTATGAAATGTAAACAGGCAGATCACCCATGTCTGTGCAATGTAAAAATAAACAAGCAATTAAAAAAGAAAACAAACAAAACCTCCAGACCCTTTGGCTACAAAAACATAGTGCTTTCATATACCAAGGAAGTAGTTTCATACCAAAAATGCTACATCTTAATAAAACAGTGTTAAATTGAAAAATAAAAGAGAATATAAAAAGAATTTAGAAACCTGTTGTATCTTTTTGATGACATTCTCTTGCACCTGGTAGATTAAAAAAGAATAAGAAATATGAGAAGGTAAATCATGGCGCCTTGTACTTTAACATCCTGTCATTGTGAAAAGTACAACACACAAATCCGGAATATCCAGCATTTTTCTGTTGTTGTTGTTGTTTGGTTTTTTTTGTTTTTTGTTTGTTTGTTTGTTTGTGGGTTTTTCCAAACATATTAAAATGGGAGATTATATTTTGCTTGAAGAGGGGAAAATTTAATTCAGATCAAGGACAGCTTTAAAAGTGAAGAAAACAACAGGGAATAAATTAATAACTAAGAGGCTGCACTTCCAAACAACCTTGAAGGGCCTGAAAGTCTTTGGTGTATTTTCTGAAAGAAATGAAGGATCAGATTTACTAACAGTGGAAGCCACATCAGGTAGGAATCATTCCATACACACAAACATCCCTCAAAGTATCTACAACATTATTCCTGAAATAGATTTGATCATTTGGGGGCTTGTTCTGTAAACATTTCTGTAAATATTTGACCTTTTCAAACACTGAATGTCTGTTAATTGGTCCTACTTGTTTCTTTAATTAAATTGCAAACTTAAACTACAGTGCCAAGTGCATAAACTCTACTGGCTACTTCTTCACAACTGCAAGCCAAGAGGCAGTATCTTCTGCTGCAGGAGACAAATCCTTTGACATTGCGTCCCAGTCCAAACCCCACACGGAGTGCTACAGCTCTAAGATGTAATTCTAATATTTTATAGGTTTCTGTCTGAAATAATAGTACTGAGCAAACACAAGTGCTTTTATAGTAGAAAACTGAGAACACACCTCATATGACAAAGAGGATTCGATAAGAATGCTGAGATTACTAGGAGGGCACTGGAGGATTGTGTAGATTTAGAGTATAAGGATGGTGGAGTTCCAGTCATAAGAATCATACTGAAGGTTTTTTTCTGTTTTTGTTTGTTTGCTTGTTTGTTGGTTGGTTGGTTTGGTTTTGTTGGGTGGGGAGTTTGGTTGGTCTTGGTTTTTTTTTTTGTTTGGGTTATTTTTGTGGCAGTTTTCTTTGTTTGGTGGGGAGTTTTTTGGTGTTTTTTTTTTTTTTTGTTGGCTTGTTGGTTGTGGGTTTTTTTGTTTTCTTTTTCTTTTTTGCTTTGGTTTGGTTGTTTGTTTGTTTGTTTGTTTTTTTGTTTTTTTGTTTTTTTCCAATTAGAAACCTGTTCTTTAGCTTAAAAATTTAGTCTGTGGGTAAACTTGCACTCCTAGAGTATGAATGATCACGTGATCTGGGAATGGAGAGCTAAGTTCTTTAGCAACTCATGTAGATCTTTGGATTTGAGTTCTTTCCCATAAGAATATATTTATTTAATTAGTTAGGTACTAATTGTTTCAATGAATAGTTCTTAAACATTTAAAAGCATCAGGCAATATACGATCCCATTCAAACACTCATAAACACTTTTGCATACAAAAATTTCTGAGTTTGTCTAATTTGAATATAGGCCAAAGAAAAAACCCTCTTATTTGATTGTCAATTTGTAATGAATCAAGGTTTCCTATAAAGCAGTAAAATGCCCTTTTAACTTTGCAGTGCAAAAAAATCTGGTACTGTGGCCTTGGATCTGCTGCAGTTATTTAATTAAATTTTCAGTTCACTAGAAAGAGTCTAGGAAAAATACTATTTCTGCAGCTTTTTGTTGCAGCTTTCAGTCGTTTTCTGGGAAACAGGTTCATGTCTTCATCCAGCTGGTACTCAGCTGGTCATAAACTGTAGAACAAGAGTACACAGAGAGAATGACCTGTCTTAAAAAAGCAGATGATTCTGTTCCTGGACTATATTCTTGCACAGCATGTGCAAAGGTGGTTCAATTTCATGTTCATATTTTAAAACAGAACATATATAGAGAGCTAATACAGGGATAAACCTGGCTGTGCCACTCAGTTATGAAAAAAATCCCAGGTTCCCTAAATTTTTTTGTTTGTTTCTGTTTTTTTTTTGTTTGTTTGATTTGGTTTGGTTAGGTTTGGTTGGTTGTTTTTTGTTTGTTTCTGTTTTTTTGTTTGGGTTTTTGTTTGTTTTTGTTTTTGTTTTTTGTTTTTTGTTAATTATTTGTTTGTTCGTTTGTTTCAATAAAATAACTACCTTAAGATTGGGAAAAATACATGAGAAATTGGCAAAGAGAGGGATCTTACTCAGAAAAGATATCTCTTTTCCAGGGTCAATTGTTTGGTGCTTAGTAAGTCTTCTTTGCAAGTTGGATCAATGTGTGTAGAGATTGTGTCTTCTTAAGTCAAATCCCTTTCCTCACACAATATTGGTCCCTTTATTCATTATGGTCTGTGTCACAAAACAGTCTAGAAGAGATTTCCTTATAATGGAGTATGATATTATTGGCTTGCACGAGGGAAAGCAGTCTATGTGTTGTCAACATTAATTGTCTAAACAACAAAATTATTTATACTCCTTTGCATTGTAGAAATTTTACTGTCTTTCAACTTCCCCTAGAGTTTCTTTTCTTTCAAAATAATTAGATTTCTCTGCATTTTTTTTTCATCTAAGCTTGACTTTACTATTAATAAATAAAGACCTGGGATGCAAATTCTCCAGAAAGCTGAATATATCAGCAAAAATGGGCATCTACACATTAAAATTGGATAGGTGATTGCCCAGACACATGAGGAAGTAAACAACCTTCAAGGACTGGTATAAAAATAGGCCCAAATAGATCTTGTTATATAGAAATAAATATGTCTGCCATTACTAGTCAAAAAACAATGAGCTTTGTATTGACTTGACAGCACAGAGGTTCAGGGCTTCCCTGGGCTTGCCTTGGCCTAATCTGACAATTAATATTAATTGATAATAATATAAGGGTATTATTAATGTGAATCATCTATATTAATTAAGACCACGAATGATAGTGCTATTTTAACACGATTTATAATAATTGCTCCATTTTGATTATTTTGTTCAGATATTTCTCTGGCTGTCAATAAATTCTTATCTCCTTATAAACTGTGTGTTCTTTTCCACACACAAATAGATTTTGAGGTTATTTTGCAACAAATATTCATAAGTTCTTTTAAAAAAAGATTTCTTTTAATGGCCTTCATTAAGGTGGACATTTAAAAAGCTCTAAAGTTCAGCCATGATGTTGTGCTTGAAGAGTTTCTTCACAATGTATTTCACCCTTGTCATGTAGAATTGACATTATACTTCATTCAACATTATTCATCAGTATCAGAAGCTTTATTTCACTCCTTCTTTAAAAAAATGAAAAAGAAAAAGAAAATTGCCACCAGCCCTGCAACAATCATAAATCTTGAGAGCTTCTTAGACTTCAAATATATGATATATTCCATCTAAATTCCTAATGTTGCTGCATTCTGTATCAGAAAAGCATGTTATCAGCTATTTTAATATGAATGTACTCATATACTAGAAAGCTAAACATATGCTATTATTCCTCTTTTACAGATGGGAAATTATTGTGCAAAAATGTCAGTTTGGCTAACAGGGTTAAGTGTGTGAAATAAGATGAATGTCTTATTGAGTATGCGTTCCATTGTCCTTTCAATGCAAGATCAAACATATATGCAAAAATCAGAAATACATACTTGTTAAACTGCATCATATTGCTCTCAGGCATGGTAATACTTGTTCAAATAAATATTTGATTAAAAAATGTTCATAAAATGTTTGTTAATTTTAACGTCTTCCAGATCCCTTGTGCTCAGGGAGCTTAGTTGAGTGCCTGTATTTCACTTTAGATGAGAGTAAACATGGTTGAAAAACAAACCTTTCCAAAATACACACCTTTGTATTTGGCTATTAAGATAATATAAAGAAATTTATCAGGTATTAAACCTGGATTTTGGATGTGGTGCTGAAAGGTCATAGAACAAAATGAATCTTCTGAAATTCTTTGAACAATTAATAAATGCTGTTGCTTTTGATCAAAGATCTGTACAATTTTTTAAATTTTTTTTTACAGATTCTCTAGATATAGAAAGAGTCAAGTAGCAAAAGGCATTTGATCAAGAAATACGCTGTTTATTTATTATTTAAATTCAAGTAACTAAACCATGTTATTAAATTCTGCTAAATTGTTTGACTTGAACACTTCCAGAGATCCACATCCACAACTTATCTAGATGACGTTTTCCAGTGCTTCACCACCCTCTGAGTAAATGTCTTCCTAATGTCTAATCTAAACCTGTTGTCTTTCAGTTTAAAACCATTATCCCTAGTCACTATGTATTCCACATACTATAAAACAGCAAAACATTCTAATTGGGCAAAATGGCAGACAGACTGTTACACAGACTGGACCGCATTTGGTTGGTTATCACCAGCAGATCATGCAAACTATCAGGGGCCTTGAATACCTGACACATGAAGCAGTCTTGAGAGAGCTGGGCCACTGCCACCTGATGAGCTGGAGGGTCACGATAATCTAAGTTTCCTATCAGTGTTTGAAAAAAAAAAAAAAACCTGCAAAAATAGTGTCAGCAAACTCGCTTTAGTAGTAGCTGATGATATAATGATGGATAATATCTACAGATTTCAGCTTGGGAGGTTTGGACAGCAGAAAGAGACTTTTGCACTAGGAGATTGGATGAAATCTGAACATGTTGCCAAAGATAATGCAAAACATTGGTTCTTGAAGCTTCCCAAAAGTCAACTAGACAAAGATAAAATTGAACTGGTCCTGTGATGATGGCAATCTCAATGAGTGGCAGATTGGACTATATTACCAACACATCTATGATTCCTTATGCTCAAAACCAAACCAACCAACCAACCAACCAAACCAAAACAAACAAACAAAAAACCAAACCAAAACAAACAAAACAAAAAACCCAAACAAACAAACAAAACAAAAACAAACCCAAAAACATACTCGGACTTCTACAATTTTTCCCTATTTCATTGACAGAATCACAAATAATAAGCACATGCTTGAAAACTCTCTGAAGTTAATAAAGTTTCAACATTTCTTTGAACAGAAGTTTGCTAGTCTGGACATCATTATGTGGACAGATTTATTATTTCATTGTTCATAGAATAGCTATTGA
Organism: Margarornis squamiger; assembly: GCA_035222235.1. Taxonomy (NCBI): domain Eukaryota; kingdom Metazoa; phylum Chordata; class Aves; order Passeriformes; family Furnariidae; genus Margarornis; species Margarornis squamiger. Next base: position 73,041,028 of record JAWWTY010000001.1, read on the forward strand.
ATCATTAAACAGAGAGACATGAACAGAACTGTTCCATTTTTTTAGTAAAACATTTTCTAATTTCAGACATCTAAGCATTTCATGATACTTATAAAGGAAGGACAGTTCTACCTTTCTGAAAGGATTGCTGACTTTACTAACCAAAAATTTACATTAGGCTACTCATTTATTCTCTAAATCTAGAACTAAGATATGCAAGTCTTTGTTTTACTTGAAGAAAAAGAGCTACAAATCTCAAAAAAACCAGCGCAATTAGCACACTATCAGTCCACTAGTCCTGATCTTTACAAAACTATCAATGTGGACAATGGGATTTTATTAAAAGTCTTGGGAAAGATAATGTATTTGAGGAGCTAGTGATCTTGAGTGACCTATGTCTGCTCTACTAGGGTTTGTACTTGTAAAGCCTCCATGACAGTGAGTGACCACAGTGCAACCCTCTATATGTAACAAAGTAAGGCAAGGTGCTGGAACATCCTGGATAACTGTTCCTGCGTATAGTTTGTACATTTTTGTAGCTAGATATGTTCTGACGAGCATTATGAAAGAGAGCAGATTCCTTCCTGTCAAGGCAAGATACACGGTTTTTTCCTTACATCAGTTGTAAGAAGCCATGGAACAGTGGTGAGGGTGGAACAGAGGGTGCACAGTGTGGTATGGGAGTATTCATCTGAGATCCATCTGATGCAACATGAAAGCAAGTTGCCAGTATCTGAAGGGAGATAAAATTTACTTGCTCTCTATGTTTTTTTTTTTCCTACTTGTGTCTTATTATTAAAGCTTTTTTTTTTTTTTTACTCTCTTGTTTGTTCTTGTGCCTTACTTATTGAGATCCAGCAAGAACCTTGCTCCTTCTCCATTGCATAACAGGCATGAACTGATATGTAACCCCTGAAACACATTTAGAGGCCCATATCTCTGAAAAAAAAAACAGGTCTACATTCACTAGACCTCCACAAATGTGGTATCAGTATAACAGTCAAACCGACTAAGTTTTCACATATATACAAAGTTAGAAAATATGTTATTTTCTTTGCTTTAACCTGACCCCTTTTTATGTTTCAGAGAGCTTTCAGAATAGCAACAGACATGCACAAGCTAGAGGTCTAGACATTTTACTTACATGGAGAAACGATTCCCGGTCTCTTGTTACTGTAGGCAGCAGAAGGAGAAGGAAGAGTGTATCTGCTAATTATCATTAGAATTATAGTTTAAACTTTAAAAATAACAAATCATTCAGCTCCTTTTATTAGTATGTTTTTATTTAAAATTTTTACTGGTAAGTTTTTGGATTTTTTTTTTATTTTTTTTTAATGCCTTGGAATTTCTTTAAAGTTTGTCAATTATAATGTGTTAAATTTCCTATGGAGACAGACTGAATTTTATAAGTATTTGCTCTAAACTGGAAAACAAATATTGTTATACATTATTCCTAGCTCCAGAGTTTATTACATCCCTCTGCAAAGTTGAACATATTCAAACACATTTGCCTACAGCCTGAGGTACATGTATTTTATTTTTTTTATTATCACTGGTCAGTAATGAAAAGTTTCTGGTTTTTTTCCAATGTGATATGTAGCTCTAAGAACTATTGGAAATAGGTAAATCAACAAATAAAGTGCTTGTGTTACATGAGGAGAATGTGGCATAACGTGTGACAATTTTACCAGCCTTAGCAGAGAGGTGATGACCAGTGTCATGAAAAAGAGTTATCAGAATAATAAAAACAAGGCCCATAGTTTTTTTATTCATCAATGGCTGACAGACATCTTGAGATAGACACATTGCATTTTTTTTTCCTCTAGGACTACCAATTCTATTACTTGCCATTGCAAGATATAGTCCTATGTGTATGAGGCTATATCAAAGCAAAGTACACTTCATGTATACTTTCTTACTTCCAAAAGTCATACTTCTTGGAATAGTCATATGTAAATATCATCACTAGAAGTGTATTGATGGTGGTTGTTTTAATCAGCTTTAAATTCAGTTTCATTCATTTCAAGAAAAAGGCATAACAAATTTTTCATTCATACAAGTAGATATTCTGTTTTCTGTTTTTAATTGTAAGATGGGGAAACAAGGTTTTATTTCTTTTCTAAAATTAAGAACTTTCTGAAGTTACACATTACTGTTTTCATCCTTGAAAAAATCTTTTTTGGTTTTCTGGACATAATTCATCTTTCAGAATCTTCTCTGTGATTGGTCTTATACAATGACTTGTACAGTGTTAGCTTTCCTCTTCTCAAGTTGCCCCTTTCTCTCTGTTAATAAGATTATTTTTTTCTTGTGACAAAGTCTCTCTTTAAATCCTATAAGTAAGATAGTCTTACCACACAACTTGATTTCTAAAAGTACAAAACAAAGCTACTTTACAGTAAAATAATGCAATCTTATGCTTTTGTCTCGGTTGTATCATAACAAATGAGTTATCAAGGTGTTTTATAACTAGAGCTTTATTTGATGCATGTGGGAAGTTACAATATTTACTGTACAATCAAATTCTATACCGAAAATGACATACCTCGAAAAAATAGATTTTTGTAACCACCATCACATTTCCACAACATCCACAGCTCATAAACTAATTAGGACCCCATAGACACATTACATTAGGGACAGGATAAAACACTGTTCTCTTGCCACAGCAAAAGACTATATTCCATTCCTTAGGACATGCATTCTGCTAAGGCTTCTTTCAGCTTCATCTCCTTGGAGAACAATTCCACATGGTATGAAAGCTACCCTGGAAATTGTCACATGTCAAGAGACTATCCAGTGGTTGCCTCTTCTCCAACAGCTGGCATTTCCTGCAGTTAGCAACACCATTTATATTGCATTTCTTGGCAATCACATCATAGAACATTTAAAGTGTCTTCAGGCTTGCAGTCTTTCACCCAAAAATCTGGCTGTATTTAAAAAAAAAAAAAAAAAGACAATGCAGTTTTTTGCTGTTTAATGCAATTTAGCATTTCAGAATATAGTGACCTAAAATCCCTCTATCCCTTGCCATTTAAATTACCTCCCTCATTAAATCTTCTGTTATGTTCAGTGAGATATACCAGAATCACCTTGGCTGTCCTCCTTTTTTCCCTTTTTCTTTTTCTACATTAAACTTGTCTCATCACTTGAACTCAGTCATTATTTTAAAATGATAATTAGACTGACTGGAAATCCAAATCACAGGTTTTGGGACTCATTCACTAAATAACCTTTTCTTCTTAGTCTGATTTCTACAAGTTTTGAGTCAAAATGATGTGTCCCGTATTTAAGTTCCTTCAAGCATTGCACCATAATATAAGAAACTAGACATCAATAAAGCAGATTTTGCATTAACATCTACATCTTGAAGGAAGACTCCAGGAGGGTCTAAGAAGCCATCAATGTACCGAATACACTATCTACATTTTTAGTCACCAGTTCCAAACATTTAACCATGTGATCTTGAAGGAATGGGTAGCTGGTGGAGTTTGACACATGAAAAAATTAATCATTCTTCATTGCAGAACATATCTATCTGGTAAGGTTATATAATTGTCATTATCTACAGTCAAAGCTCACATGAATCCTTTCTAAAGGTGATTTTATATGATCAGCATCCTATTCATCAATAGATGAATGTACTCATGTACTCATGTACTCTTTGAAATAATTGCATTCATTTTTTCCTGCAGTGATAAAATGTTCGAGTAAATTCTATCATCTGTACCTTTTTATGCTATGATGACTCAATTCTATACTATCTTTTTGATACTCAGGATGGTATATCTGCTCCCAGAATTTTCTTTATCAAAAAAAAATTTTTCAGTAGTCCTGATATGAGTTAAAATACGGTTTAGGAGTTTAAAATCTTTGAGAAGTTTCCTCTCTTTTTGACAATTCCTGAATTGAGAGAGATGTCTTAAAATACTATCTTTGAAAAGTCTAAAACAGTACAGAGGATTTGGGGATGGAGCTTGTTTCTTTTGGGGGGTTCCACTTTTAGTGTTGGGCTAATTCAGTCTAATTTTTCATTTGCCTTATTTTCTTGGACAGGGTGGATGAACAAAAAAATCAGTTATTCACTCTGTTTTAGCACTGCCACAAGAACATGAAGAACTCCTGAGATTAACTCCGTTGGTTAGACCATGGTACTTTTATTATGAACTTCAGTGCTCATGTTTTCCTGATGGTGAATAGATGATGAATTTTCAGTAGAATGTACATACTCAAAGTGAGATATTCAAAGCTGCAGTTTGTTAGCTGTCTTGCTTACCATTTTTTTCTCATTCCTCCCCAAAACCAAAACAAACAAATAAAAGAATGAAGATTCATATAATGTCTTTATTTAGGAGTCATCTGATTTAAAAGTCTGAGTGTCTACCTTGCTTATGCACAGGCCCTGTTTCAATGTCTAGCTTACATTCAGACACTGATGTGATGCAGTCAGGTATAAATATTGCTATCATTGCCTGCAAAATCATCAATTTTAACTGAGACCAGACAACTCAAGCCCAAAGAAACGTTCCATGGAATTGCTGACCCAGTAAACCTGGAACTCTGGCAATATGATGTAAAATCTCTGTTACTGAACAAACAAGATGATACAGCACATTTATATGTTCTTATCATTGTAGTGGCCAAAAGAGAGGGCATACATCTTCCACGATTAAAATGTTATTTTCTGCTGCAATTGTAACTTGCTAAGGGATATACAGCTTGAATAATTTGAGACTACAAATCCATGTCAGTCTTACAGAACAAGGAACAGTTCTGAGGACTTCCGTTAGAATTCCTGGCTTTTTCTTATACAAGTAAAAATAGTAGTCTATACATTTAAAAAATATTTTTTAAGATATCTGCATTACAGTACAAAAGCCATAATTTATCATGGTAATCATGGCTGCTGATCTAACTTGTCTTCCTTAGAAATAAGGTTGTGATTAGCATCTAAGTCATTCTGGTTTTGTATCTTTACATGCTTTAGATTTCTTATCTGAGAGTTAGTTTTAGCACTTCAATTCCTAAAAAAATCCCTCACTGCAAGTCCCCTTTTCATCATCATTGCTCAGTCTCAAGCCATTAGATTGCATTTAAATATTGCAAGAAAGCCCTTATACAAGCGTTTATCTTGCTCATTCCAATGGCTGTATACTCCACGAAAGAAAGAACCAAGAGCTGACAACTGTGTTTTGGTAAGAAATACACAACTGGTATGTTTTCCCGTTATTTGTATTTATGTTGTGTTTGTTTTCTCATCTGTTTTCTGTCTTCTGTCTGTAGAACAAAAAGTCTGCTTGACATATACATATGCAGCCTCTATCCATTATTGAAATATAGTTAGCAACTTTATATATATATATCAGTTTCCACTACCAAAAGTAAAAATAGTGATGTATTAAAAAACAAAACAAAACAAACAAACAAACAAAAAAAAACACAAACAAAAAAAAACCCCAAGCAGCTTAATTTCCTCAGCTTCTTGAATGACTAAATATTTAATTACAAGCAGAAATTAGGTAGCACTAGTAGCCATCATGACAGAAAACTTTTGAAAATACTGTACAACAGAAGAATTTTACAGTAAGGGTATGAGCCAGCTAAAGAGGTTTCCAATGGAATTCACTCAGCTGAAATCCTAACCAGGTTCAATACATAACCTGTTTGTAATTTCAATAGTGCCCTGAAACTATACAAAGTGAGTTGCACAATGTGGGTGTGGTAATGAAAGTACTTATTTTACCTTTGAGACTTTCAGTACATAGAAAAACAAGTTTGCCTAGCTATTTGCTAGTATGGGCTATAGAAGCGAGGAGTAGTATCACAACTCAGTCATACACCACCAGGATGGAGAAAATGGGAATTAGCTCTGTAGGCATATGTACTTTCTTTCATGTCCAATGCAGGAAATAATGAGTTCTGAAGTATGAGGGGACCAGTATAAGCAATTCCTGAAATTTACTGTGGCAAAATAGACCAGACAGAGTCTAGAGAATACATTACACTCTGTTCCTAATTTTTGCATTTTTTGACATCTTTTTCATATTGATTGACAATTTTGCACTCTTCTATCTTCTGACAAAAGCCTAGCCAGCAATTGTAACCTAAGTATATCAGATATAAATATTTCCACTCCAACTCCTAATATTATCGTCAATCATAAACTCTTTCTGTCATTTTTCCTCCTTCATGATTACAGTTTCTGTCAGCTTTGTTATATTCAATTACAGGAAAAAGCAGTAAAAATGGGCCCTTCAATCACAATCTCTGTTTCCTAAAACAAACAAGTTTAACCATAAGTAAACCATATTGCTAAATGAAGTCACTTGAATTGCACTGCAAAGAGTATAGCTCAAGAAAGCTGAGCTAACAAAATTTTAAGTTATTTGAATTCAACAAACTTTGGTGTTTTTTTTTTTAATTTAATTATCAGTAATTTTTTAATCATAATGATAGCTCTTGGATACATTTCTCTAGCACAGCTTTTATATTTCTGATTATTTCAGTCATTATCTGTAGAGAATACTAATAGTTTTAGGTAGAGTTTAGGTAGAGTTAAATTTCATTCAGGTTAGCTTTTTGTTTGAACTTGATATAATTTGGGTTTGTTATGTTGCAAAGAATATGTGTATATATAATTGGTTTTATTGTTGTATAGATTAAGTCTTCACCTACAGGGTAGGATAAACCTTTGGAATTTCGGAAGTGAGTTTATAAATTTATATCCTCTCTAACATTTAATGTTATGATGTGCTGAATCAAACGTTTATGTTCAGAGCCTTAACCTTGACCTACTTCTCATTTCAGGAACTGAACTTTTTCTCAACTAAATCTTTTTATTTGTAAAATTATTTTGGGTTGGTTTGGGTTCTCACACCCTCATTGTCCTTTTCCTTTTTTATTTGTTTCTTTTTTTTTATTTTATTTTTTATTTCATTCAAAGATGTTTTAAACTGAGATGAAATTTTCCTTAAAGTAGCTAAAAAACAAACTTTGCATGCTTGTTTCTTGGGAAACCACTGTGTTGGTCATGACCACATAAGAGGCTTATAAACATTATGTTCTCAGTCTGGATTATGTCTAAAGTGGAATATAAAAGCAGAATAATTACCTTGCGTAATTCAAAGAGAATAAAAAAAGGAATTACTTTCCTCCACCAATTTCTTCCAGAAAGTGGAATAGGCATTGAGATTGTACAGGAGTCTCTTAGTCACGTGGGAACCTTAGAATCGTAATTCAAGATATGCAACATGTTTTAGGAAACTGTGACAAGAAGTGACTGCTGAGCAGTCAGCATATCCTTGTTTTTTTCATATCACTGTAGTGCAAGGCTTCAAGAAGAGTGACAGTGTCATCTGTAGTGCCTTGGGACACTGACTTGAACAAAGCTTGGGGGAAAAAAATTGCTTCAGCTTTTCGGAAAAGTTGTATTGGAAAGCTTGCCAGACAGAGAATGACATGACCGAAGTGTTGTCTCAAGTCTTAGACCTGGGGAGGAATGAAAAAGATATTTTAAAGGCCCACATAAGGAAATGGAGCTGATACTTCAAATTTTCACATTCATAGTAACTTCACGTGAAAAACAGATCAATAAAAAAAAGTAGCTCCACAAGCTGCAGGACAACACTCTTATAATATAATCCTGGATTATTCTGGAGACAGCAGGTTTTGAGAGAAATCAACGTATTTTATAATTTTGTTCAGTTCTATGTATTTTTTATATTCAGTTAAGAGCACTGTGTTTAGTGTTTAGCAATCAGTCAGAAGATTCATTGCAAATTCTGGCATTACTTAATGTTCCTGAAAAAAAAAAAACCCACATATATGAGAGATGAGAGCCTAAACATTATTTTAATTCTGAAAAAGAGTGGTTGAAAAAAGAATTTTCTGAGGTCCAAATTTTAGACAGTAGAGTGCTAGCTGCCATAGAGAAATTATAGCCATAATATCTTTACCACTTATGTTCAAGCAATTCCACCACCTGAAAGAAATATCCCCAATATCAGATGGTAATGCTGTCAGCTAAAGGAGAAGGGACAGATTTATTGTGTTGACAAAAAAGATATTAGAGAAGACAATTAAAGGGAACATCTGGGAGGGCAGACTTCTGTCCTGTATGATAGCATGTGTGATTACAGCTCTACCTTGAAAACCCTGAAAGAGCCCTTTCAAGAAAATATAGGATGACAGACAAACAGCAAATGTGATGCCGGCTGTATCTTCAGCCACAGAATGCTCTCTTATGGTATTCATTGGCAGATGTGCACTTCTGCCTCGACAGATGTGCCTATGTGTCTGTTTCTCTCACATTTCTCTGGGGATATGTTATATTATGCATCACCTCCTTTCCAGTAGTTCTACCCTAACATGACCTCTTCTGTCATAAGGATGTAGTTGGCTGTGGATCCATATCTTAAAGCTCTTCAAAATTAAAAATAAGTGCTTCAGGTTTTTGATCTTTTTTTTTCTGCTATAATATCCCTATAACTACCAGTACAACTAATGGGATAAGGCAATGAGCCGAGTCTGCATAGATCAGCACTGTCAGAAGGGTTTGTCACATTTTATCTTACCTAATGTGTTTAATAACTAACCTGCCTCTACTCTATACCTGCTTTGATATATAGCTGATGTAAGGGACCAGCAACACTAAAATAATCCTTTCTCCACAAATAGAGAATAAACATTTTTAGCTTCAGATATATTTCAGACATATTTCATCTAACAGCCTTTTATGGCATCTCACAGTAAAGATAATCCAGATATTAAGAAACTATAAGTACAAATCTCTGCTGAAATTTATATCTGGAGAACTTTGTGAAAATTCAGAATTATTTGATGTTTCTTAAAAATGCCTTATGGCAAACCAGAAAATTTTGAATATGAAATCACATGGAAAAAAGAAAATTTTGAGAAAAGTAAGATCTGTATCATTTGAATTAGAACTTGCAAACATTCCTTCAAACCAATGGAAAGGATGGTGTGATTTATCTTCCCATAAAGAAGATTACTGCAATGAATCAGAGAAAGCATATCATACTGTGGTCGTTATTCTTTATGGATTTTGAAGGAGACCTAAGATTACCTGATGAGATGTAAATTTCTACATTGTAAATATCTGAAATTAGCCAGTGGAGATAGACCACATATCAGTTCTATGTTCTTTAACGACAGTACTATTTGACTCAAATAACTATATAACTACCAAAAAAACAGTTATGGAGGTTTAACATTGGTTAAGGGCTAAACTTCCAGCCAGCCACTTGCTCAGTCCCTTTCTTCAGTGAGACAGGAGAAACAGGATAAGAAAACTCATGGGTCGAGATAAAGGTAATGACATCTTAACACTCTAAACTTGGTAAATTTAGTTTAATTTTTTGCCAGTTAATATAAATTTCTGTAGTGAGAAACAAAGACAAACATTTAAAAAATACTTTTCTTTCTCCCCTCTCCCAGGCTCAACATCTCTCCACCATTGGCAAATCCTCTCTGCACCTTGAGCAGCACAGGAAGGGATGGGGACTAGTATTTCCCTATACTAGTATTTACCAGTAGAGTTTCTCTCTGCTGCTCTCCTGCTCCAGTGCGGGCTCTTTCTATGGGGTACAGATTCTTCAGGAGAAACATCTGCTCCCCTGTAGGCACTCCACAGGTATTATCTCCTTCAGGAAATATCCAACTGCTCCTGTGTGCAGTCCTCCACAGGCTGCAGTGATTGTCTTCTCTAATCTGGGCTTTCCAAGGGAATACCTGCCATACCAGTCCTCTTCACAGGGTACAGGGAAATATCCCCTCCATCATGGACTTCCCTGCAGGAAAAATGCTAGATCCATGGGCTGCAGGAGAAACTACTCTAGTACCTAGAGTACCTCGCCTCCCTCCTTATTTTCTGACCTTGGTGTTCACAGAACAGTTTCTTATGCTTATTTTCCCTTCTATTCTGTCTGTGTGGCATTGCCTGTCCATTCTTAAATATGCTTCCTCTGAGGTGCCACAGTCTTGGCTGAAGGGCTCAGCCACGTCCTTTGGTGGGTTGGTTGGGGCCAGCTGGAGCTGGCTCTGTCTGTCACAGACCAGAGGCCATCCTCTTGCCCCCACCTTGACATACTAGTAAACCAAACACTGTAGTGTTTCTAATATAGCTCATAATAAACTTCATATTAAATGTAAACATGGATCAACAATTCTGGTAAGTTATGCTCCCTGCAAGTTCCAAACTGTGGGTAATATAACAATATTTCAAGTAATACTACATTTAGAGAGAAGTGTGTCCCACATTTTATGAAAGACTATAAAAAGCTAAGACTGTAAAGTGATAAATATCTACATTGGGCTGTTGCAGAAGGGTCACCTCTTGAGATTTGTGACTGATTTTTAAAACACAGACACTTCTAGAAAAATAGATCTGTTTGAAAAGCCTTATTGAAAGTTAATTATACCAGCAGTCTAAGACTTCACACTTAGAGAAGCAATCAGGCATCAAATTGTTTGGTGGCTTTTAAATAAAAGACAAGTAAAAATGACATTGGCATGATGGAAAGTCTTAAACAAGTTTCATTAGCTACCTCCAGTGAGGGTCCAAGCTAAAATGAGATGCACAGATCAGTGGGGTTGAAGAAAAAGCAGGACACCCAATAGTGAATTAATATTAAAATCTCAGAGTATGGCATATTGCCAGTTTTTCAGAGAGATTTAGCTAATCTAATTAGGAGACCAGAAGTGAGTGGACAAATTTTCTGTCTGGCTTTAGCACTGAAGAAAGAAAGAATACTGAGTAGTAAAATGGCTGTAAACAGATACACTCAACACCAAAAATGATAATTAAATGGCAGATAATGTACTGAGGTTGGCTTTCTTTTTTTTTTTTTTTTTTATAAGAATTCACCATAACTCAGTCAATAACCCTGATATTTTGCAATAGATTTAATAAAAATACTTATACAAAATATGAAAAGCAGAATGAGACAGGATAGGCAGATGAAAAAAATAAAAGCTGTTTGTAATGCTTCTAAATAAACTCAGTGATGTTATTTTTAACTATTTGATTCAATTTTTTTTTGTTTGTTTGTTTCTGATATGAAACAAGAACAGGGCTACCTATAAATTTACCATCCCTTTTGAAACAGAAACAACTCTATTGAAAACCTTCAGACAATTGTCTGAATAAGGTAGTAGAAAGCCCTATCCTAAGGGGCCAGAATACAGCCTGTAATGGAAATACAATTTTATTGAATCATGCTTTGGAGGACGAGGCTAAATTTTGATTGTTTTATGACTACTAGCATATAATGAATTCTAAATAACATCATGCATATATGTATCCAGTTACAAAATATTGTAAGTTTTATTTTGGTTATGTTAATATGTTTATTTGCAGTTTATGCCAAAAAATCATGCTGCATATAAAAAGAACTTTGCCACAACAGGCTGTGAAAAAGTGAGTTTTTATATCTCAACACTTCAGAAACAATCAGCTTTTATAGTCTTATTCTTTCTACTTCTGATATATACAAAGTGGACAACTGTTGTGGCAACAGAAGTAGGAAAGGGACACATCTGCTTTAGCATGGAAAACTTAAATAATTTATTTCCTTGCAGTTGGTGCACATCTGTGCTCATTAAAATCAGTGGCAAAATTTGAATTTTCTTCAGTGATGTAAGATCAAACGAAAGCATTTAAAGACTGAGATATTCCCACCATCAAAACTAAATTTCTTTGTGATTGCTGGGTTTTATGAAGGGGGAAAGTACCCAAGTTGAACGTCTGTCTTCTGTCACTTATCTGCAAAGTTAACTTTTGTCAGAAATAGTAATAGCTTTTCCATATGGATCTTTTATTTTTACATACACCTTTAGCATTTTCTTAACATACGTCCTGGCATTACAACCAATTCTTTTGGTTAATGCTGTGTTACATATATCTAAAGTTTTAATATTTTATTCAGTTTGTTAAAAAAAAAAAAAAAAAAAAAAAGAAAAGGATCTCATTAGATCTTGTTCCGGGGAACAGACAGTGTTTCTGATAAGCTCAAGAGAAGCTTAGCCCAGGTGCTGTTTGTCAAGACCAAGGCCTAGTGAGCATTTCTGAAATCTTAATGCAGCTCAAGGAGGTGAGAGGGGTTGTACCACAACAGCAGGGTCTAAATTTGGCATTTCTGCTCTAAATATGTAAATTTTAAGAAAAAAAAGATTTCAGTTTATGACCATATATTACAAAAACAGTCTTCAAAAAAATCCTTTATTGGCTATGACAGGTAGTAAAATTTTTCGTAATTCCATCAACTTTTAGGAAACTCTCACCATATGTAATGTCTTTAAGATCTTTGCTCATATCTCTAAGTTGGTTGAAACTTAATTTTTCTGGTGCAGGGACTGATCACAAAGACATACAGACAAATAGGGAAATGTCATAAACCATGTTTCTGTAAGAAATCAGATTAATAAAAAAAGACCCCAAACTCCTGCTTTAGAGACACTGCTTGAATGGAGAATAATTGTGATTTCAGCAGCCTACCATCTCCAAAGAATGAATTTGCCACATCTGCTAGGAAGTAAACAATAAACAAAAATATCAGGAACAACTCAGAGGAAGGAAACTCTTGAAGTCTCTTTATGGAAAGAATGGTCAACCTTCACTCCAGACAGTTTACATTTTTTTGTTTAGTTATTTTAGTCCTTAGTGGAAGAGAAGATATTCATGGAACTATCTACTTTTACTCCCTTCTCACAATTAAAGTAATCCTCCATTGTATACTTATAATCTTTTATAGACAAAAATTGAACACACTTTGTATGTGGACACAATTTATTGTTAACTGAGCTAATTTTTTTAAAACCTAGTACAATTCAAGCAGTTATCATGAATTCAGTTGCAATAATAATATTTACAGTATAACTTACTACAGAAAATTAATATTCTAGAACAAAGTGTTATTCTGGAACAGGTAAAACTAGTATTTACTTTTCTTTGATGCTGCACACACTCTTCTAATTTTTCCAAGAGTCTTAAATGTGGTGACAGCCATGTTCCTCAGTTAGAGAGGTGGTCTGTTACCACAAAACACTGATAAAGTTTCCAGTTCTTACCCACAGGATATATGGTATTTGAGGTCATGGTTCCTTTTTCACTGTCTTTGGATTAATTATGGGCTATCTTTCTACCTCTTATTTCAGTTTAATTCCCTGTCATCTGTTTCAGGCCATAGATTAAAAGTTTCACAACCGCTTTCTCCAGTCTCAGTGGACAAAAAGTCATATTATATTTTTTATGCCACGTATGTTGGTCATATATGTGTACCACACATGACATTCAAATTGCTGATAGTACAAGAGGTCATCCAATGATCATACAATCTCTAACAATTTGGGGAAAACTCAGTAGCGTGCTCCTGTAAATGTATATCTAAATCTAGCTCTAAGGTTAATGGTTTGTCCATGAGATCACACAGTGCCTTGCCAGGTGAGCATGATGATCAGCCAACTGTTTATACATGACTTTTTACTGTTTACCACCTTATCCCTCAGTTTTCACATCTTTCTCCTGAAATCATCTGTGGCCTTCACTTTCACCATCCTTCACTGCTCCCCTAAGCATCTCATACTAAGTCTTGGGCAAGCCCAATATTATCTTCCGTTATAACCCATAATGTGTCCTGTAGCCCTAAGTAGCAAATTCCTTCAGCCCAAAAGGTGGTTTGGAGAGCTGCTTAATTTCTTGAGGGGTTTCAAGCTTGAGCAATGAGGTAGAGTGTATTCTGCAACAGTTAATCAGGGTTCCTGCCTGCCTTTTTGTCCCTGTGATCCTTTGGCATTGTGAGATGGGCTTTTGGTGGGCAAATGGCTCCTGTGATGGGCTGGGAAGTAGCCCAGGAGGGTAATATTTGGGCTCTTCCATCTGTAAGTTTCTCTCTCCCATATTTTTGAGCCTGTAAAAAAAAAAAAAGTTTTAACACATTTAACAAAGTTTAAACATATTTATGTCAAGAAGTGAGAAATGATTTATGGTAACAACAAAAATCAGTTTCTTAGAAATCATAAAATAGTTGTTTTTAGATTTGTTTAAGTGTTGATTTAGCATTTAAAAATGTATTTGATGGCAATATCTCTTTTTAAATAAGAGTGGGTTGGTTTTTTTCGTTGTTCTTTTTTGTTGTTTTTTTTTTTTTTTTTCCCCCAGAAATACCTCTGTCTTTTTTTTTTTTGTTTGTTTGTTTTTTGGGTTTTTTTTGTATTTTATTTTAAATTCTTCTTTAATACTTTTAAAGCATGTAGTTTAGATAAAACAGTTATTTTAAGTTGTCTGTCAGACAAACTTCTAGTAACTCAGTGGGGGTTTTATTGTCACTATAAATTTGGAAGCCTTTCATTCCATCAGCCACTTGTAATTGCATTTCTTGTGAAAAGTCCTGTGTCAAAGAGCAAAACCAGTATCAGTTATGGTGCCATGCTCCTTTCTCTCTGAATTATCACAACTTGATGTGGTGGGTTTGCTTTGGCTGGACTCCAGTTGCCTGCCAAGTTCCTCTATCACTCACCTCCTTAGTGGAACAGAGAGGGGTGAAAATAAGATAGAACAAAACTCATAGGTCAAGATAAAGGAAAACCTAAAGCAAAACCAAAGGTGGTGTGCACATAAACCAAAACCAAATCATAAGATTTCATTCTTTACTTTCCATCAGCAAGCCATGTCCAATCACTTGCTGGAAAGCAAGGTTTCAATACAGGTAGCACTTTTTCCAGAAGTCAAACATCAGAAATAGCAAATGCCTCCTTCCACCTTTCTCCTCCTTTCCCTCTGCCTTTGCTGCTGAGCAGATGCCATATGGTATGAAATATCTCTGTAGTGATTTGGGTCAGCTGTCCTGGCTATGTTCCTGTTCAAGATCTTGCCCACCCCCAGCACACTGGACAGGGGGGAATGTTGGAGAGACAACCTTGATGTGCCAGAGGGCGAAGTGGTAGCCAAAACACTGGTGTGTTACTGGTGTGTTACCAATACCATTCCAGCTACTCATAGAAAGCTTCATGAGGGCTGCTATAGGAGAAATTAACTCCATGTCAGCCAGACAAAATATACTTAAAATCCATATACTTTTCTGAATGTTACAATTAGCAATTAAGCCTTTTATTGGAATTTCTGTCTGGATTATTATTTTTTTTCAATCCTTGCATATATTAATTAATGAAACTTTCTTTTTGTTTCTAAATATGAATATCATATAAATATGAATATCCACCAAGCGTTTTTAAGATTAAAGACTATACTTATTCCAATCCCTGCTGTACTGCTAAACTGCTGTACAGCTACAACTGCACAAGTCAGTAAAATTACTCTAATATTATCAGTGACACCGATATTAGTCTACAAAGATTTATTGTTAGCTTTCTGCCAAGCAGTATAATGTTGTCAGACTTTTTTTTACCAGAGACCAAATACAAGTGCACAGGATTACAAGTTCTTCAAAAACTCATTCAAGGTTGGCTTTCATACAGTATATTGCTCTCACTATAAAAGAAGACATTGTCCTAGAATCAGAGAGTTCTGTTACTTTTGTTAAATGATGATAACTTTACTACAGGGTTTCTAGATATTTTGCCATGTGATGAGAGAACAGATATGCTGGTCATCAAACATTGTTTGTCTCTCAAATGTGTTGTTGTGTAACATCTCATTTCAAAAATCAGTTTCTTCTGAACTTTATGTTTTCAAGAAAACACTCCTACAAAACCGTTTCATATTGAGAGGACTAAATCTAAGGTTTCTGACTATTTCTTTATTTGCTGACATGCAGTTATATTTTAGACAATAGCATATAAGGAAACTATAGCACTTTATATTATTTATTAAACATTTTATTTCCTCTTTTAGAAGATAGAATGAAATATTTCAGAAGTTACATATGTTTTACATATTTCTTGCCCTTCCATTATTCCTATCTTGATTGTTCTAATATCATTTTGGATATTATTGTATTTTCTTGATTGAAAAAAAAAAAAAAGCAAATAGACAGGAACATCATATTATATAGAATTTAACATAAATGTAACTTTATAGAGTTGCAGCTCAAGCATGCAGTCTGTCCTCTTGAAGTAAAGTTCAAAGGTAGCACGTATGATGCAGTTCAAAACGTATATTCCGTAGTTCAAAATGAATGACTTAGAACCTTACAGGTCTGACATACAATGAAAAATGTCACTTTACTTTCTACTGACAATGATATAAATTATTCTGTTTTTAAAATGTTCCCTTATATGGTCATGCCTCCCATGTACATGAAGGAGCAAGGACCAATACAGGAACCATAAACCTTTGTACAACAGTTAAGAGAGACTTTTAGCTGTGTAGTCTATTAACGACCTTCCTATGAATCACTAAAAGTTTCTCTTAACTGTTGGCAGTTATAATATCAGAAGCATGTCTCATCATGTAGTAAAATAATGCAGTAAATACTTCAAGAGAAAGAAAAAACATAATCAACTCTTAGGGAACAAATACACATTTTCTTACGAGGTGAAGAAAAGTTAGTGCAATATCAGATTGTCTGCCTGTAGGAAATCTTTAAATAACTGAATGAAGCTTTAGAATATATTTAGATTTTGATAGAAGACTTTATGATATGAGGAGTATTCGAATACCTCAACTAAAATAGAAATTAATGGATATATGATATACCATAAACAGTTCAAAAGGGCAAAACTATGCAGGAAATATTTTGCATTGGACAGATTATTTTGATAACAGTTGTCAGAAATTACGTTATAAAAGTTTTAAGAGGAATGTAAAAGAGTGAATTCAGCAAGGAAACAAATAAGATCTCTGATTGTCTGCTTGTTTTTATGACAATTATGACATAAGACAGTGATGGTTTCACAGCTTTTTCTTGCATCCTAGTCCAGGTCATTGGGCTTTACTTCATTCAAAACATTAATGGAAAAGATATGAACTGGTGTTTTCTTTTGTCATTGCTTTAGAGCTGCATTTGATATTCTAAAATCTTGATTATGACTTATTTCCTACAAACCTGAGGAGAAAAATCAATCTGCCCTGCCAAATTTGTCAGTTTAAGAGATTTTTTTATAGAGATATCTATGAAGATTTGTTATCAGTACAATACTTCATTGTTTAATATATTCCTTAGGTACTCAATGCTACATGGTAACATGTAATTTGGATTTCCCACATGCACCGAAAATAAAAACAACAACAGCAGATTTTGTTATTTGAAAACAGAAATAAGATGCTTTTTAAGATGGGACAATAAACTTTTACAGTTCTTGGTTACTCACTTTTTTTCTTTTCTAGCAAGCTGCACATCCAAAAGAAAACAAAACTACACTAATTATATTCCCACCTTATGCCAATAATGAGCAATATTTTACATTACATTGAAGTTTGTATGGAAATATAGAACAAATAGCAGTCAAATGTCCATGTTTTGCTTCTTTTGACAGGTTTTCTTACAGACCTTATCAAACATTTTACAAAATGAAAAATAATTTTCTATTTTTTGAGATCTTTACAGCTAAAAGGTTAAGGAATGGAATTGTGAAATCAGGTTAGTTAGTAGGTCAGGGACAAGATTACATAGTACACTTGTCATTGAATGACATCAGAAATACATAGATTTACAAAATTTCTTCTTGTCTTCTTACTTCTTAGGACTACATTTTGGACTGAAATCAGTCTGATGCTCTTGAAAACAATACTGATGGGCTACCAAGTGAAGAACCATCTTGGAAATGTAGAAGATATCTGCTTTTGTTTCAAAGAGGCTTTAAGTCCCACTGTGCTGGTTTTGGCTGGAATAGAATCAATTTCTTCTTACGAGCTGGTGTGGTGTGACATTTTTTATTTATGCTGAGAACAGTGGTGATAACGCAGAATGTTTTGGTTATTGGTGAGCAATGCTTGCACTGACTCAAGGATTTTTCTGTCTCTCACACCACCATCGAGGAGGCTGGGCATGCACAAGAAGCTGGGAGGGGACATAGCTGGGACAGCTGACCCCAAGTGATGAAAGCAATAAGAGGTGGGGGAAAGAAGGAGGAGGAGAGAATGTTCAGAGTGATAGTGTTCATTTCTCCAAGTCACTGTTATGCTGAATGGATCCCTGCTTTCCTGAAGATGGTGGAACATGTAATTGCCCATGGGAAGCAGTGAAGGAATTCTTTGTTTTGTTTTTCCAGCATCTGCAACTTTTGCTTTACCTGTTAAACTGTCTTTGTGTTAGCCCATGAATTTTCACACTTTTGCCACTCCATCTGATAAATCTTACACTTTTTTGTATAGAGATATCTATATCTTTGAAAGCTGAAATATTTTCTTAATTGTATTTTTTATGGGTAACTCAGGGAGTGTAATTCTGCAAACTGTAGATGAACTGCAATGGGCTCACCTGAAAGGAATACATGCTATGTAGTGGAGGTCCTTTAACCTTGACATCACACACTTAAACAATGCAGCTTTTGTTATTGGAAGAAAATAGAATGGAAGAAGAGTGAAAACAGAAATAAATTGAACATGGAAGTTAAGGAGATAAAATAGATGATGACAAGTACATTTTTCAAGAATAAGATTTTACATGTTGGCTAGTAGCCAGTAACTATAAAATACAAAATGGAATATCTTGTAAAAGATGATTTTTCACTGAATTGCTTTTTACTTCAGATGGGTCTTTTCTACTTTTCTCTTCATAACTAATTCATCCTTAAATCATCTTATTTCTGTCCGCCCTTGTAACTCAAATAAGATTTTTCTGCATACCTACTCATAAATTTAGTCACAGTTTAATAATGTTGTCGGCAGCTGCTAAAAGCTTCGTTCAGGATGCTCACATTAAATGCACTTAGTAATTGAACTTGAAAATGTAGGTTGGTTTTGTGGGGTTTTTTTGTTGGTTTTTTTTTCTTTTGGTTTGTTTTTTTTTTTTTTTTCTTTATTGGTGTCTGTGTATACACAGATTGTGAGTATTTATGTAGTGGAGAGAGATATAAAACAGATACAATAGCCATGTCTTTTTTTCTGTGTAAAGAGTACCAGACAATCTTACATTCCTAGTTCATATGTTTTCATTAGCACTTCCACTTGTGACAAGAGAACTGATTTATATTTTAAAAATTTAGACTAAAAGTGTTCATACTTGTCATCTAGTTGAAATGAAATGTGAAAAACTGTTAAAAGATGTTATATCGGATTTACTGGACAGCTATGAAAGCCCAGTGCTTTCTGTGCGAATTGCTGCTTCTGGAAGAGAGAAACACACCAAATATTTCTTTCCTTAGTGTGCTGGTGAAGAGAACATTCTCTGTATCTACAAGTTGGGAGAATTCATGACTACTGGAATCTCAATTCCCACTGCTACTGAGGAGATGTAACCTTTTTATTCCCTCAAAATCCTTCATGGAATTGTCACGAATCAGTATTTCTGTGTAGCAGTGAAACTCCATCTTCCTCTCTGACACCCATTGCTGTGAGTTTTAAGAGATTTACTAGTGTGTGATATCTTGAGAAGAAGATAGGAAGTGACTGAATATTAAAATCTACCTAAAATCATTTTGCCTTGCAGAATACCTACAGAGATCAAAGTTTCTTTACAATAAATAATCTTTACATGCCATGTGGAACAAAACAGGGAATGCAAACAAGCTAAGGCAGCAGCAGGCTCAGTGTGAGTCAGCTGTGTGCCGTGCCCTGGCAGCCAGGAACACAACTCCTATCCCGAGATGTAACAAACACAGTTTAACCATCCAGTCTATTTAGTGGTCCCAGAGAAGGGCCACTACAAAGGTCAGGGGTCTTAAGCACCTCTCCTGTGAAGAAAAGCTGAGAGGGTTTGGGCTGCTTAGTGCAGAGAAGAAAAGTCTCTAGAAAATCTGATTTCTGCCTTTCAGTACTCAAGGCGGGGCTTAGAAGAAAGGCAGAGAAAGGCTTTCTACAAAGGCCTGCAGTGTCAGTAGAAGGGGCAATGCTTTTAAACTTTAAGAGGGTAGTTTTAGACTGTTTGTAAGGAAAAATGTTTTACAAGGAAGATGGTGAGACGCTGGAACAAGTTGTTCAGAGGAATTGTGGATCCTTCATCACTGGAAGTGTTTAAGGTGAGATTGGATTGAGCAACCTGATCCAGTGAAAACCATGCAGAGGGATGAGGTTGGACTAGATAATCTTTAATAGTCTCTTTCTCTCCAAACCATTCTAAGGCTCTGGGATATCCTTAATACCAATATGAAAAGGTTGATTGACATTTGTCTGAGCTTTCACCTCAGTTTCATTTATATGTCTCAGGAAAAAAAAAAAAAATAAAAATTGAAACCTTGACAGACATGAAGGAAATTTTATCATTTGAACTGATAATTATATTCTCCCTCTTAAATATTTAAAGCAGTAATTAACTTGAGGTGAAAACTGTCAATGGAAAAAGAAACTGTATGTTTATGTACAATTGTCATAGAAACTGTTCTCAGATAGGAAACATATTTCATATAAATATATAGTTTTGTTATGTATAAAAGGACTGGTAAAAATTCTTTACTTTAAGCATTCTAAGATTTCAAATGAGTTAAAAATGAAACCTGAATTTTTCAAGCTATGAAAAGACAGATGTTAACCTCTCCCGAGTCCTTTTCCAGCCACCTGCCAGTCCCTGTACAAAAACCAACACAAAATGTAACACACTTTCATACCCATAGAAAGCCTTTATGAAGATTAAAGCTTTACATTATCTTTCTTTCAGGAAAAAACCTCTTTTTTTCCCCTCAGTGAGATGTCCTTTTATACGAGATTTCTATTGTGTGTTAGATTTCTTTTTTAATGGCAGTGATTCAGCTTATGGTTTCTTCCAAAACTTCCCTCCCCCAAATATGAAACAAAACTTGTTAAAATTAAATAGAGGTAGCTGCAAGCTGACATCTGTGTCAATGTGAAGAACAAGGACAAACTTTCCACAGCTCTCTTAAGAACAGAAGGGCCTTTTTCTTCCCTGGAATTCTGAAAGTGTTCTAAAGGCTTACACGAGTAACCTTTCTTTCTAAATGAAAGATGAAAGTGCTGCAGGAAAAAGAATCAATGTCCTGTAAAAGAATAAATAAGCAAATAAATAAATACGTTCTTGATTGGGAAAATATTCAAGAGAAAAGCTAGAGCTATTTGCAAACCCTCTAGGATGCAATGTTTGATAGTATACTCCATATCATATTTGTATCTTTATACATATAGTGTTTACTTTTAAGTGGCTCAGAAATAAAATACCATTGTGCATAACTTGAAAGCATAAATGCTACCTATAAATAGAAGCTGTTCGTATCTTTGTCACCTGAATAGAATACTGATATACTTTAAAGGCAGGCTGACAAGTATAACACTTCATATAAGAAAACATGAGTATGATCAAATCTTACTTATCAGAACACTATATGGCACTACACAAAGCACTATACAAATCTTAACCAGTGAAGTTGCAATTAAAAAAAAGCTATTTTTCAGTAACAACACCTTACAGACATTTAAAAGACAAGAGCTTTTTTGCTTGTAAGATACTAGAAAATAACATTTTGCATGAGATATATTTTACTGAACTTTGGAACTTAAGTTTGAAATAAGGATAATTTAATCAAATATCAACTAAATAGATGCAGTCACATCCAATTTGAGATAGAATATTGAATATATCAAGTTTCAAAATTTATGCTAATCTAAAGTGTATTGATATGCTCTTTAGTGAAAATGACATATCTGCAAGGTTTCTTCCTATATCATCTTTCATCCAGAAGGTAAACTTTAGGAGTGTGAAAATGAATCTTGTGAAAGTTTTTCACCCAGACAGTGGGTTGAGCACTGGAACAGGCTCCCCAGGGAAGTGATCACAGCACCATGACTGTCTGAGTTCAAAAGGTGTTTGAACAACGCTCTCAGGCATGTGGTGTGACTCTTGGGGCATCCTGCACAGGGCCAGGAGTTGGACTTGATGATCCCTGTGGGTCTCTTCCAGCTCAGGATATTTTATGATCACTCCAAACACTTTAAAGGTAAAAGATAGCTGCTCTTTGACAGCATATAGTATCAGCACATCCTCATTTCTAACAGGTATGAGAGAATAATGTTAAAAAAACTATTTGTCAAACAGAATTTTGGAAACAATTTCTGTTTCCTTTAAATGAAAAAAAAAAATCTCTAGGAAAAAAAATATTTTTCTATAGAAATGCTTTTCTTTTTAATTAAAATAAGGGCTGAAAATTAGTCATTAACTTCTCTCATTAGGTCATATTTGCTTGTGCTCCTTAACTCTTTTTTTAGCATAGATTCCCTAGACAGGTACTTCTCTCAATAGATACCATTTCCATGTGACAGCCATGAATCCCTTTAAGAATCATGTTAATATCTCATGGACCCAGGCTATAATTGTATATGGGAGGAAAGGAGAGTTTGGATGACAACATCATTGCTGCTCCATAATAAAAGTTGAAAACTGAAGTGTAAACCTTCTTCTTAATTAAAAACACAGATATTTTGACATCTTAATTAATTAATTTTCATTATTTTTTAAAAGAAAAGTATAATTTGAAGAAATATTATGTCTCTGAGCACTTATAGGCTGATTTTGCCATGCAAATAAAACCTTGTCTTTGTATACATATATTAACAGTTATTTTAACAGGACAACAAAATACTATGTTTTTGAATGTCTTTAACCATTAGAATGAAATTATTTTAAATTCATATTTGACACCTCAAACTCTGATACTAAATCTAGTCATCTCTGGCTTTCATTACATTCATGGAAGAAGAGAGTGTGCAGTCATTCTGGTAATATTAAACAAGTTTTTTTCATGACTAGAAAAGCTACCATCCGAATACACCTTTCTCTTTTCATTGTCTGCAAAGGAAGCCTCTGGGAATCATCTTAGAAGCAGACATTCAGCTTTCCGTTTTCTAAAATTAGGGTAAATGAAACCTGCCCTAAGCACCCCTCTGAGGTCACCCTACTAGATACTGAATAGACTTAGTCCTGCCTGGCTTAGAAAGTCAGATGGCATCATCCCCTCAGGAGGTTAAATTCTTACACAGTACATCAGACGTTATTTCTGGATCTTACTACACCCTTGTATTTCATTTAGATACACTTATTTTTCATTCAGGTTTTTGCTTTGTGTGCTTAATTTGAAAAAAAAAATATAAAAATAGTGCATGAATAATGTTATTTTCTGTTAAAAAATAATTATAATGCTAAAATAAAAACACACAATTAAAACAAACCAAACAAAAAACCAAAACCAAACCAAACAAAACAAAAAAAAAAAATTACTTAACCAAAAGGAATTGTTTTGATCTGTTATTGTTTTAAACTATTTCTGATGAGACATGCATTTTGTTGTACTTTTCAATACTAATCTTGTTTAGTTAAGAAGTTTTTGATGTATGAGATGTTTCTTAAACAGAATGTTTTTTTGTTTTTTTTTTTTTGTTTGTTTTGGTTTGGTTTGTGTTTTGTTTTTTTTTTTTTTTTTTTGTTATAGCAACATCAAATCAGCATGTTGTATAAGCAAATTCTAAGCATATAATGCATTGCAAGTTATCTTGGTGAACTGGCATTAACAAAGGTAATTATTAGAACATTTACCCTTATCACTCCAGTACATGGGCATCATGCATGTAATTTTTACAGACTTCAGGGCCTTCATTCTGCAAATTGAAAAGCATTCTAAAAAACCATTTATGCACATTCATAATTCCACTATCCTCAGTCATTAGCAAATACATCAGACTCAACATTAATCACATGTTAAAACTCAAATATCTATAAGCTTCAAAATTTTGCGCTCAAGAATACGGACCATAATCTGTTTACAATTATTGTTTAACTTAGTCACATTAACAAACCACTGTTTCTTCTATGCATTCTTGGAGGAAATAAACTGGAGACATACTTTAAAGTGAGAATAATGAATACAAACAGAAACAGAAGCCTGTTATAGACTTCTGAGGTGAAAGACAGTCACTCAATATTTTGTACTCAAGCTTATATCTAATCTCTTTCAGTAATAATGAAAGTGTTATCCAAACTAGACAATAGTAACAATAAAACTAGAAAATATCCTAGCTATATGTCATAGATTATGCATGTTAAATACCCTCAGGCAAAAGAAGAGTTTTAACAGAAGTGTTACGGCATCAAAATATGAACTTTAACCATTAAGCTACAAAGTATTGGACAAGGAGACCAAGCATATTGCAACTTTTGAGAAATTTCTTTGTCCTTAATGTCAGAAGATGGATCATGAACCCCAACTAGAGACAGAAACATTTTTCCAGACTAGAATAAAGTGCCTCTCTTTAAGAAATGAGACGTAAGACCTGCAGCTCCTCTCAGCACTTTCTGTTCACAAATTTATTATGCTTAGTTCAGCAGTCTGGCTTCATGGATTACCTTAGGTCTGTAATGCTCCTCAAGCACTTCAAAAGGTGCTTGTGCACTGAAAACAGATTATCTATTCTACCATGTTACAAAATATATGAAAGAACAAGCAGTTGCCACATCAGGCATCTTAAGATCCATTTCAAACTCAAATGCTTTATCATCTAAAGGAAAATTAATGACTATCTGGAGTCTTGGTTTGAATTTCTTTTCAGCTCCAGGTAACTTACTTGTTACCAAATTAGAGAAAATGCCACTCTGTCTGGCTGTTCTGTTTTCTAGTATTTTAAATGTGTAACTAGATAATGAATCAATGAATGTTTTTTTCCCTTAGAAATGAAACAGGAACTTAGAAAGCTAATATTCTTTCAAAGCTGTAATAGTTAAAGAATACTACTGTTCTATTTTTATTATTATTATTATTATTATTATTATTATTATTATTGTATTGGTGCAGTTGATTTTGGTTTTGGTTATTTTTTTTTCTGTAGTGATGACTCTTCTGGAATGATGAATCATGAAGTGGAATAAAATTTAATTCAGCTTCTGGAACTGGTAAACCCAGCAGTTCTTGTGTTTTAAACATGTTCATTCAAAGTAGATACTCACTCCAGAAAGGCAATTTTTAACTTGATATATATCCCTATAAGAGCATTATGTAATTTTATTTTTGTCTGTTTTGAAATTGAAAGTGCTGTATGGGTAACCCTCAGCTGTCATACATACGGAATTAATGTGGAAATATCAGAGGTTCACCTTCAAGAACAAGCTTGCATCTAGCACTCATGTAACACGTAATTTTACCTTTGCTTTTTTTAGTATTAACTGTGGTCTGTGTGGTGGGTTGACCTTGGAGGGATGCTAGACCTCTACCCAGCCCCTCTCACCTAATAAGCTGCTCTCTCCCTTGCTTTCCTTAACAGGACAGAGAGAGAAAACAGGATTAAAAAGCACATGGGCCAAGGTAAAGACAGAAGCTTGAGCAGTGCAGAGGGATGAGGATTGGGGGTTGGAGTCAGTCCATAGGGCTTACTCTTTGATGCTCCATCCTCCCCCTGAAATTGGAAAATGCAGTAACTGCACAAAAGATATAATTAATTCTTTTTCATTAAACAATGTCAATATCATAGCCTTGGTCCAAAGCATCTTTTTTTTTATTTTTTTTTTTTATCATTTTTTTTTATTTTTGCTGTCTCCAGGTCAAATCTACATAGTTTTATGAGAATTTTAACATCCATCAGGGAAAAATCTGAATGTGTTACAAGTTTGGATCTTCAGTTAATTTTCAGTGTCTCTGTGGGTACACAATAATGATTGCCACTTTTCCATCAGTTCACTGTAACTTTCTTTAAAAGAATTCATGAAGCTGGCCATAACAAAACAAGCTATGTAAAGTCTCTATAAGGCTTGGATGTATGTGATAATTAATGCAGTATTCAAGACTTGTAAAATAGCTTTAAAAGGATTGGGTATATGACACATTTATATGAGTTTAATTTAATCACCTGTATTAATAATAAAATTAATAATAAACTTTCTTTAACAACACATTTCAACTCTTAAATTCAATGTAACATATTTGTTCTTTGAGCAAACTGTGCTCATCTTGAAAATACAAAGCAAGTATGTTCCAAGATCAGATGGTAGTTTGCTGTAATTTTCAATATTTAACCACTTAGGGCAAGACTGTCAACATTAATTAAATGTTTCTAAGGTAAGGAATAGATCTGATTAACCTTAATGTGTTCACAATCTAATTTATTTTGTCAACTTTATCACAGACTATTCAAAGAGCTTTTAGTATAGAAGAAACCAAGAAGAATTTTTACCTGACTTTAAGCAGGAACAACCAATTTTCATAATTATGTGTGAAATACTCTTTTTGCTAAATGCTTCAAATTTTCCATTGCATTTCCAAATAAAGATATTGCTTATTTTCACTTCTTGTAGTCAATGTTTTTATTATTGCTATCAAGCAAATCTACTTGTGTACAAGACAACAAATTTTTATGTGCATGTTGACAATAATTTCACCATTTAGTTTTTGTATTATTCATTTTTCACCTTTATTTTTTGGCTCTGTTGTGGCTACCAGGACTAAGGTTCTGCACATTCAGTGTTTTCTGTACAAAGGAATATCTGTCTTTTAAAACAGACACAGCTATCACTGACACTGGACAGATCAAGATCAAATCTTAACAGCTCAACCAAATCCAAAAACATAGACATGACTTGAGTTCAGCAGGCTTTGAATCAGGCTTCAATGCCCATGTTTTTACGTTTGCACTTTCCTCAGGAAACCCATCTGGTCCTGCAGTGTAGGAGCTGGCTGAGAGAGGTCAAAATGTGAGGATCCCAGGCCAGTGCAGAAACGTCTCCTGAGCCCCAGGAAGCCTCGGGTCTGCACTGCACAGCTCCACCAGTCTCTCATGCGAAGAAGTTAATGTAGCTCAAGGCAGTAGCTGAGCAGTGGTCAGAAAGCAGTACAATTGCATCTTCCTTATTTCTTATGGATCAGAAAAGAGCTATTAATTTGAAGTATGTGCAGAGGAAAGAATGTGCTGGATACTATTTTGATGTACTTATGTCAAAACAGTATTTGTATGTTTTTGCAGATTTATCTGAAATGCTTTATTTTTATTTTTTTTTAATTTATTTTTTTTAATATGGACCTCTCTAACACTGAAAAACCTTATAATTTTATACCATTTTTGGGCAGTTTATCAGTAACAAAGATGTGACTATAACAGCAGTCTGACTGCAAATATTTTTATTGTGCTATAGTCTCTAAATGCATTACTAAATTGTCAAAACAAAATTATCCAGAATTTGCTGCTTAGGAGGATGGTTAGCAACTCAGATTGGGTTCAAATATATGTCTGTAAAGCTTTTAAGAGAACTGGAGAACTATTTAGGGGCAATTTCTGTGTTTTATACATGTATTTTAAAATAATAGAAAATAGAGAATATACCAAAACACTTAAAAGATACGTACAAAAATAATCACTACACATAAATTAAAGATGTAAAAGAAAGAGTCAGAGATATTTAATGCAGGAAAATCTTCCAGATAATCACCCAGTGAGAGAGAATTGTAGTGTTCATGAACAAAATTATTATTGCTCTTATTATGGTAGCATCTAGTTCTACAGGTCTGTGTTCATCTGTTCCTATAATAAATTCTGTACAAACTCATTCTAGTTGAAAGGGATAAAATTATATCATTACTAGAAAGAAGAAAAAGGAGCAGGAAATGGCAAGTAGAAGGAGAAGAAAAGGCAACCTAAGGTTGTAACAATATCTTCATTTACCAAATTATTCAAAGTGTAATATTAAGTAATCTGCTCAAGGTGACACATGTATGGGAAGATTTTTTAAATCTCCTAAATACTGGTTCCATGAACTGATGTTCATATATATTGGAAACCTTCACATTAAGTTGGCACTCTTGTTTTATTATCTTCACAGTAGCTTTCTTCTCTCTAGCTTTCAGGAAACCCACTTTCTTATTTCCTTTTTCACTCTCTTATGGCTTGTGAGGAACAAACAAGAAGAGGTTCTTCAAACCAGTGAGCTGAAGGCTCAAAGACTCCGAAAAATTTTGACAGTTGCTTCAACTACTTTCATATAGCTGTCCCTGGAGCCAAGTTTTTCCCTGAGTTCCACCTGACTTAATGCAGTTTTAAATGGTTTCAATATACATGTCTATCAAAAAGTTTTAAAAAATTGCAACCTATCAAATCAAAACAAAACCAAGACTTTGTTCACTTCTTCCTGAGATAAATGGAAGAGCAAATGCAATTATTTGATTTTTTTTTTGTTTGTTTGAATAGCATTTACTTCTCTGGTGTATACTTTGTTCAAAACCAAAGCCTCATTGCGGTCAAGTGTCAAAATTATGTAGCCTTATAGAACCACAAATTATCTTTACTCTTGGGGCAAAGTCTCCCTTACTTTGGAAATGGAATGAAAGCGAGATGATAACAAAGATTTAAACAGGAAGTGGGTACCCAAATCTAATATTGTAATGCTTACTCATCTGTCACTGAAGTGAAAGGAGTTTATACTAAAACGGGCCTTACCGTATTACTAGATTGTTCCAGATTAGAAATCCTGAACAGCATAGCATCTGCCCAATCACTACTGAATAACCCAATTTAAGAAATATAGCACACATATAACACACAAAATGTAGTTGGGATGCCTGTATACTTCTAAAATGCTTTTGATGAAAGATTGTGAAATGCCTTTAAACAAATCTGACAGGTTAAAATATCTTTTTGTACAATAAAAACCTGAGCTTCAGTTTCCCTACATTCATGAAGGATTGCAAATGTACATTTCTCATTCTCATGACAGTCACTTAAGCACTAAACTGGAGGCTGTCAATTAGGTAGAAGAAAGGGTAGTAACATTTTTACAGAACCCAAGAATTGCTTGGATTAGAAGAGGCCTTAAAGATTAGCTAGATTCAGTCCCCTGCCATGGGCAGAGAGACTTTTCATTAGACCAGGTAG
Source organism: Margarornis squamiger (assembly GCA_035222235.1). Classification (NCBI taxonomy): domain Eukaryota; kingdom Metazoa; phylum Chordata; class Aves; order Passeriformes; family Furnariidae; genus Margarornis; species Margarornis squamiger. The sequence continues at coordinate 73,069,931 of JAWWTY010000001.1, forward strand.
CTCAAAGCCCCATCAAGCCTAGTCTTGAACGCTGCCGGGGATAGGGCATCCATAACTTCTCTGGGCAACCTGTGCCAGTGCCTCACCACTCTCATAGTAAAGATTTGTTTTCCTAATACCCAATCTAAAATTACTTTCTTTCAGTTTAAATCTACTCCCCCTTGTCCTGTCACTACAAGGTCTCATAAAAAGTCCCTCTCCATCTTCCTTGTAGGCTCCCTTCAGGTATGATAAGGCTGCAATTAGGTCACACTGAAACCTTCTCTTTTCTGGGCTCAATAGACCCAATTATCTCAGCCTTTTCTTTAACGAACCTGTTGTGTTAGCAGAATATGTCAAGACCTACTGGCCCAGAAAAAAAAAAAAATGCAATGACTTTTTATCTTAGAGTTATGACATTTAAGCAGAGATGAAAAATCTTGATTTACCATCCCTGTCCCACTAATTTATTGTACTAGTTCTATTTTCTAATTAATTTTAATATAAGCAACTGCCAACAAGACTGTGAGCAAAGCAATAACTCACTGTCTCCTTCAGCCCCCTTTCCCAAACACCCTTCTAGCTTCTGAATGTTATTAATCAGATAATTTAAAATTATTTTTTCCTTAATAGCCCGTCTCAAGCAGGAAGAAAATAAAACATGTTAGAATTATAAAAGCTTTTTAAATTTGGAGCGATGACACTTCTCCAAAGACACAAAATGTATGTGGAAAGCAAGTAAGACAAATTTAGCACTGATTTTCTGTGACAAAGATAAGACCAGAGATAACAAGTTGTTTTCAAAGCATAGCAGTGTTTTTTGAAAGAGTGGCTTCACATATTGATTTTCACTAGCTGTTTCCAATAGGGCATCAGATATAAGACACTGGGCTGCTCAGTACTTGGATACATCAATGTGGTAACTCTGGATTTTATTTTCAGGACTCTTCTTCTGCACTGTGTAGAAAACTTTGGTTTCTGATACATTTCACCAACCCCCTTGCATGGATACCTCTGAGCACAGAGGCAGCAGTGCTTCTTTTTAAATCTAATAGTTTACATATAATGTACAAACACATATAACTGCCACAACATACGTTCAAGAGTTGGATACAGCTGAATGGTGGGCCAAAAAGGGTAAAGTTCATTTTACTGGGTATAAGCTTTCAAATGCCAGGTATAATATGTAGGTGTAAGTCATTCCATCATTAAAGAATGTGCTAGAGGGCCTATCACTCTTACTGACTTTGAAAAACATCTAGAACAGTTTATGTAGGCTAAATAGCTAACTTAGTTTATCAGTTTCAAATTATGAGTCGATACTCACAAGATGGTTAAGCCTTACCTTTGAAGCATGTCAGCATGCAAAGAAAGTACTCAACCCTGTCATGGTTTGGCCTTTTTACCATTTAAAGCTGAGTCTGGAGCAGAATTTTTCTGAATACATTAATTCAATTTCAAATACACAACTTCAATCCATAATTAGTCTTTTTCTCTACTTTATTCAATCATCTAGTGATTGTTAAAACAGAATGGCCTCTGGCTTTTTGAGGGCCCTTAGGCAAATCACATCATGTAGCCATAAAATAAAAATGATCTAGTCATGCCTGCCACTAAAGAGATATTTGATATGTGTTATGCATTTTGTTCAAGCTCGCCAGTGAAAAATACAACATGAAAACTTGGAAATTATTAGAATGAGAGCTGTAGGGGGATTTTCTTACATGGTGCATACAACAAAAAGATATAATACTGCAGTGAAAATTAAATGCACATAATGACCATCCATAATACATATATACATTTACCTTTGTTCAGTCATGTGAATACAAAGGCAGGTTATTGTACAGATTCAGAACTTTAAACTTAGATGGCTGTTTATTTGAAATACATGTTATGTAAGTGTAGTCAGTATGGAAAAAAAATCAAGGAGAAAAGGTCACTTCTTATTTAACTTCCTTTTGCTCTATTCTGTTTTCAATTTTAACATTGATTAAAAAAGGAAGTTTTTACTAGTAACTTTAGTGAGTATTCCACAGCTTTAAATATAGATACTTATGAAGCTTGCAACTTTTAAAAGATGCATTTATATATGTCATGTAATGCATGTTAATTCAATGCTATATTCTTATATTATATTATTATGTAAGACTTAGACCTGTAAGTCGGGTGTGTTGTGGTGTAATGTCTATAGAAATTCCTAATGTCTACAGTAAAACTATTGTAAATATCCTTATTGTGCCTGCATATAAAAAACTGTAATGAATAAACCCTTTCTGCAACTAAAATACAGTTTTTACTTCTAAACAAGAACCACTATTGCAGTGAATCATGGGGAAAAAATGCATTACTATTCATCTACTAATAAGGTTGGAGATGTGATTAATTTTTTTTGCATAATCCACAGAATAAGAAAGGCATTTACTTTTAATATGAACATCTATGTCTTAGCACAGATAACTTTGTTGATGTTGACAGTTGTTCTGTAGGCTAGAATGGTTCAGAAAATCTCAAGAATGCATTTGACAGCAAATGCTTATGTAAAAAGATGTAAATAAGATGACAAAACCTATTTAGCAATACTAATGTTTCTGAAATAATTGAACAACTGCTTCTAAATTATATAATTCAAAAGACAGATTGTTTCTGTACAGGAGGAGCAACAGCAAAATATAAGGCAAGTGATAAATCAGAATACATCAATACAAGCAGGTGAGATCCTAGCATATATTACCATATTCTGTGGGAAAGCACTTGTCTGACTGCATTGACTAGAATAACCTGTTAAAGAGGTTATGAATATAGAAAAGATGAAGTACACAGACAGAGAGAAAACAGCAAATATAGTTTGTCATTTATACTCATTTTTTGTCAGTTTTAAAATTTTAATGAAATATAGCTTTGTTGGTTGAAGAACATATTGTCATTAAAACAAATAAATGTAAACAATGGAGAGACTAAAAATTAATACATAAAAAAAAAAAATCAGGTAATTCAAAGTACATGGTAGTACTAAATTCAAATTCAAGCCATTTGTCAGAGCAGCAATTTAAAGGTGAACTGCCCGTTCTTGCTTCATTTCAAGTGTTTCCTCTTTTCTCCACAACAGGCTGGAGGACATATCGATCTTCAGTCCAAACAAGCCCAAGTCACACCATCTTTCTTTTTGGAGCTGTTCTTCAGGCTTTCTGCAATTTTTTCTCACCTTTCTTGAAGAACGGTATTAAAAAAAATAAAAATAAATAAATTAAAAAATCATAATGTAATAAGCTGCTGAGCTTGCTCTATGAGCAGAAGAGAAACTGAAATTCTTTGTACCACTTGTAAGTATAAATACATGATTTGCCTGTTAGGCAAATATGATAAATTACAAATTCTCTGCAAAGGTAATTTGGATAATAATATGTGAATACGAGAAAACTGTATCTCATTTCTAATAAACACATATATTGTAATAATTTGTTATTTACATGTTCCTGGTATGGAGAATTCATTTAAATATATGGTCTTAGGCTCCCAGGCTTTTTAGCTGCATTGATATAATTTATTCTGTTTCTGTCACAATTTTTTTCTTACCTTTTTTTTTTTTAATAGAATGTTCTGTTTTCTATTTTTTGTTTTTCATAATACTTACACTAGAATCAAATGTTACATCTTATCCAGCTACATGAAATGTTGCATGAAGAGACTGAAGGTAAATTTGGAGATAGCTATACATATATATCTATGTGCTGGTTTAAAGGTAAACCAGCAGGAAAAATGGATCCTCCACAAGAGAGATTATAAGTCAGACTCACAATTTAATGAAAGATATTACAATAAATACACTGACAC
>JAWWTY010000001.1:73074556-73127491 GCA_035222235.1 Margarornis squamiger
AGGCTGGGTGTGAAGGTGCTAGCGACTCCCATTAGCTGCTGCAAATGGTCCATTGTTCTTGGGAAATGAATAGAGGGAGGTAGAATACATAGCTTTGATCACCCCCACACAGTGATAACTGGTCCCACCTGCTGAACTAGGACAATCTATAAAAACTGGTGATAGATTTTTTTATATACATATAGAATGTATATAGGAATATATATATTCCTTCTCTACAAAGCTGCACTCAATTTGGGATGAAGATATTAAGACACTTAAATGTTTTAATATAAAGTATTGGGTTTCATTATCCTTAAGAGTCCCATGAGTTAAGACAAGCTTACTATTTTAGTTGAGCTTTATACATTGAGCCAGCCTTAAATGTTTAACTCAGACTAGAATTTGAAGCAATATATGTTATTGTGTATTCCCAAAAGGTATTTTGCCAGAATTTCTTTTTAGAAGTTGTAAAATATTATATCCAATATTTAAAGTTTTGGTCTAACACACAATGTACTATAAAGAAAAACAAACTCCCAGTAAAATAGAAAGTCAGTCTTCCAAAATACCTTATATTTGAAGAGGAATCTCATAAAATCATGGTCCTGATTCTTTGTTTTCTAGGTCATTGGGCAGTTGGGCAAATTAGATGACAAATATTTGTTTAAAATTATTATGTACTCAGTGTATATACATAAAAATAATTACACTTGATCAAAAATCATTACGGTGTTAATCCAAAGTAGGACTTGGCTTTTGATAAACTACTTATTTTTCCCTATTTGCACTGAAAGGATGGAAGGCAAATGCAGACTTAGAGATATTCACAATCAGTGTTTTTCAAATATAGTTTGAAAATGCCATAAATAGATATTGTTCAAGAAGCTGGTAAATGTTGTAGATAATTAGTATAGAAAGGAAAATTTATGATGGTAAAAAAAAAAGACAAAGAATTCTAGAAACTTTGATTTCTTAATAAGATAAAAAAATTCAAAATAAATTTTAAGAGGCTATATCATGGCTATTTTTAAAACTGATACTTTATTTTTATTTTTCTTTTAAATATAAATAAAATTATTTTGATCAATTAACCAGGAAACCAGTGACTTGATGACTAATCAGAGGTATATAAATGAAAGAAAGTTCTTAAATTTCTTTGTTTCTTAAATGAAAGAAACAAAGAAATTCAAGTGACCATAAAATTGTAGAAAGCCTTTTTACCTCCCAGCAATACAACTTTAGTAATTCCCCTCCAAACCCAAGAAATGTTATATTTATAGACTATTAGTACAACTCTTTTAGTCAGGAAAGAATTTCTATAAATGAGACCTGCGGCACATCCACTGAATTGCCTTTGCAAGACATTTTCTGTGAACTTGGAAAAGTCCTGACAGCTCTCTATGAGGATTCTATACATACAGCTTTAAGGAGCTATGGTAAAGGTGTCTGCATCACCTGGTCATGCGTTATAATCACTAGAGAAAAACTTCTTTTTTTAGAGCAGATTCATCTCATTTACTTTAAATATCTACACTGTGAAGAGACAATGTGTCTTTCTATCACACACACACACACAGAGAAAAGAACCTGGGATAAATTGTATTTTACATTTCCTCTTGCCAATTGTAAAATGAAGAATACAGTCCCACCTCTCTTGCAGAAGAATAATGAGTTTTAAATCTGAAGCACTATGAATTGCACCAGTTTTATAGATAAATATGAACCACTGGACATAGCAACAGAATTGAAAGATCCAATTATCAACAAATAAATCTGATATAGCAATCCACCAGTGAATGACCCATGACATAATGACTTATATAGCGTATAAAAGGACAGACAGAAATGCCAGATTTATAGAACCATGAAATAAAGAAACCTGAAGTTCAATCCCAAATATAAGTGAGTCCTGAGGTCAGATCTGCTTTTGCTCTTCCACAAATAAATTTAAAGTAAATATACAGGATTAAGGTTTGTGTTTATAGTGTTATGATACTGTTATAAGTGACACTTGTCAAAATGCGTAAGAAATGTTAAGATTTTATAAGTATATCATGGGGTGAGAAAAAATAAGACTAGAAGCATAAATAAGAAAGCTTGAACAGCAGTAACATTACTTTTTTTTTTTCTCTTTTTATTTCCACTTTGAATATGTAGTGTCAGCAGTATGCAATATGCAATATATAATACAACTTTAACCTAGAACTGCTGAATTTTGTTTCAGGTATTAAAAACACAACTTTGAAGTTCTTTACATCTTAAATTAGAATTCTGTCTATTTCATATTTTTTTTCAAGTGATGTCAATATAGGCTTCATGTTCACTACCAAAACATTATATTTTCGTTCCCTTTCTTTCTTTCTTTCTTTCTTTCTTTCTTTCTTTCTTTCTTTCTTTCTTTCTTTCTTTCTTTCTTTCTTTCTTTTTATGTATTTTCACCAAAAAGTTACAAACATGAATACTTTGACTTTGTAAAAGGCAGTGGGATTTAGTCTCTGTATTTCTACTAGGAGACAAAAAGTTAATTTGAGCACTTATTTCTCCCTGTGGCTCATAACATGGATAGATTAACCTGTAAAAGGAAATACAGTACGGTATAACCTATGTTACAAAAAGCTTTCTAGTTTTCGTCTGAGAAATGTCACAGTGCTCTTTCTTTGAAATTTATATTCCCTTTGAACCAAAAACAACATTTAAAAGCAAAAGAAATTAATTATGCTGGAATCACTCAGTTAACCTACCTCAGGAAACATCTACAAGGAGACTTTTACTATTTGTTGTGCAACCTATGTCACAAAACTAACAAAGTTCACAAGATCACCAAATCATAGATTAGTATGGGATGAAAGGGACCTTAAACAATATCTAGTCCAACCCTCATGTAATAAGCAGGGACATCAACTAAATTACCCGTTCAACCTGACTTTGAATGTTTCCAGGGATGAGACATTCTGTTAAGTGTTTCACCACTCCCATCATAAAAGTATTGATCCTATAAATAGTCAAAATCTACCCTCTTTTAATTTAAAACTATTACACCTTGTCTGATCACAACAAGTCCTGCTAAGAGGTTTGTACCTATTTTTCTTACAAGCTTCCTTTAAGCACTGAAAGGCCACAATGAGGTCTTCACAGTCTTCTCTTCTTCAGGCTGATCAGTCTGACCTCTGTCAGATGTTCCTCCAGCCCTCTGATCACTTCTGCTGCTCTCCTGTTGCACTGCAACAGGTCCATGTCTTTCCTATGCTGAGGACCCCAGAGCTGGATGCAGTATTCCAGGTGGTGTCTCAACAAGAGAAGAGAATCTCCTCCATCGACCTGCTGGTCATGGTTACGTTGATGCAGCTTTCTGGGCTGTTAATGCACATTACCAGTTCATGTCTAATTTCCATTCACCAGCAAACCCAAGTCCTCCTTGACAGGGCTGCTCCCAATCCCTTCAGACCCAAGCCTGTATTGATGCCAAGGGTTATCCTGACCCAGATGCAGCACCTTGCACTTGGCCTTGTGGAATCTCATGTGGTTCACATAGTCCACTTGTCCCACCCTGGATGGCATCCTGCCCTTCAGGTGTGTTATCTGAACTATTCAGTTTGCTGTCTGTCATCTGCAGCCCGGCTGAGGGTGCATTCCATCACACTGTATGTAAGTGATGAAGACTTTAAACAATGTGACCTAAACATGGACCCCTGAAGAACACCATCTGTCACTGATCTCCATCTGGACATTGAGCCATTGACCACTACCCTCTGGATGTGACCATCCAACCAATTCATCATCCACTGAAGAGTCTACTCATCAAATCCATCTCTTTCCAATTTAGAGAAAGATGTTGTGGGGGACCATGTCAGAGGCCTGTCAGAAGTCCAGGTGGATGATGCTCATAGCTCTTTTCTTGTCCACTGATATTGTCATTCCATCGTACGCCACTAGGATGATCAGGCAGGATTTGCCTGTGGTGAAGCCATGCTGGTTGTCTCAAATCAACTCACTGTTCTCCATGTGCCTTAGCATAGCTTCTAGGAGGATATGTTCCATGATCTTTCCCAGGGTCCTTGTTTCTACCCCTTTTAAAAATGGGTGCATTGTTTCCCTTTTTCCAGTCATTGGGAACTTTATTGAACTGCCATGGCTATTAAACCATGACGGAGAGTGGCTTGGCAATTACATCAACCAATTCCCTCAAGACTCTGGAGTGCATCTCATCAGGTGCCCTAGATTCATGTATGTTCAGGTTCAGCTGGTGATGACAAACCTGAGCTGCTCTATTCTGAGTGTCTATATTTTGTCTTTACTGAATGTCTAGGTTTTTTAAGGTCATACTTGGTCTTCATAGTTTTTGTCTGTGATGTCAAGAACTGGGGAGAGTGTACGTCTGTGAATGAATGTGTGAGCACTAGTGAAGATCAATCTGATCTTGTCAGTGAGCAGATTAAGTGACCTATTGAGAATGAGAAAGAAACAGGGAGAGGAAGAGCCTTGTTTGTCTACTGGACTGTATGTTAATCAAGTTCCTTAAAAACGTTTAAATCTACAAAAAATGGTATGCTTATTCATCACAAATAAAAGTGACAGGCTTAAAATCTTTTTGAGGCATACTGGAAAATGGCCTTTCAGATGTGACCTGAAGGACAGAGGTGGAGACTGTGTTATAGATATTTATTTTTATTTTTAAAAAGACAACAGGGACAAAACAGTGTATGGAAGTATATGGTTGTACACAACAACACTTGTGCATATTTTACACATTTTACACACATCCACAAATTTCTTCAAATGTGGTGTTCACTCATTTTCATTGAGGGGAAAAGTTTTTACAACATTTGCTTGGAAGAAGAAAGACGTCCATTTATTTGATACACTAGATGATTTCTAAACTGAAGATGTGATGTATGGTATTAAAAATTATCTTCTTAACAGTATTCTGGTTCTGCAATCATTACAAAGAACTTGTAGTGTGAAACAATATACAGAGAACATCTGAAAAAAAAAAGAAAAAAAAAAGATGCATTTTAAATGATTTTGTGAATACATGCCCTGTGGTTAGACATAACTGTAGAACTGTGTTTGAATGAAACCTGAGGTGACAGTTACGGGAGCACACTAATTTAATAACAGTTGATGAATTAAGAAACTGTATTACTTTTTAAATTCACTTAGGAAGTCTCCTTTCAAACCCCTTGGTAGTCGGGTTGATTCTTCTCGACAGCATGTCAAAAAGATTTGGAAACACGCAGTCTGTACAAACCACCATGTCTGGTTTAGCTTTTTTTTCACTTTCTAAAGAAACTTGCATCAAAGCTTTACATTTCCATTCCAATAAATATGCTCTGTATTAGAGTTTTCCTTTTGGGACAAAATAGTGCTGATTATCACAAAATTTATTCTAAACTGAATACATAACCTGTAGCTTCCATCATTTTTAAATACACTTCCTTTCAAAGAAAAAGAATATGTTAATGACACAAGTCCAAGAATACCTAATGGTGATAAACTCTTTTTTTATATTTATGTGGAGCAGAAATCAAATTTACAAAAATGTAAATTTCCAGGAAAACTCTCAGTATTTCTCAAAAACTCTCAAAGGCACAAGTATCTAACCACAAACTTTATAAACTCAGTGTCAGAAAAATGAATATGGAACTATTTGAGCTTGACAGATGTGGTTTTTAAAATGTTTTCAAAACAATCGGGGGATGGTTACAACTGCAGTTAAAAAAAAAAGAATCTTAGATACCCAAAAGATAATTCCCAGTACTCACAAAGTCCTCAAACAAAGAGATTTCAACTACTTCTTTAATGGATTTAGACATTTTCATATTTACCCTTGGTATTTCATTTCTATAATAGATTATTTCAATGAATTCTTCATGAAGCACAAATTAACATGATAGCTGATCTGACAAGAAATCAGTGCTGTTCTGAGTAGTACTGGATAAAGGCAATGCCACTATATATGAAAAGACAAATTCTGGAGCAGACTTTTTTTTTTTTTTTTTTTTTTTTAAAGAGACATTAATTTTAGTACAAATATGTTTCTATGTACATGCACATGTTTCTATGTAGCACAAGTTCTAGCTTCAACTTCTTAGTTGTCAGGGGACATTCTGAATCTTAAATAACCCACAGCTAGCACTGAACGCTATGAGCAGCACTCTAGTTTAACAACTCCATGCAAACACAATGTTAAATTGAATAAAATACACCTGCTAATTAATTTTGTCTCCAGCTTTTGGAAGTGGTTCAAAGCATCAGCAATGTCCTGAGTTGTGGATTAAAAGTCTACTCCCACAAGACAGATGTGAATTCTCTCCTACAGCAATAGTGATAATGATGTAACATGCTTTTTTTTTTTTTTTTTTTTTTTTTTTTTTTTTTTTTTTTTTGGGAGGTGGCAGGGGTGTTTCCTACAAGAAAAAGCTGAAAGAATTGGGTTTGCTCAGCCTGGAAAAGAAATCTGAAGAAGGACTTTTTACAAGACCTTGTAGTGACAGGACAAGGGACAATAGATTCAAACTGAAAGAAAGCAGTTTTAGATTGGGATTAGGAAAAAATTCTTTACTGTGAGCATGGTAAGACATCGGAACAGGTTGCCCAGAGAAGAAGATGGATGCTTCATCCCTGGAGGTGTTCAAGTCCAGGTTAGATGGGGCTTTGTGCAACCTGGTCTGATGAAAGATGCCCCTGCCTATGGCAGGGAGATTGCAACTAGTTAATCTTTAAGGTCCCTTCCAAGTCAACCTATTCTATGATTTTATGACTTTTCGTACTTGACCCATGATACTTTGTCTCTCTGTTCTATGTCTTAAAATGTGGAAAAGATTATAATTGTTAACTATATAAAAACAAAAATCTTGCTATTAACCTTAGAATCTTCAGCTTGAAGTTCCTGCTCTAACATTGGATTAATTGTACCCACAATACTCTTGACAGATGATGGTCCAGGTTCATTTAAAGACACTTGTAAAAGAGATTTAACAGCCTCTCAGACAGTGTATTTAAATGCTCTGTTTACATTTATTACAAAGTTTAGCAAGGTGGTTGTTTTTTGTTGTTTGGTTTTGGTTTTTTTTCTACATCTAACCTAATTTTCTCCCATTAAATTTTAAGATCATTACTATTTTTGTGTCTTAGAAAATCCTTTCCTCTTTATGGCATAATTTTAGGTATTAAAAATACTGTCTTCTTGTTCCTTCCATGGCTTTAATTAGGATGAACAGTTCCTGTTCATTCAATTGTTTCATAACAATCATATTTTCTAGACACTGACCATCTTTTTTGTGTACTCTGGTCTCTCTGCAGCTCTTACAAATCACTATTTAAGTATGGTGCACAGACCTGACAACGGTATTTGTCTGAGCACTTTCTGGTTTTGAATAAATAGGAAATATTACTATTTGTTGAACATCTGTTTTCTTTAAAAACATAGCCGTCTTTAATCACAGTCATTAGTCTAATAATTTGCCAAGGAGTTCCAAAGACTTTTTATTTATATGTAACTTATATGCATGCATACATGCTTCTGCATGCCTATATATGCATAATTTAGACCATGATTTTGACCATGATCTTTTATTTCTTTCAAATATCTGGTTGTTTTTCCCCTTCAAATCAGTAAATAAACAGCAATAATATTCTCTTTATTGTTATTAGAGAGTAAATGTGATCACATTCAAAGAAATTGTTCAGCACTATACAGCACTTTTGTCCTAAGCTCTCTGTAACTAAGGTCAAATAGAACTGTGATTCATTGCTGAAGAATTCAGGCTCTATCATGGAGCATGAGCCTCATTCTCTTTCATGTCTGCAAAGGACCAGTTACAAAAATAATATGTTATATGCAAATTTATATAGGCAAGTACAAAGACTTATGCAATCAAAAGGGAAGTTTAATACTTACTGAATTTTTTACTGAAATAAATAAGCAAACATATCCTAGAGTTTAACTGTTGAATTTAATTTTCAGTCTGCAAATGTACCTTTATGTAATATAATGTCTTATGCCTACTGAAGACCATGAAGCTACAGTTTATTCTCTGAAACTGAACAGCTGAGACAACTCTCTCTGGAAGACTGGGTTAAATTCTTGTTATTAGAACTCTGAATTCAAACCTTGCAATTGGATGTTCTCCATAAACCAGAGATAATGTCATTTGCTTATTAGACCTCTCAGCAAGCTAACAAGACAGAGAGTTAAAAAGCCATTTCCTATAAGCTGTAAGGAAATCTCTCTGAAGACATTTAGAAAAATGAATGAGCAGTGCTTTTACAGTTTTGGTCATTTAGGCTAGTATTCATATGGATACAATCAATATATGTAAGTGAAGGTAAACAGAGACTCATGCTATCATTTCAGGGACTTTTTATTCTATATATATTAAAAAATCCATTTTGCATAAAGTCAGTCTTTGATAAAATACTTAGTTTTTAGAGGGATATTTAGTGTCTCCAATGCCTTTGCCAGAATGAATAAAACCATGACTAGTGTTAGAGTAAAATATTAATAAATATGGAAATTTATTAAATTTACTACTGAAATGCACAATAACTACTTCAGGATGATCTTTAATACTTCTTTTAATCTAAAAAAAATGTTAGGCCCTGGTACTTTTTTATTTTTTTTTTAATAACCTGTTTAGAAATTAAAATTTCCAGAGCAGAGATCCCTTAGGTATTTTTTTTTCTTTAATTTAACCCTTGCACAACCTCTACTTAGAAGACTTACTTTATTGCCACTATACTACAGCCTATATATACGGAGATAAATAGCTCTTCATTAGAATAACACAAAGTGCAGTCCTGTTTGGAAAATAAGGTTCTGGGAACAAATCTACATAAGCAGTATAAACTATAGGGAAATAATAATTTTAGGTAGTGCTGGGATTTAATCTTTGAAAATACACTAAATATATACTACAAACCATGACGAAAATATTTGATGTGTCACATGTTTCTCTTACACAAACAATTCAAACCTTTTATCAAAGATGGAATTCCTTACTGAACTTCATGAATTTGAAGCTTAAGCTGTTGATGGGCAGCCAACTTCTGTATTCCAGTGCATGTTTGATGGGAATGATTGACAAATATGTAATGGCTGCTAGAGTAAAAAAACTGATCCATCACTACACCCACAGCTTAAGAAGGATTAATAGGCAAGTAGTTAGAAAAACACACAAACCTCTGCAGGTTTGCTTTTTGTTTTTTGGGGTTTTTTGACTCACAAATTTTTGTTCTTGTTTCATTGGTGGAAACAGAAAAAGAATTCTCTTTAGGAGAAGAGATCTCACAGGTAAGCCTGAAGACTCAGAAAATGGTGTTTGAATAGGAAAGTAATAATGATAAAAAATTAATACAGGAAGAAGCTTCCTCTTTTGCTGCACAGCAGTTAGTCTTAAATATATATATATATTTTCCTTCAAGTCAAAGAAAATGACACAGTTTTTAATGACTTAAAAAGGAGAAAAGAAAGGAAAAAATAAAAATTATTCAAACCCACCAAAAACTGACGAATAAGGTCTCACCCATAGGATTACTTCATATTTTCCTAAATATAATCATAGCAAAAAAAGAGACATTCCTTAGTAGTTACCATCTTATGTTTACTTATACTCATGAATTTTCCTCTAAACTATTTAGAAGGAAATTACAGTGAAAGGTTTTGATCCACCGCTAGAAGCTGTTCCAAGCTGTGGGAATCAGCTTCTTAGCTGTTTTATCTACCATGTGAATGATAACTACATGTTGCAAGCTATCTTCTTCATGATCTCCTTTAGTAGGTCGGAGTAGTTATCAGTTACTATTCCATAAGTAGCTACCGCAGAGGCTCACAGGGCTGGAAGTCAGTAGGTATGAGAGATCCTAGTCAGGCATGCATTTTAAGAATCTGGCACACAAACCTAGCAATTTGGATTCCTCTATTAGGTTCATGAGAACTGATAATCTTAGTAGGCTATACAAATAAGTTGTATGTTGCACATGGTCAGAAAAAAAAGTGTGACCTTCAAGGTCATTTAAGCTTGTATCAAAAGACAAAGTAAAACAGCAAAAGGCATTAAAAATTGTCCATAAATAGGTTCAAGGTTTAGGGAATAAAAACATGATATTCTTAAAGCAAAACATTCCATTTAATATTGCCTGACCAAATTTATTCTGTAACAGATACTGAAACTTGAATCAGGAGTTCCATAATACACTGTCATCTTGCAGTCTGTATTTCCATACTCCTATTATTTTTGTGTGGCCAGGCCTTCCATCAATCAAACTAGATGGGAAATTTTAAAGATATAATGACAGTTGTTGAATACACTTTGTCAAGAGAAAAAAAAAAGAAAAAATAAAACCAGAGGCTCACCTCTTACAATTTCTATAGAGTTTTATGGAAGAGTAGAAGTCAGTAATAAAAAAACAAAAAAAAAAAAACAAACAAAAAAAAAACAAAACAAAAAAAAACAAACAAAAAAACAAACAAAAAAAACAAACAAAAAAAACCCCAAAAAACACAAAAACACCACAAAAAAACCCCCACAATAAAAACAGTCTGACAAGCTGAAATATTTAATTATTGACAAGTATATTCAAATGAAAAAGTTCGATGTTATTTTTGGAAAAAAAAGTCTTCCTGTGTGAAATACTGAGGTTGTGAAAGCATATTTTTTTTTTATCAAGCTGTACTTAGATGGAAAATTCTCAGGCAACTCGAAATGTAATTCCTTTTCTTTTCCTCCCTTGTATAAATATTGCATTACTTGTTTGTATTATGATACTTTTATCCCAAAAGACAAAGGAACCCACATAATGAGTTACACATTAGTAAGTTTATTAGGATTTTAGGTATTTGTTTTATTTTGAAAACCCACTATAGGAACAACTGTCCAGTGGTGAACAAAAAGCATGTAGAAAGTTGCTAGCTAAACCCCCACAACTTCAATTTATCTGGGCTGCAAAATTATACATACATGAAAAGAAACAAACAAACAAGCAACAACAACAACAAAACCTAACCAAAAAGTGGGGGAAAAGAAGTAATAAAGAAATGAAGCAAAATAGATGATGAAGAGAAATATGTGATAGGTTATGCATAGAGCAATGGGTAAATACTTGAAATATTTTAATGTCTCTAAGTTGTTTTTTTCTTGATGACTTTTTTTTGTGGGCTTTTGGTGTGTTTTTTTTTTGGCAGGGTTTTTTTGTTGTTTTGGCGGGGTTCATTGTTTTGTTGTTGTTGTTTTGGTTTGGTTTGTTGTTTCTTTTTAATTAAAACACTACTTATGTTTTTCAGTCCTCTCTTGGATCTTCTTTTTAGAAGTGAGATTGAGGATTCACTGCAGTAGTAAGAGAATACGATGTATAAATGTGTACTAAGCAGCCTCCACAAATTCTAAATGTAGAGCTGAGCAAATTGTCTTGTGATATTTAACAATCAAAATCTGTTTACACCAAGTAGATCCTGACTTGGCTAAATCAGTTACATTTGGAGGAAGACCTGGTTCCAAGACCTGCTTCATAATTTGAAAAATTCAAAGTAGATTTTTGTGTAAAAATATGTTTAGTGTAAAATGTACATTACTCATATACTGCATAATAATTTGACCTTCTGACAAATAGAATATATTAAGTAAGTACTGTTAAAACTTGGAAGATCCTTTGAATTTCTGAGATTATTGCTACCTTAGAAATGTGTGAAAAATTGCACCAGCAGTATGTCAAGAAAACAAGGTTCATTAATTCAACTAGTACAGAAATGTATCACTCTTCAAGAGTTTCAGATAGTTTCAGCATTTTATTTAGAAATTTGAAGTCATCTGTTATGTAAAATAATGTTTTTAACAATAAACTTAGGCAGCCACAGTTCACCATCACCATCTGACCACCATCAGATAGTAATGTTTAATTTAATGCAACATTCATGTTAATGCACCTTTGTATCTAACACAAGTTAGCTGAAAAGCTTTTATGTCCTTACAGTGTTTGGTGAATATTGCCTTTTTTCCTTAATTTCATATTCAGGAGGCCTATGTATAGAAGAGAGTCTATAGATCACTTTGCCCTAAAAAATCTTTTGCAGAATCATATTAGAACCATATATATTTTGGTTGGAAGGGACCTCTGGAGACTGTCTAGTCCAGCCTCCTGCTTCAAGCAGAACTTTTGCTTCCTCTAGACCAGCTATGACTTTATACAGCAAAGACCTTAAAAACTTTTGGAACCTGAGTTTCCATGGATACTTTAGGTAATGTATCTCAGTGCTGCACTACCTCCTCCTAGTGAAGGTTTTTTTATTATCCAAATGTCTTTTAGGTGTTTACCCTTCATATTTACCCTTACAACCTAAATTGTGATCTTCTTAACATACTTAGCTGTTAGAAAAAATGAGGGGAACAAACAGATATATGCCTTACACTTTTTCGGAGGACTGTGTTATGGGAACCTTCAGAATAATTTTTGTGACATATTTTTATTAACACATGGTCAGGTTTCATAGTTCAGAAAAGTCAGTGGTCTTGACTACTTCCAGCTCATGCTGTCTGGAAAATGACTTGTTGCAACACCCCAAAGCTTTTACAAGTGCTTTTGTTTCTATATATATCTGTCCATCAAAACTATAGACCTATAAGATGCTGCTACATAACGCCATATCCAAAAGATATAAGTCCTTAGCTTTAATGGCCATTGGATCAGGACACAAATCAAAAATTCAGGGGGCATTATTTTCTTTACAAGATTGTTTTTATAGAGAAAAAAAATAATAAAGCTTCTGTATATTCCGTAGTCTTTTTTAGTGAATAAAAATAGTCAAGGAATCTGAGCCTGCAAGAAATCCAACCTCAGATGACATTTCAGTGCTTAGAGCTTATAATAAACAATTACTTTAGAATCTATAGAACATGATTCAGCCTTCATAATATCATGTATGGCAGCATGAAGATAGTTATCCTTAACACAGCATTTCCCTTCAGGAAATCTGAATGCATGAGCAGTCAATAGACAGAAATACCACCTCCTCTCCATCTCTCCTGAAGTGATATATTTATGTAACATGAGGCAGTTAAAATCTCCAAATCTTAATCTTCATTTTATTATTATCTCATATAAATATTTGCCTTTTGAGAACAGTGGCACCTAAATGCTACATTTCTGATTTAGTAAGGTTTTGCATTCAGCCTTCAGTCTTCTTATACAATGCTGTGGAACACTGAACACTTTGAGCCAAAGAAGGAAAACAATCCACCTTTAACTGTTGCTCAAGAACGTTTCCTCTGTAAAACACAACAGAGGTTTTTCGTTGTCCCCCAAGTACCCAAAAATCCAGGGTGTCTCGATCCCTGTAAGTTAGCTCAAAACTGGCAGCCTGGAATCTTGTGTCTTATAAAGCTTCATAAAAATTTCAGAGATCTCTGGGGTCTGATCTAGCAGGTATATGCAAAGGATATTTGACACACAAGATCTTTTTATGACTGCAGTAACAACAGCCTTCTGCTTACAAAAGAACATGGTTGCATAGACTACTAATTAGACCAAACCCATCTGTCTTACATGTCATATGAACTGTGTGAACATACCATGCCACAGGGATGGGAAACCATAATATTCTACTCCCCAAAAAGGGTATATAACAAAGATAAAAAAAGAATTAATTCATCTTGTTCGGTCTCCTTGCCCATATAAGGGGGAATTTTCTTGGTTTGGTTTGTTTGGGGGGTTTTCTTTTTTTTTTGTGGTTTCTTTTTTGTTTTGGTTTGGTTTTTTTTGTTTTTTTTTTGTGGTTCTTTTTTTTTCTTTTTCACAGCACACTACACAGTTGCAGAAGTGAAAACTGAGAGAAAGTAGCAGACTACATTTGAAAGTATTATCTTTGTTGATGTGTCTTTGAATGGAACCATTTAATACGTATTTAACCCAAATATGTGTAATTATGGAAGTATTATGTTGGCTTAGGATTTTGAAAAATACAAGAATGCTGGGATGTCTTTTAATTTGAAACTAAAAATAATAGTATTTTTTTATGAACTGACAAAATAAATTTCACAGTTTATTTTAAAGTGCAAGTTTATGCTAACATTCCATAAGATTTCTTCATATATAAAAAGTGTCAGACCTCTTTCTATTTGAAAAATTAATTATCTAGTCTTCTGTAGTTTATTTGGTAAATAATCAGAATTGGAAGAATTTTAAAAATTCTTAACTTGCAAAAAAAATTATCTGAAAATGAAATAATCAGATGAATTGTTCTACAAAAACAAACAGCCAAACTTAAAATAAATAACATTTCTCCTCAAAATATGAAACCATATTGTTTCTTCTTTTCTCCCATTGTGGAATGGTGCTATTCCACCACCCATTTCATAAACTAAAAGTAACAATTGAGCAGAAATAGTCCTTCCAGTAGTAATAGAAGAAACATACTACAAATGTTTTGAAGTAATGTCTTAGAACATGAAACTTTGGTAAATGTTTTATGAAATGTGCTGTGCACATGTAGTTGCACTCCATCTTGGTGAAGTTGAATAAATAGGATAAAAAATTCTTCATCACATCTTGCTTTCATAGAGCTGAATAGCATCTGGCCTTTTACTTTCTTCCTTGAGGTTAGCTGCTTTCCATTAGACTGTGGCTCTTTAGAGTTTGTTCTGTGTCAAAAAGCCAAAGCTGACTGTTAGGAGATGTGCAGGAAAGAAAACACCATGCTTTATCTTTTTAGCATGGCGATTATCTTCCACATATTGGTTCCAGCTACAGGTCACTTGTGTTTCCAGGAACAACAGCATTTGATACCAGCTTCTCAAACAACATCAAGAATATCATAAGCTTCAGAAAATCAAAATAAGGAGACAGTCTTTTGACTTATAATACAAGATCATCTTCCCTGTCTCAAATCCCATAGAGTGCAACAGTCATTGGGTCCCAGAGGAACTTATTGCTGAAGGCAATGTGTACATTGCAAAACCTCTCCAGGGAGTAGATTTCAATTGCAACAGTAGATTGTAATGCCAGAGGGCTGTCTATGGCTGAGCCTGAAATTCATTAATAGAAATGCAGGTGTTCTGTGTTAGGAAGCATAAGAGAAGACAAATGTGCCAGTTTTATGAAAGTTTCTCAGCTGATCTTTTGAATTGAGACAAGTGTTTGATTGGGTTCTTTTATCTCATGATGATTTCAGTACACATACATGAAACTTGCAGATTATTTTGGTGCAGCTGATAATGACATTGCTGTAGACAATGGCATCCTCAGAATGATAATCCAGAATCCCTTCTGGTGATGACTTTGACATTCAGTCTCCATTGTCCCCTTGACACTTTATCCTGTGAAATAATGTCTTATTTGTGGTAAATACCCTTTTTTGTCAACACACCAGAAATGGACCTTTTTAAGATGGTTTCCCATCTTGGTCAAACTTATTTTGTCAGTTTAGCATACTATATAGTTAGTAATTTCTGTTTAGTAAGCAAGTGGAACATGGCAAACATCTTCTATTTGGGGTCATACCAGCAACATCTTAGTCAAGAGAGTTGACTTAGCAAAGTCTCTTAGCAAAGAGAGGTCAAAACATGATCCTCAGATGCCAATCAGAGAAACAATGCATGTTAAAAGGTTTTGGATTTGAATCTGGTAGGTTTGAGACATCACTGAAAAAATTTTCAGTGTGCAATATGATTATGTAAAGGCTGCTCTGTCTTCTATTGGAGAAGAATGTGTAAAAATATTAGGCTATTTCTGAATAGGCAAATACTCTATGTGTGAACTTAGAAGTTTTGTCTTATAAGGTTTTTGGGGTGTGGGGTTGGGTTTTATTTCTGTTCAGAAGCTTGGAGAGGCATCACTTGCAGGCAATATAATCAAGTATAGTACTAAAAGTCTGTGTGAAAATTACCTGTAACAGGAAGAAAAAGAAAGAGAAATACATTTGTCTTTTATGAAGTTGAAGAGGTAAGAACAGCTTAAAATAAGAAAGTGCAATATTTTTTATTTTTTTTTTTTAATATGTTTATTTAGGCAACAGGTCTATAGTATTATTTAATATATTTTCTTCACTCAAATGTGAGGTGAAAAGTGGTACTGTTGGTTACTTCAAAGTGCTCTAGCAACAATAACATAGCTGCCACTTACACCAGTGGGCTTGACGAAGCACTGTTCTCGCACTCAATTAAACTATCATGTTGACAGGAGAAAAATGGTTCCACTTTGTTGCAGACTGTCAAACATGCTTTGCTTCCAACCACCATTATTCTAGCTAAGTAAAATGTATCAAACCACTTAACTGTGCCCGTCACTGGAAAAAGAAAAATAAATAAAATATAAGAACATGATTTTAACAAGGAGATTTCTGAATACTCTTCCCAGCTTTCTGCAAACATCCTAATATTAAGGACACATTTCCAATTGTTATCATGAAAATGTTCCAAGGAACTTTTAGAAAGAGATATTGCATCCCTCTTTCTTATGTGAAGCCTTTCTTATGTCATGATTTTATTTTTATCAGCAGGTACTGATTTTCTGCATCTGAAGAATAATAAGGTCAAATTTTTATCCGCTTTTGTTATGGCAATATAAAGTTACCTCATAGCTGGAAAAATCACAGTATAAGGCTATAGGTAGACTCCTCTCTCATTATACATACAAACTCTCATTACATGGCAGTCCAGTAGGGACTGATGATAGGAAAGTGGACAGCGAGCCACATTCTACTGATTCCTGGACACTGCCAAACCATTTACAGTGTTAGAGGCTGGCACAGAACACAGTTGCCCTTATATGATGAAAGGCATGAAATTCCCTGCTGAAGGGAAGCTAAGTGGTAAAGGTCTCTTTAATCCTGCTGAGCGATGCTCTGATACAGCTATGTAACTGACTTGCTTTGACATTAATTTAGCTCACTCTTCTTTCTGATGCTTTGAGACTGCAACGAAGAATGTTTTGCCACACAGTTGTCCTCAACATTCTGCCAAGTAACTGTTAGCAGCTAAGTAAAGTGACATCTGTGCATGTGGCAATTGTCTTTAGTCTGAAGTTATTTCTCTTAAATCTAAGCCTGAGGGCTTGAATCATCATTTCCTTGTATGTTGCCAATTGCAGGGTGTTATTTTTACACCCATTTTTATTTGGAAAGAACTACTGATATGAAAGACACTGGAATAATAAACTCTGTTATCAAGTACCATTTATATTTTTATTCTGCTTTTTTTTTTTTTTTCCCCTCTACACTAATTTGATACCTCTGAGAATTTGAAAAAGAACAATGCAACATGTCTGGTTCTGTATTCAAGGCTTTCTAATGTTACTTCTATTGAGTGAATTATTTTTTTTCTTTCCATCTTAATTATTCCAAATAATAAATTACTTGGAATCTTTTCCTGTGTGAAAATAAATTATTCAAATAGAAACCCCTAGTGCCATTTTGATGCCCTACGATATCCCACCTGGGCTCCAGTTTCTCCTCCAGATTCAGCCATGGGTTTCCATAGGTTCTATGGCATGTCCATGAAGCCCATTCACGTGTCTTGAAAATAGAAGTACATCTAAAATAACACTAAACAACTAAGTTGATGCAAAGTTATTGTAGCTGCATTTTCCGTCTTGTCTCACCCTTACCTGCACAGGTAATACTTTACATTGTCTTTACTTGTCTGGAATAAAGATAGCAATGAAACAAATATGTTGCTACCACATTTACTCTTCTTAATCCTCCAAAATAGACAGGCTTTCTGAATAACTTATTCTCATATATAAAAAGAGGAAGTAACATTTATTCTCTAATAACTGGAATTTTGATTTTTGTAAGCCAACAAGTTTGACTTCCATAACAAACTGATGACACCTTAAAAATATTAATAAGGAAGTTGATTTGTTAACAGAGACAACATGTGGTCAGATCCTCAAATTGCAGAAATTAGTATAGCACCATAAAAGTTGTTATCTCTATGCAATTTTGAAAGAACTGAGAATCTGACTTTCATATACAGTATAGGAAATTTGCTGTCGGAAACATATGTAGAAAGAATATGAAGAACTCACATTTGTATATACAAATAGGTAAGACATGAACAGTAATCTAAACTAAAGAATATACCTTTTTACTTTGAGTTTATCAAGACTTCAATGCTAAATTCAGCATACATATCTAGACAAGTAGTAATTGAGCTGATCTTTCACTTTACAAATAGGAATTAAAAAAAAAAAAAAAAATCATGCATAGTCAGTTTACAAAAGATTTGTTTAGAGGAAGATAAATGCAGGTCAAAAATTTTGTTTTGGCACCATGTCAGTCATGCACAGAGATTGAATGGCCTTACTGCACTCAGGATAAAATGCTTCTGTCCACATGACATGAGTGAGAAGCACTGTGTTTAATTCCCAAATAGTTTTAAACTTGTGCATGCAGAAGTTGCTGCCATCTTAAAAAAGTGACCTTTAAGAAAAAGACATTTAAAAAAAAATCTTTATTTCTTTTTAATTGTTATGGATCAACTCTGTGATTAGCTTGAAAAGCATCCAGGAATAAGCTTTTTCTTTTTTTGTGAGTTAGAAAAAAAGAAAATAAAAATACAAAATTATACAGAATAAATAGTAAATATAAATCTAGCAAGAATTCATTGAAAAAATAAACCTGCAGTGTTTTTTTAACCTATTTTACCCACAATACTTTATTTTCTTCTAATTTTAGAAAATATATTTTTGTACAAATAGCTAAATACTATTATTTTTCCTTCTGTGTGTATTGTTGTAGTTATCCTGTCTGAGTGTTGCATTTGGGTAGGGCGGGAAAGGACTTGTATTTGCACTTGGAAGTTCCTAGCCACAGCAAACTCATTTTCTCCAAGAATATTTAAAGCCAGAACAGAAGTTATTTATATACATATGTATATATATATAAAAAAAATCAAAATTATTAAGCACAATATCATATTTACAACTGATTCTCAGTAGCTTTTCAAATTGCCCAGGATTGTGAGTTGAAACACCAGTGATGCACAGTATTTTATAGCAGCAGCTCATGAAAAGATTGTCCAAAATCAGGTAAAGCTATCAGATAGGGAAAGTAGCAAAAGGCTTCCTTTTTCTTTGTTGAAGATGTTGGGTAAACATAGTTACATATTTCTCCTTCTGCATACTGATACAGAATGCACATGATGAAATTCCATGTAAAATACTTAAATATTTGCAGGCTCTGGGTGCATACACAAAAAATATTTTTTCTTTTTTTTTTTTTTTTTCTTTTTAATTGACATTTAGTATGAAAACATTTCAATT
Organism: Margarornis squamiger; assembly: GCA_035222235.1. Classification (NCBI taxonomy): domain Eukaryota; kingdom Metazoa; phylum Chordata; class Aves; order Passeriformes; family Furnariidae; genus Margarornis; species Margarornis squamiger. Next base: position 73,093,790 of record JAWWTY010000001.1, read on the forward strand.
CCTTTCATATTTATTATAAGGGTATTTTAGGTGTAGCTGGAGACAATGGTCATGTATGCAGTGCATGTACTAACCTAACAAATACACTCTAACCTTATAAATACAAACACAGCTGTTGGATTATTTGGGTTTTTGGGATTTTTTAAGGAATCTAATTAAATGGAGGGATAGAAAGAAACAGTGAAGGTAACAAATATTTTTCACATAGATTAGGTACAGAATGCAATGCCATACACACCTTTTTAAAATGATGAGGAATAGTGCAATAAGCAATCTTCCTCCCACAGTTCAGTCAAGCTAAATTCATGTTTAACTTGGGGTGAGAGATATTGCCTGCACACAACCCCATGGCTTCCCACAGTGATCCCTGAGTTTTTCTTTGCTAGGATTACTGCTGTGCTTAAGTTCTGACTGTTGACATGTTATCATAAGGCACTTTTATTTACAATGATTTAAAGTAAGATTACAGAAATTCAGTCCCAGCCCAACACATTATCACTTCATGTTTGCTGCTCCAGGACTTCCAGGTAGTCAGGCTCAGCATGTAAATTAGCCTTGAGTTCAAAATACTCATTTTTAGTTTGTTCTAGAAAAACCTTTCTTGGCCTGGAGTACATGAGTGTCTCCATTAGCTTCAGCTCTTCATGTGCTCCAGGATAACGAACTTCCATGTCAGGCTGGAGCTGGACAATATTTTTTCTTAGGTACTCTGTGATCCCTAGTTGCTGCAGTTCTCTCTCTTTTTCAAGAATGTTTCTATACAAGCAGCTAGCATCCTGAAAAGACAGAAATTCAGCAGATTGATCTGTAGCCTTATAGTTGACATTTGGGCCTATAAGTGGTGAACTGTTCTCTCTTTCCAGGAGACTTCGACGAAGGTATTTGGACTCATTAGCTTCCTTCTCGCTTCCATCCTCGTGTTGCTGCTCAGTATGCTTGGGGCTGAAGGATGGGCTGCGGTAGACCTGAACCATGGGGGTAACCATACGTTGCTCATAGAGAGTTGCAGCTGGGCGCTCCATTGTGTGGTGAGTTGTTTTATGCCCATACATGCTGTACTGGAGGTGAACTGGGCTACTGTCCCTCATTTGTTCATCCGCCTGTTTCTTTTTGCATCTTCGTCGCCGATGCAGGACAAGAACAACTATTCCTGCTGCACAAAATACAATAGTTATAAACACAATGAGCAGTCCTAATATTAGAACAGAAAGTGGGACAGCATCTGTAAGGGACCGCAGGATGGTGTCTGCAGTGTTGGCAGTAGGAGAAGATGTTGTCACAACTACAAAACTGGCATGAGTTGGTAGGGTGGGGCTGTTTATTAAACCTGGACACAAGATTTCACTGTTCAGGGATTTTAATTCCTTTTTTGCTAGGTGCCCTGGAGATTTACAAAAAATACTACCCATCATGGTATTCTTACTCAGTTTTTGTATCCATTTTTGTAGCCCGACCGAATCACAGGTACAGTCCCAAGGGTTGTCTTCAAGTTCAATTTGTACCAGCATATCCAATTCATCCAAGACATTGCTCACAGGTAAATGAGCAAATTGGTTTGTTTTCAGATTTAATCTGGTGAGGGGAACACCTGAAAAGATATGGGGTGGCAAGGCCTGCAGAAGGTTGTTATTTAAGTAGAGAACTTTCAGTTTTGGCATTGCATTAAATGTCCCTGGCAAAACTTCTTTGATGGCATTATATTCAAGATACAAGTACTCAAGGTGCTGAAGGCCAAGGAAGAGATTCTGACTTAACTTTGTAAGATGATTGCCATTAAGATATAATTTCTGTAGTCTAGTCAGATTCATAAACGAACCTTCCTCAAGAATTTCAATGCGATTGTTCCCCAGGTGAAGCATTTCCAGGCTGGCATAGTCCACCAGATCTGATTTCAATAATGTCTGAATAATGTTTCCAGCTAGAATAAGCTTTTTAGGATTTGGAGGAGGGGGTCCTAAATCAGACAAGCTTTCAATATTTCTCTCTTGGCAGTGCATAAGAACTCCTGAGAGCATATGGCTGGTGCAGTGACAAGGAACAGGACAGGAGATTCCTGGAAATGCAGTAGGTTTTGAAGTATGAAGCACTAAACTTGATTCTTTAGTAGGAGCTTTCAGAAGAGGAATCACCTTAGTTGATAGGTGACTATCACTGATAGAGGTGGTTACAACCAAGGGCAGTGACCCTGAAGGATCTTCAAGTTCACTGACAGGATGAGTGGGACAAAGTGATTCTTTTTTCAACCGGCTTAAGATGCTGCCTTTGATAATTGAAGGACTATTGCATACAACATCACCTATTATGGACTGAGGAGGCATGTTTTCTAGCCATATCTTCAGCTGCAACAAATCACAGTTACAGGCCCATTTATTGTCTTCCAACTGAAGATCTAGTATTCTACCAATATGTTCCAAAAAGCCAACATAGGGCAGTGTCTGTAACTGGTTTCCACGCAGATCTAAATGGGTCAATGGCACAAAACGAAATATGTTTGGAGGAAGATACTCAATAGCATTATCATTCAAAATAAGCACTTTAAGCCTGTTGAGCTTGCTAAAGGCACTTGCTTCAATCACTGTGATGAAATTGTTGTCTGCTTGAAGAAACTCCAAATTTTCCAATCCATTAAACGTATCTTCTTTAAGTGTTTCTAAAGAATTGTGATTGATATGAAGTTGTTTAAGAAGGCTGAGACCATTGAAAGCTCCAGGCTCAATATCTGCAATATTGTTAAAACCAAGATGTAGAGAGATAGCATTAACAAGGCCAGCAAAATCATTCACATGTAACACACTCAGACCATTGTTTAACAGATTAAGATGGAAAGGCCGTGATGGTGGGACATTTATTTCTGATATCATCTTGATGCCTCTTTCGTCACAGTTTATAATCATGGTATCATCCTTTTCTTCACAGGAACACAGACTCTGACAAGATCCTCTGACTGAAGAAAAAGGAGGCTGTGACTGGAAAGGATCAGATGCAACCACAACTGAATATAGAATAAAAATCCAAAGCTTCATCTTGTCCTGCAGATTCTATTAAAAAAAATAATAAAAAAAAAATAATTAAAATGGAAAAGTAATATATTCACGATTTCACAAGGTTTGTTTGGTTTTCTTTTTGTTTGGTTGTTTTTTCCCTGGGGCAAGAGCGATTAAAAAACATTCCTAATTCTTGTCATTGACCTACCTCACCTTTTAAACATTTTATTTCATGCAAAAATTTTTGAATTATTTTCTAATTAGAGAATATATATTTAGGTTAATGTTCTGAATCAATAAACAGTGTAATAAGGGGAAAACTTCAGTACTTTCATGCTGATGCCCAAAATAAAAGACAATCAGGAGTGTGTTGCCTGTATTTATATACTGTATAGACTTTCAGTGGACAGCAGTAAAAAGTTACTGTCCCAAACAACTTATATAAAAACTAATATAATATTTTGGCTCACACGTATTTTGTGTTACCAAATAGCACTGCAAATTTTAAGAGTACCTTGCTAAGCTTAACTTAATGTCATCCATCTGCTGCTGAGAAGAAATAAGATTTGGTTATAAGATTGTTATGTGTTGTGAACACAAGCCCATTCAGTCAGGATACAGGGAGTTTCTCTTTGGATCTGTGTTATCTATGGAAATCAAAAGCTATTTTCTCTGCAATCCTTGTACCAACAAACTGAAAATTGTATAGGCAAAATAATTATTTTTCTTTACTTAAATTTTAATGCATATGCTGCAGTTTGCAAATATTTAGTGAAAGAGGGACCACAACACGTGTGTATATAATATACACATAAAAAAGTACTACACTCAACTAAACTAAAAAAGAGGAGAAAACTGACAAAGCAGTACATGTCAGAAGTAAAAAGTAAGCAAAAAAAAAAAAAAAAGAGCGAACTTGTTTTGAGATTAATATTAGACTCCTTCCAATTATTATAATCATCAATTATCACAAAATTTCTGAAATTTATATGGAACTGACTGTGCTTTACAAGTTAAAAATTATTACCAGTATCATCCATATGCTATGTATATAATTATCACCTTTCAAGCTGATTTTGAAGTTTGCAATACCTGGTAAATGCATCATTACAATACAGCTATGGAGTCACAAGCAAAATTTAGATGTTTAAATCAATCATTTATCATTGCTTTGAATTAAGTTGAGCTACACTCCATTTGAAGATTCTCTGGGTTTTTTTGTTCAAGACTGTTTAATTAGCAAGAATAATAGTAACTCTTGATGTATGAGGTAGAATGAAATCACTGTTTATAATCTTTAATTAAATATGTCTACCTATCTTAAAAATTAAAAGGAAATTTAAAAAAAATCTTCAAATGGAATGGATGATTTATAAAGCAGTAACTTTTATGGAGTCTGATATTTATTTCAGGATTCTTAAGGAATCTGTCTAAGTGGGTTTCTTAAGTAATCCGTCTAATAAAGGTAATTTGATCTTTCCAACTAAGCTATTGAAACACTGAGTACAGAGTATTAGTACAAAACCAGCTGTGTTAATTTCTGGAAGATCAGAGCCTTTTACGAGGATCAATTCAGTTACATGCATGAACATTCTTATAGTGTGATCATATAATTATTTGTGTACCTTGGTTACTAGAAACAACATTTCTCAAGGCTTTCCTTAGAACGAAATACAAAGATATACACATGCAAGCATTTAAATGCTCTGGCATAAGTATTACACACACACACAAACTAAAGCAACAACAGCAAATGTGTGCACAGTGAATTATGTTTTTCTCCATTAGTAGCTCCTGATAAGTGGGAGTAGAAGCATGATTTCAGAAGTTTTAAGTGCAATTCACAGTGTGGAAAAAAGTGTCCTTAAAAATATGAGCTTTTATCTTTGTTTCAGTAGAACAAATAATATTGTTGTCTCATATAACACTCCCTGAACTCCAGTTGCCTATGTTTAATACATATGCCTTTTAGTCTGTTTTCCCAAGAAGTACTGGATAAGACACAACATGTCAAGATGTTATTTTGAAGTATGCAGAATAATTCTAGGATCATATTATGATAGAGATTTATTTTTGCTTTACATGTATCACTATCCTTCCCAGAGACCCAAGGTAAAAAATACAAGCCCTTTAAACAGATGCCAGCTTCAAACCTACTGTATGACTGATTTAACTTTATTTCTGTACACTTTTTGTCATCAGGAATTCCAGCGTCAATCTGCATCAAATTCAAACTGTGCTTATAAAGTCCCTGAGCAAAATTAAATCAAAAAAAAAATAAAAAATCTGAAAGGCATGTTGCATTCAAGGGCATATTGAGAAATTAGGTTATAAAAATGAAAGCCCTCCTCTTAGACATGAAAGTAACAACATTTGTAACCAATTGGAAAACATTCACATTTTAATCATCGTCATACTTCTGTGAGCAGCACTGCCAGAACTCTCACACACATATATACAGACAATAAAAATTAATAGGAGAGTTGTATTCTTTTTCCCTTTTCCAGTTGGTTTTTTTTTTTCTTTTTCTAAACACTTAGAAGAAATATGTAATGAAGTTCTCAGTGGGCTGCTGCTGTAAAATAAAAACTGCTTTCAAGTAACAAATGATTAGCATTTAACTGAAAGAATTCAAAATCAAATAAAATTTAATTTAAAATTCTTGACAAAGCTGACCTTTTTCTGTTTCATGCAGTGAGGTTTTTCAGCAAATTCTCCTGGGTAACACAAGTTTGGTTTTTTTCATTTTATCTGCTTACATGTAAGTCACCACTGATTGCATACTGTAACTAAGCTCTGTAGGAATTCTAAAAGACTAAAAAATGTCACAGTCTTTTCTATGAGGCAAAGTTGAATACTTTCAGAAGTAGTCACCTTACAGCAAAGACATCACATGCTTGATAAGTAATGATGTGTTTTTTACAACATTGACATAGCTTATTACATTATACTTGGGGTTTAATTTGTTTGCTTGTTTTAATTCAGGTATTTAAAAAATGTATGTTGAAGATTTTTCAAAGCCTCAAGCTAAGAATTGGTAATTTCTAAAATCCTCTGGGATTGTTTTTTAAAGTCTGAAGGGAATCACAGTCAGATGACACATTTAAGACCACTCTTGCACTTCAGGAAATAAAAATGAATACCCATTCCTCTCCCCTTCAAGGGAGTCGAAAACAGCTTTCCCTTAATACACTCATTCTACACAGTTAGCAGTTAGAACAAATGTGCCAGGCAAACTGGTTAAAAAACAGTACAAACTGCCATCATTTAATATAAAAGTTATCAAAGTCACAAAGAAAAATAAATTCAACTTGTACTGAGAAATTGAATGCTCATGTGCTGAGCCAATTAACTAACCAGAATTTCTCTTACCTGTACAGCAGTTACACTCCCTGAAACACTCAGCAATGCAGAGTTGGAGCAGCTGCTTCAATGCAATGTAAATTTTGCCAGTGAAAAATGTACACTTTCTTCCGAGTTTTACTTTGCTGCAAGCTCTAGTAATACTACAGCTCCATAAAGTTAAAATCCTTGTTCAGAAGACAAAGTACAAAGCGTTCGATTGAAAAAATCTTCCAGGCAGCAGTGCACATCAGACCCTCCTGTAAGCAGTTGTTCTTTTTCCTCAATTAAAATTCACAGCATACTTCACAGCTAGGCTGACTTTTCTGCATATAGTTAACTGTTTGCAAGCATTTGGATGCAGTAAACAAACAAGATGCTCAGCAGAGCTTGACTTGATCACTTGGTTTGTCAGATTTTTAGATGCAAGCTGCTCCTGTGTTCTCTCTGTTCTTTCTAGTCTTTCTTGTTAGCTCAGTTTGTTATTAGTCAGATTGCCAAGGGCTGGGAGGTAGGCGTAAATAAAGAGACTTCTTGGCTTTTGACTCAGCCTTTAAGCCCTTCCCCACCAGAGAGCTTTAATCTGCCAATGTCATTTAATACAAGATACAGCTCCACCTTGAGACAGATCAGCTCCTCCTCCTCCTGCAGTTTCTCTCACCTCCTTTTCCCCTTATTTAAGTGAGGCTCGGAAAGTAAAATTCAGCTAATATCTTCTAGATTGCTTAAGGACTGTTAATGACTGATTTTGGAAAACAGTAAACATCCACTACAGCTCTTGCAGTTTGTTCTCTTGGGCAGATGTTGCATTTAGTTTGTGTCTGAAAATGCTTTCTTTAAAAACCTGAAAGCATTCCAGTCCAAAAACGCTCCACAAAACACACCACAAGGGAAACCTTGTCCTCTGGAAAATATGTCAATCATGTTGAAGTGCAGAATTATTCAAATATATAAATGAGACAGTACAGCTCTCAATCCAGTCCACTCACTGTGACTGGGGTAGGGGTGAGTATGTACAATTGTACATGCTTTATTTCTGGAAAAAAAAAAAATAAAAATTCTGGAATATTAGTGCCTATGCTTGCACAATGACTGCCATCAGTGCTTTTTAAAACTGTCCATATTGTCCTGTAGGAAGAAGACTGAGTTGATTGTAATTGTCTGTTTTACAGATGTTGGCACAGTGTGCTGGTGTCTGTCCGTATGAAATTGTATTGTATTTGCATGTAACATTTCTTTGATAAAAAAAAAAGGTCTGTTTTGGGGGAGAACATTCTTAAAGCATGTATCATGTTGAAGGTATCATTTTCTTTGTGCTCGTAAACAAGTAACTGGCAGATACAGTAAGGCTACATAAAAATGTTTATTCCATATGAGAAACTTTCCTTATCCCTCTTGCATTGCAAGGAATGGCTTTATAAGCTGCAAATGCTGCTTGCTTGTCAATTCCACTGTCACAGATCCACAAAACCTTTTGGTAAGCAACAATAGGTCTAGTGCTCTGGTGTATTTACCCTCTGGAACATACCAATTCTGTTTTGCCCTTATTGTGCCTTAGATTACTTTACAGATTGTTTGCTCCAACCAGATTCCAGTAACTTCTTTTCTACTGATAGCTGTCTAGATGGCCTAGCTGTCTTTTGAAGGCTACTGTAATGCACTATTCTGTGTGATGAAGGCTATCAAGATCTTGTCCTATATTTATATAGAGATACATAGATACAAATGTTTATATAAAGACATATGAACATATCTTTCTAGAATGAGTTCCTCAGTACTTAATTTTCTAAAGATAAAATATGTAATATAGCAAAATAATAGAAAAAAGATAAGATATTCCTAAGGAACAACAACAATTTGATTTTCATTTATTTCAATACATCACTTATATGATTGCAATTTGTTACTTTTAATGAAGCTTGCCACTCTATCTAGACTTGCAGACATTTTACTGTTAAGGCTCAAAGGTTCTCAGCTATCTGTTACCAGACAAATAAGTCATTATATTATTTATTAATTTTGAATTTATGATTTTAAAATCATATTATTTCTAATTCTTACTGAATATTTTACAAGTCTTTACACTTCGCTTATGACTGTTTGAGATGGAGAATATTTGTATATATAGACACTCATAAGTGAAAACAACATCATTCTTTGCTTTTCAGTTGAGATCCACAAGAGTAAAAACTGATCATAGAAATATTTCCAGAAATCAACTGCTAAAAACAGGACAGCATTTCCTAACCAAACCATACAGAATTAAAATCCACTGACAATATTTATCAATGTTTGTCATTCCACAAACTGCGTATTTACCAAGTTTATAAAAATATGGTTAATGATTGTTTTTCTACCACAATTTTATGAATCATTACGCAGATTATTATAAAGAATGCGATTCTGCAAGTGCATCTTCATGGACAGTGTTGAACTGACACAAAGTTTGTATCTTGTATTTCAAATATCCACCTTTATCAATTTCTCTGACAATTTTAAATTTTGTGAAGCTGCATAAATAAAATCTGAAACTGTCAAGCTTACTTACTTCTAAAAAGGCCTTAAGCTTCTATGTCATTGTTCTTTACCCCGTCACAAAGTACAGCATCTACATAGACCAGACATGAGACCATTCTCCTCTAACTACACATATATTGTGCAGAACTCTCTCCCAGTGAGGTTTGGTTTTTTTATCAATACATAGATGCAGAGATATTTTAATGCTCTTAAGCATGTAAATCTTGCATTAAACTCTTAAAAAAGAATGTTCTAATATTGTGTACCATGTTCTAGTGAATTCTGCGTTGTATGTTAAGCTGTGGAGGTTTCTTTATCTGTACACATCACGAAAGGAAATGCCAGAGCCTGAATTACATAATTTGTAAAGTTTGGTATGACTCTTCTTCAATCTATTGCTGTTTTTTTTCTTAGCAATACATTTCCTCTGTTCCGGACAATTCTCAGCACTACAGGGATGCAAATAAGAAGCAGTAGATGGGTTCCTCACACTCTTTTAGTCAAGACTTAGTAGTACTACATCCAGATTACTTTGAAGAGTGTTCTTCATGAAAAAGCTGTTCATTTCAACTGTGGAAATTATGCTTGCAATTTACAGATTAGTCTTTCAAAGGTGAATTTTCATGGTTCTGTACTAATTTATTTGGAATTTCAGTGTTTAAAAATAGCAGGAGAAATAAGGATCTGCATCTGCTTTTTCAGTGGAAAGAAAAGGTCTCCTTCCCCATCATTCACAACTCATCGCCACTTCTCAGAATGCACATAAAAGGAGCCATTGTTTCCACACAAGATGAAGGAGCCAACTAATATATCCTTCCTTGCCTGCAAGAGGCTGCAAGTCCTTATCAACAATTCTTCATCTATATTTCTTGCAACATGAACCCTTTTTGCTCTAGAAGTACTGGTCTGAGAGCTTAAGATACCATACTAAAAGGAAGTGTCTTGAAGCAACTAAGTAGAATCTGAATATTCAAACCTGAGAAGCCAGCTGAAGAACTCAAGACATATATATATAGCATAGATGAAAATTGCATATGGAAGAACAGTCACCAAGGCTAAGACTAAGACTAAGACTTGACTAAGTAGGATCAGAGCACCTAGCTCATGCATATACACATATATAAAACAAACCAAAAAACCTCTCATAATGTGAAAGAGCTATAATTATGGAAGCTGCTATACTATTTAATTCAACTACAGAACCTATTTTCCTCACAGACCTATTGTCCCTTTTTATGCAGTCTGATAGGTCTTACTTCTTCTGCCCTGAACACAATGTGTGGTGTTTTGCAGTCATGAACACATTGCAATATTATTGTGTCAATAAAGGTCAGGATTCCACTCTGAAAGTGACATGCAGACCTAGTGGTTATTCTCTAAGCATTTAGTTTCACTTTTTATGACCCTCATTGGGAGGCAATTCTCTGAAAAAACCTTGAATTTGTAAGAAAACAATCAGGTTAGAGGAAGAAATTTCTATTACCCTAATGCAGGTTCTAAGTATCTAAATTAACTTAGACACATACATGCATATCTAATATACAAATACGCAAATCATAAAATCATGGAATCATAGAACAGTATATGTTGGAAGGGACCTTAAAGATCACCTAGTTCCAATGCCTCTGCCATGTGCAGGGGCACCTTCCAGTACAGGCTGATCCTACTTTACTAAACAGCATGACTCCTTACAAAATAGTGGATTCTTAGTCACTTAATGAAATATGATGCAGTGGAAACAGATGAAACCAAGGTATTTTCTCTTGCATACTTCTTTAGTAATCCTGTTTTATTGTATTAGTCAGCTCATTGTAAATGTGCAGACATTTCTGTAATTTGCATTTTTTCCTTCTTCAGTATCTGTGCAATAGGTCATGAATCTTCTCTGTGGTTTTTTTTTTTGGTTTTTTTTCTTTACTCATTGACAGAGAACTTCCAGTTCTACGTAGTATAGGAAGACTTTAATATCAAATTTAAAGTCTCGTCCTATTCTGAGATAACTCATCTTCTTGGTAAATTTTGGGTTTGGAGTGACAAATGTTTCTTTACCTGAATCAACCTCTTGGAACAGGTAGGTTTCCCTTGCCTCTCCTCCTGAACTTGACAATATTTGAATGCCAATTTCAATTTAAATAAATAAATAAATGTGGAGGTGACTGATCTGTAGACAACAAAAGTCACCTGAGTACTTGCAATCTTCAGTTATGATGAATTGGTTGCATATTTTTAAAAATGTACTCAGTTTGCCAATGACCCAAGAACATGCATTAAAAAAAAATTGAGTCATAGTTTGGCATTGCACAGCATCTTAACAGCATAAAAAGCTCTCTGCTAATCAATTTACACTCCCTTTCTTAGTATTTTTTGTTGCCCCAGAAGCATCATTGTCCATTGACCCTAACTACTGTAGGTTTAGACTGAAGTGATCCTCTCCACTACCACATAGTCATCCAAAACTTTCTTTTAAGCTGAATGAGATAAAGTGCTTTTTGTCCTGCAAAAGAGAAAAATCAATGTAAACCCAAAAAAATTCTCTTGACTTCTTTGGACTTTGACTTCTGATTACTTTGGACTTCCAGTCAATATACTTTAAGTTATATTTCATTAAAATTTCATTTAAAAAATACTTGTAAGTTTATCTATACTTATGTTTTTTGTTTTTTTTTAAAAAAAAACAAAAACCAAACATATATTACAGTCTGACAGTTAGTTACCAAGTGCACCTCTAAGTAGACAGCCTCAAATAATAGATACAAATATTCCAATTGAAGTATAGTCATATTACCTGACTTTTATGCCTGAGAGTAGCTGAGTGCCTACCTCCCATAAAACTCTAAAAAAAATATCACCTCAGTACCAACAGCTGATGGAACCCAAAGGTATAAGGATTGTGTAAAGCTTTTGAAATAGGTAATGGAATATTTTTGCCTTCTGTACCACATCCTTTTAAAAGCAAAATTACCTGCTCTTCTGTTCCAAAGATGGAGATTATAGAAATACACAAACCTGTGCTGTAGGAATTTACAATGCATTTATAATGTTCCTTTTTAAAATTACAACTGAAATTTTCACAGTTCCAGATGAAGTGCTGACTTTTGATTCATCTGGCAATAGTTTTAAAAGTTTACTCATAGCACACAAAAGTGCAGGTACACTAATATGTCATAAACCCCTTAAAGGAAATAAAAAGGAGAAATAATTTCTGGCTGTGCAGTAATCAATAATCAAAACAAAGGATATGACATACTTTGCATAAGTTTACTTCTTTTTTTCGTTGTTGTTGTTGTTGTTGTTACAAAATTACTATTCTTAGCCATTTTCAATAAGTATGAATAAGAAAACATGAAATATTGAAATTGCTGTGTAAAACTATTATCTTTTGTCTGTGAATAATGCATTAGTATTTAACATTACTATCCTGTTAAACACAAATTAGTTTCTATGTACTGCCTATGCCTAAACCTATTCATGATAATGTGTGCCTGCGCCTAACCTAATTATATATTACACACTACTGCTGTTCAACAAAATCCAGCTACAACAGATTATATCAGACAACTTGGAAAGACGTATGTCGAGTAAAGTTTACACTAATCAAAGAAGTTTGATATTTTTGTCAGATTGCAAATAGCCAGAGGATTCAAATACTTTCTCTTGAGGGTACTATAAACACAGTCAGTAAAATTCAAAGACCCAGCACAAGTCTAACGAACTAGTGAATTAGTATTTAAGCTTTGCTTTGAAAAAGATTTTCTCTTCTTTCTGAGAATGCATATCATTTACAGTGGCACTGACCTGTGTTTTGAATTCCAGCTTTGAATATGTAATACAGGAACTGAAGCAAGTGAGCACACATGTTAAAGAATGCTCTTGGATCTGTAAAGTCGTGGGTATTGTGTAAGAAAAGTGCTAGTTCTTGACAGGTGGTAATGTGCCCCTCACCACTCTGACTTCTCAATACAGGATTTTCAGTCTCAAATTTGTTAAGTCCAAGTTCATTGATCAGTTGTACTTTTTTTTTCATGTGTGGACATATCAGGGTTAATTTGCCTTGTCTACATTAAGATGCCAATCTTTGGAATCCACTATTCTGGAAGTCACTGTAATTCAGTGAGATATCTAAAATTTAGCTCTCTTAAGTTGGCAGGTAACAGTATATGCTGGATCTGTCCGGGATGGAGTCTTTTTCACAGCAGTCTGTATAGTTCTGTGTTTTAGATTTGTGACAAAACCAGTGTTGATAATAAGACAGTGTTTTGACTGCTTCTGAAAAGTACTTGTACAGTGCAAAGGCTTCTTGTTCTTTCAATTCTGCTCCACCATGGATAAATTGGGAATAGGCAAGGCATTGGGAAGGGATATAACCAAAACAGTTGATCCAAACTGAGTAAAGTGATACACTGTAGTATATATAGTGTGATGCTCAGCAATAAAAAGTGAAAAGAGGGACATTTTGTGAAATTACCTGTTGCTCAGAGACAAGATGGGCATTGATCCACTGATGTGAGGTGACGACTGATTCTCCTTACATTTTTTTTTTCCCCTCTTTCCCTCATTTATTGAACCATGTGTGTCTTGAACTATGTGCTTTTTTCCCCCTCTTGCTCTTCCTATTCTTTTTCCCATCCCACTGGGCACTGAAAGTGAGGGAGCAGCTATGTGGTGCTTAACAGCCCAGATGGTTAAGACATTACAAAGAGGTACAATAAAGCTCCCTGTCTAAATTTGTAGTGGCCATGACCCTCTATTGTACAATATCCAAGTTGCCAGGCTTTTCAATAAGTGGTAGAACTAGGGGAAAAAAATCTCTTTATTTTGACTTTACTTCCCAAAAGTCTATAGGTAAAGTCACTGTTCTCTGGTGAAATTGTTTCATGGATGAGTAAAAACTTCAAGAGGATTGGGCTTTCATTGGAAGCACACAAGCTACAAAAAAATCTGAATATACCTGACTACAGATACATCTCAGGAAAAGTGTGACAGGTCTGCGTTCTGTCCATGCTCTTATGTGCACCTACCTCCTTGAGTGTACTGTCTTAGCTTTGTATTCTGCCATATAACCATACTCCTTGTTTCCTCTCAAACTACTATCACAAAGAAAATAGAGCACATTAAGAAAATTTAACCTACTAGTGTTAGAACTCACTTCAGCCATTCTGTCAAAGTGGGAAGAAGACAAAACCCCACATCTGCCAATGATCTAATTTTTGGCTTTTATTCTCAAGTAGCCATTTATTTTTAGAAAGTAACTTTTCAAATGTAAGGGTTACTGTAGAAAGAAACACATTAGGTAGAAGAAAAATGTAATGGACAGAGTAGAAAGTACACAATTTTCTGAATTAAAAAGTAACATTTTAGAAGTTTCCAGGGGATTTCCCTTTATTCAAGAAAGCTGTATCTGAGCACATTTTTTTCAGCAGAAATGTCAGATTTCTCCTTAAAAAAAAAAGTATGCTTCAGGTGCATAAAAAGTGTTGAAAAGCATTGAGAGGCTTTTTGATAACTTCAGTGTGCTACATCTATGGCTTACTTTGTTATTTTGATGGCACAACTTCAAACTCACATGGCTGAGTTCTATTTCTAAAAGAGGAATGGGCTTATATAGCTGTTTAGTATTAATTGTTTTTTAATTTTATTATTTTTTATTTTATTTTTTAGTGGACTACTGCTTCATTTTTATGCAGTCAGATAATATAGACCACATGAAGGTTTGTGTTCACTTTTGAGGTAAGAATAGGAATTTTAATTATAAAAGACTGCATCTTACCTTGAACTGTCATTTGTAGTTCAGATGTTGTGATTTTTTACACAGAGTAAGAAGTACATTAAAAGCAAATATTTTTTCTTCTGTAAAAGGGAAGAAAATCCTCTTTAGGCTGAAGAAAGAAAAATTCAATTTAATGTCCTCAGAGGTGAGGAATAAGGACAGGAGTGGGCATATTTCCACTGACGAAAAATGCAGAAAGTAGGTCAGGAAAAGTGAACTTTCTATTCTTTCTTCTTTTAAAGAAGATGAGAATAAGGGAAAGTAGTGACTTTATTGAGAGAGTTCATCTCACCAGCTGTGATCATGTTGTTACACACCTTCACCTTTCCTCAGTGACAATGACAGATACAATAGGTAGGAATATATGCGTTATTTCTCTTTTCAAAAATCTATTGCCCTACACACCATCTATTCTGTACTTTGCCCATGTATAAAGTCTTTTATGAACACTTAAACTCATTTTTATGTGGGATTTTTACAAACAAAGGAGCTTTGTTTAGAACCCATAGTGAGGTCAACTTCTGAATTAATTTTCTGACTTTTCCGTAAATCTCTGTCTGACTTAAAAATACTACAACTGACCATCTACTGGCAACTGCAGAGAGGTGTCTGGATTTCACCAAGTCACCGACCATGAGCTGTTATGAGCTTCACTGTAGGACAGCTACTGAGTCAGTAGCCGGGACTGGTATTCTGCAAGACATCAGGGATGGATTCTTTTCATCAAAATCACTTACAGCATGGTAGTCACTATCTCAGTCCAATTAATAACAAAGAATGTGAATGGTGAATCAATACAAAGTGCTGTGCAATGTGCAGTGTAACCTGACAGAATAAATATAATTTTTTTCTCCCCCTCTATTTGCAGTTGGGGCTGTTTTGATAAGATAAAAATTCTCAGAATTAACTGTATTTTTCAATTTAGAGTGCATTTATTAGATAGTATCTGTCTTAATTAGAAAAATAAATACTTATTTTTAGTACTGAAAATATTTTTCCTTTTTGTAGTTTTTTCTCTGTGTAAATGATGACCATATGTTTTCCAAAACCGCATTTATTCTTTTCATTGACATTTGGAGTATTTCAGAAGCCTACCATGCACATAACTGACATTTTGGTGGGGCAATGACTGAAATGAGGGTCATCAAACCATGAAGCGGGTTGCACAGAGAGGTTGTAGGATCATTGTCCTTAGAGATACACAAATTCTGATTGGACATGCTCGTGGCCAGAATGCTGTAGCTGACTCTGCCTGAGCTGAGAAGAGCAGATTAGATGATCTAAGTGGACCCCTTCCAACTTTACTGATTCTGTGATTCTGTGGAATGCTTTGGGAATCCAAAATCTGTTTGGTTCAGAATTTTAAGGCAAAATACTTTAGAATAATCCTCAGAACTGGATTATTATATCTCATAACATAATAATTAGCATGTAATTGGTTCTATTCAAAGTCATGTACTATTGTATGGTTTCTCTACCATGGAGAGAAATGGAAATAATACTTTAATTATCTTAAAATGTAGTGTAAAATATCTTAAATACCATGCTAAAGTGATACAGTTCATACTAAACAAGCCATGTGATGTGAACTTAGAGAAATCCTACTATATTAAGAAGCACATTTAATGATAACTATTATAACTAAATGTTCATTTTAAAAGTGTTAGTATTCAATCTTAGAATCCTCTAGGATTCATTACTAACATTTATGTATAGTCTGGAGTAACACATACTGTGATTCCCTCACAATTGAAATTAATGACCTAATCCAGTTTGAAAGATACCATTTTAGGGAAAAAAAAAAATCCCATGAATGCTTCTTTACTTGATGTTACATCTTCCAGTCTGTCATGATTTAACTCCAGCCAGAAACTAAGCAACACACACCCACTTGCTCCCTCCCCAACAGGATAGGGGAAGAGAATTAAAAGGGTAGAAGAGAGAAAACTTGTGGGTTGAGAGAGCAGTTTAATAATTAAAATGATAGAAAATATATAATAATAATAAGAGAAACAACAACAATAATAACTACTCTAATGATAATAACTGTACATTTTAATGAAAAGGAAAATAAAAAGGAGAAATAAACTACAAAAAAGACAAATTATGCCAATGAAAACAACTGTTCACTGCCAACTGACTGATGCCCTGCCAGTCTCTGAGCAGCAGCTCCCCTGGCCAACCTTCCCCTTAGCTCTGTTGCTGAGCATGGCACGCTGTGGTATCGAACATGACTTTGGCCAGTTGGGGTCAGTTGTCCCAGCTGTGCCCCCTCCCATCTTCTTGTGCACCTCCAGCCTGATCGCTGTTGCTGGGGTGCGGTGAGAAGCAGAAAAGGCCTCAACTCTGTGTAAGCACTGCTCAGCAATAATGAAAACTTTCCTGTTTTATCAACACTGTTTCCAGCACAAATCCAAAACACAGCCCTGTACTAGCTACTGTGAAGAAAAATCTCTCTATTCCAGCCAAAAACATCAAACCAGTGTGCACAATAGATAATCAAATCTGCTAAGACATTAGTTTATGCTCTTTAAAAAAACCCTGTCTGTACTTCTGTGATGTTTATGATATAATTTTGGAAATACACTTTATTATTAAGGCTATTTTGAAGAAAATATTTATTATATCAAAGGATGTGAGTTTAGACGCTCTGGACACTTTCATGATGTTTCTAGCTAAAATACAGACCAAAAAATAAATCCATATAGAACCTAACTTGAAGATCACAGGTCTTCTGCCTAAAATTGATAAAATAGCTCAGTTGTCATTCTGAAATACTCAAGTAATTGTAGTGTCTAAACCACAAAACGAATGAACATTGAAAATCAAGGGACTGATGCCAGTAGATTGAATATCAAAGTATCGATCATCTTTCACAGTCATTCAGCATAAAAACATACATTCCTTGAATAATAACTATTCTGAATATCAAACAGATATGCTTTCAATAAAATACCTTACACTTGCCTACTGAAACACCACTGTTAGAATTAGTCAATCTCTCTTGGCTCAGTGGATGCAAGTAGGAAAATATATAGTGTATTTCTCTATCCTAGCTGTGCTGCCACATTTTGGTTTCAAATGTTTACATTAAATAGTTTGGTGTTTCAGTTAACTTTTTTATTCTTTTCACACTGTCAGTGTTATGCTAATTTTTTCATCTCCTATAAATATGAATTGCATTTCATAGCATTTAACTGCATGTCTGTTTTTAATTCTGGAAGTATCAACTGTTCAAGAGATTGAACATTAATGCATTCATATATTATTTATGTAGATAGAAAATAAATTATAGTAAATAACAGTGAATGTCTGCATTTGAACTTTAGGCAGCAAATCAAAATAATGCAATGTGGGTAATTAAAATTTTTATAAATATAGTATTTTATACATAGATATGCCCATAAGATTGGAAAATTAATGTGTTCACTATACGTTATCTTGTTGCTGTCCAGTTTTGTGCCACTTTTTGCCAGGTGACATTGGTTAAGATTCACCTGTGGAAAGCTCAAGAAGACTAACATTGAAGTAAACAGGAAAAACACCTATTAATTTCTACCAAAGCTTTTGCTGACCCTACCGAGCTATTGGAAATGCATCTATTTATTGGGACTTTTTGAAAGGTTGCTAGTATATATAGAAGTAATTGACCAAATAGTGTTAGGCAATATGCTGTCATTAAACATTCTTACAGGTACTAATTTGCAATTTTAATTTCTTTTTCGACTTTAATTCTGTGAAATTTGACCTACAAAGGAACTAAAACCAAAACAAAATATTAATACCTAATGTTCTGTGTGATACTGAGAGATAGAGTGTAAAACGTTTTCTTCATCCAGTGTAATGCATCATAGAGACAACATATGGAGGAGCAGTTTTTAAGTACAGATCAGTGAGATACATGCAAATTCTGCAAAAATCTGTTCATTAGTAGAAAAAACAGTGCTCAAGCTGCAGAAGGCTGATGGCAGATTCTCAGCATGAACTTGCTGAATCTAAAATGAAGTACTGTTGACTTGAGAGTCAGGTGGTATCACAGAGCAAAGATGTATCCTGGTTGAGACTGTGATTTCATATTACAGGCTATTGCTTTATCCAGTAAAGGATGGAGAATTACTAAGAACTACAGTAATAATACTGCTTTCATATTTTCCAGTTTATACAAAAAAATCTGTTAAAATTAATTTTTCATTATATTTTACACACCACCATAGAAAAGATCATAATTTGTCCATTGTATCTGTAATTTCTTTGTGACTGAATAAGAATTTATATCAGGAAAATGGTTCAAATGGAAAACAAAACAAACAAAAAAAGATCATAAGAATTAGATTACTTTTTTTTTTTTTTAAACCACAGTGCTCATTATATTGCCTCCTTTTTAGTATACATGCATGTTGATAATATACAATCATATGATTATGACTCATTTTCAAATGTTTATGTTTGGGATTGGAAGGGTGGGATTTCAAGAGAGATGTGTTTTCATTCTCTATTTTTTCTGAAAATATACATAGAATATATTTGAAAGCCTTGCAGTGCCCTGGTCTTCTTTGAACTAAGTATTTGCTAAAATGGGGAGTTTAGCAATCTTTCTTATGTAAAATAACGTACACAGATTCAAGTAAAGACTGAAGGAGCAGTGAAGGCAGGCACGGTTGTCATATATTTACAGTTCAACATCGCCCTCTTCTGGCAGTACCTCTCAACAAAAGTATCACAAATGGACAGTTTTGAAAATTGTATAAGTCTTTTTGTATTGATTTTAAAATATAGACATAACTTTTCCTAATTCAAACATGTTTAACTTACTGGAGAGGAAGACTTTTTTTTTTTTTTTTCCTCTTCTCTTGATAACTGTATTCCAGCAAAGTAAACCCCTCTGGTTTTAATAGTTCACTAGTTTTACCACGATGAATTTAAGCTATTCTATTTAAGATTCATTTAAAAGTCTGTAGAAACTTGACTAACTTTCAGACAGTTCCCAACCCATGTTTAGTTAACACTGTTATATTTTATTCACTTAGAATAATCATGATTTATTCTCTTTATTGATTATTCAAGGATTAAAAATGGTTAGGTGAAAAGTATCATAAAAAGTCAGAAATTTATTATAGTTCAAATGTGATATGAAAAGGTGAAGAAAATTCCTCTTGAAATGCTAGAGAGAGCAACAAGTAATGTATTTAGCTTACCGACTTGATTTATACATTTCTGAGGAATAGCAGTTTTCCTTCTATCTATTTACCTGCAAGCTCTTTGGAACAGCTTCCTTTGCACTTATATGTTTCCTTATCACAATCAAAGTGAAATCTTGACTGTGTCTCTGGCAAAATTTCAAAAGCTATCTTCAGAAGTATACTATTACTGTAAAGGCAGTAGTCTATCCTGTCATGAGAAAACTAAGCGAACATATGTCATAAAGGTCACTTAAAATCAACTCCTGTTAACATCTTAATTATCAGTGAGTCCAAAAACAATAAGCATGTGAATGTGTTAATTGAAAATAGATAACCTCTGGCATGAATTTATTTTCAGGGCTCAACATCTTTTTCACAGCAGCCAAATGACAGGACTTTGACTGAATTGGAGCTCGGTATTAACATCAGAAATTATTGTCAATATTTCTACAATTTTAAACAGTAATTATATTTCATTAAATAACGTATTTATTGAAATATATACACAACTATCTAGAACAGATTAGAATGTTTGCAGATTTTGGCCCTAATGACACAACTGGAAATTTTGTTATTCACTTCACAGAAACAGCAGTTTCATTTAGCAAATATAAATATGTGTGCTGCTGCTTATTTCTTCCATACACGAGTTTTGGTGATCTTATTCATGTTCATATTTAGTTTTTCTTTTTTTTTTCTTTGTTTTTAACATGCATTCCTGTAGATTGAATAGCAAAACCAAAATATTAAAAAATACCTGCCTAGGAATGAGTTTGACAGTGATGAAAATTAAAGTTGATTCAAATTAAATCAATCACTCTGATTATTCTCTGTATTTATTTTTACAGTAAGCAAACAAAGTTATGAAATTGTATTTTTGCCTTACACATCCATACTGGAGTGGAAAATGTGGACTCGTTTGTTATCCACAATTAATTATATCTGTGGTTGCAAATGATGACTACCCAGAGAGATAAATGATCATATAAATAACAAACCCATTTAATTACTCTGAAAAAAAGAGCAATCAAACAAGAAAATCAATTTGTTTTCTGCATTCCTCTAGCCTTAGAATGAAAAGTTAACTCTATTTTTTTTAACTACCCATTTATAATTTTCCTTATCAGAGGCAGTAAAATACAAATTTCTTGAATTGATAGAATAGAGCAAGATTTTGTGTACCTCAATCAGAAATTTCTCTACTTGTGTCTATTAGGCTTGTTGACTTATGCAAGTAAGATTACGTCCAAGGTGGTAGTTGCATCAATGAAAAGTGCATCATGTAGGAGAATTAGGATATCGGGTTACGAAAGAAGGACTATCTTACTCATAGTAAACCTCTAGTGACACCATATACAATCACTTTTTTCTTAGCCTTTGATTTTAAAAGAACACTTTTGCTTTAAAGAAAGATTTGCCTTTGGGTTTGCAGGTTTTTTCTTGTTCCTAGTGATGCACCTACGTATCTTTAACATTCCTTTTTCCACTGAGAGTTCCATCCAAGAACCTTCAAGTTCTTGCACTATAAAGGAAATTTCCAGCATTGATAGAAATGTTACCTAAAGTAATTCACTGATTAGATTGTGCATTCAAGATTTTCATGAATAACAACAGAGCAGAAGATAGAAAAAAAAATAGTTATCTCTTCTGGCCCTGTACTTTTTAACAATGTATCAATTTATCCTTGTTGTGGATAAGGAGCCCATGAAACTTCTGATGAAATTTCTACAAAATTCACTGAAAAAACCCAACAAAACAAAACCTAATTGGGTTTTGGTTGATTTACAAGTTCAACCTACTTAAAAAGTGTGAGATTTACATCTTTAAAGACTTCTTCATCCTAAATCTTGATGAAGATAACCCAAAAATGAACAGATTAGCTTTCATACTTCCAATATAGGAATAATCTCTAAAACACAATAAACCACTGGCTATGGAAAAGCCTCACAGAATCATAGAATGGTTTGGGTTTTAAGGGACCATAAAGAGGATCTGGTTCCAACCCTCCTGCCATGACCAGAGACACCTCCTACTAGACCAGGTTGCTGAATGTCCCATCCAGCCCAGCCTTGAAAACCAAATAAACTATCATTGTATTCTTTTAAATACCTGTGAACTCTTAAATCATTGCAATGTTTGGAAAAGTTGGTAAATCGCATGCCGCAGTTTTACAACAGCATGAATTATAAGATACAACTTGGCTGTTGAAATATAAAGTCAAATACGTTGGGTTTACCTGCAGTAAGAAAGACATTGTGAAATACAAGCTTGTCTTATGCTATTCATTATCACTGATTTAGTGGTTTTCAAAAATCGACATTTTGGGGAAGTTTATTCACTTTTTAGCTTTTGATGACCTGCTAGCTCTTCTCTTTGTTATAATAAATAAAAACCCTACCAAGCAAATACAATGGCAGATTAATTATAGCTTAAGTGCTACTTCTTTAACTATTCTATTATTCTCACTGTTACTGAATAATTTGAGTCCAGAGTAATTCAACAAGAGTATTTCTGTCTTTTTCTTTTCTTAACTGACTGTGGTATATGTTGCCTTATATTTGCTAGAAACTAATCAAGCACATTAAATATTTAAATTTGTAATAAACTGTGCTCATCTGGAACTACATGAAAGTTGAACAATTACACAGAGAGATGTCATCATATATGAAACAGAATTATCTTATTTCCATTAATGAACACATTCTAATCCAATTTAGAATGCAGATGAACAGAAAATAATTCTTGTTTTCTTAGTTTTTTGATCACCTATATGTTCTCAGACTAAAATACACAGAAGATATTTAATCAGATGATGTCTACCTTAACAAATTTGGTTTCCTTATGCCTCAATCTTTTTTCTTTTTTTTCCTCCTTTGGGATTCAGAACTTTGAGTCCACAAGAATTGCATCTCCTTTGTCTTGACTGTAACATGAGCTAGTCCATGCTGTACTAGCTGAGTATGCTCATTCAGACCATGCGTTCTTCTATTTCTGTGCTTCTAATTCTAGGAAAATCATCCAGAATCATGATAAGTGCAACAGTGGTCTCATTTTACACTTCCTACAATGTGGTTACCAGCTGGGTGAACTACATGGTCTTTTTCATTCTTACTTTGCTGTTACTTCTGGTAAACTTGAGAACCATTTGTTCAGTATGAGGAAAAAAAAATGCTTTTCAGGGAAGAGATAAACAGAAACACAATCCTACAAAGTAGTCAGCATCCTGAAATTTATCTTATCTCTGTTTTTAGAAATCATAGAAGTACATTATCTATCTATCTATCTATCTATCTATCTATCTATCTATGTATCTATCTATCAGCTATCATCTTTCTAAGAGGTGTTTTCCCCTAGAAATCTTATAAAAAATTACCTTCCCATATTGATTTACAAACTTCTTTGTACTGTCATGGCTCAAAGGGCCCCATTAAGCCTTAGTGATTTGGGCCAGTCTTACCTGGAACATGCTGACAATTGGACCCAGAGGCTCTATTTCTGTTTAAGCCTGGCACCCAGTGCTGACCTGGGCTATGTTGTAGGTGTGCCTCTGATCAGCTCTGGTCCCTGATATTCCTGACTTGCTAGTGAAGTACTTAGGTTGACTTTAGCTGTGAATTTTCACTTTGTGTTTGTCTAAGGATCTTTGGACTGTTGATTATACCTGTTGCTGATACCAGCCCTGTTCTGCTTCTGAGGGGCTGCAACACATCAGTAAGGGCAGGGTCTGCACTGGAGTCATCTTGGCTTCATGCTGCCTCTCCTTGGAAGCAGAACCATTCCTTCTCCTATCTGACAGATGATGCCAGGTCATATAGCCAGGTGGGAAAAACTAGTTTTGGAAGTAACAAAGGGAACAAAGCAGTAATATCAAATATAGGCAAAAGGCACTGTACACAGTATCTTTGGAAGTAAAACAGAATTGCAAAGTGGTGATAAAAGAGCAAATAGGTAAAAGGGTGTTTGCAAACATGCAAGAATGAACCGAAATGGATCCTAGGGAAAGGAATAAGGAAGCATCATCATGACCATCATAATTTTCTTGACAAAAAACTCTGGAGGCTGAAAACAGTAATGCCCTCCCACATACCACCTGGATGAAGCAACCATCCTTAGGGCTCTAAGGAGCACAGAAAGGGTGAGCATATCAGAAGGAAGAGGGATAAAAGAAGTATGTGCATCATGATTTTAAACTGCGTTATTATATGTCATTCTTTCACAACAATTAGATGTGGACTAAAACTGGTTAGACTCTTAAGATCTAATTTATATTAACAATAAATTCTTGAATCTACATATCTGAATGATGTGCCTATAAAGCAGAATTGGACTGTAACACCAGGCCGGTCCCTTTGCTTGCATAGATGCACATGGTTACCCAGCATGTCCTTTGTGGACTCCAGATGCTTTCCAAAATTTGCAGCTCACCTATAATTTGGCCATCACAGCCGTCAAACCCTACTGAATTACTCAGATAGGCTGTTGTCTCATAAAACATTAACAGTTCATCTGCAGGTAACAGAACTGAATCCCAAGAAAATACATTTCAGTGTTTTAATCCCTGAGCTACATTTCAGCAAAAAACCCCCTATTCAACTATGTATAACTGAGTATTATGGCATCACAGAAAACCATTGGCACTTTTGCTATCACAAAATGCTTTTTAGCAGTGTCTCATATATTTTTATGGACACTTTATAAAGACATCAGGAAATTAATATAAAATAATTAAGTGCATGTTTAAATGTGATTAATTGGTTGCATTCCTTCCAATCTAGCACCTGACAAAATGTAATGAAACCAACAAAATGCAATGGTAAACATTTACACATTTATTTATGTATTTCTATAGATCTTAAGATATTTGGAATTGTATGCTATATAAAGGCAGTTAGTATGAATATGTTCTATTAACAAGCTATGAAATAAGCTATATGTAAAATATTCATTAAAAAGTCCACTGTATTTTGTTTGTTAAGCATAGCATCTGTAGGAAACCTTTTCCCCTCCCTCTTCCCCACGTCATCAGGTAGTATTACTTTCCCTTTTCCCCAATTAACATTACTTTTTCCTTTCACAATTACTTTATCATGCTCATATACTTTCTTCCCATCATGTTTCATTACTGATTGCATGTCTCGTCAGTAATTTTGCAATTATCTTAAATTATGTCCCTAGTAATTTTTTAATTATTTTGACTCACATACCTTAATTAATGGTATTCAAATGAATGTTTGAATTTGAATCTGTCTTTCATTCCTTTGTAGTTGGTAGCTAGCTCAGGAATTCATTAGCTGTCTAAGATTGCTAACCTGTCACAAAAAAAAAAAAAAAAAAAGTACTTCTAGAAGGCAATAGATTTTTTAAAAAAGTTATCTGTGTCTGCCCTCTAGCGGCCATGTCTTTCCTCAGTCACATGTTGAGAAGAAAAAGAAAAGAACCAATGCCATGCAACACATCTGGAGAAATAAAATAAAATTCTTATGGAGTGTAGCTTGTGTCATCTTAGCTTACAAAATTTAATCAACTTTTTTTGTAGGAAACAGTTTTGTGCAATGCCTTTAGACTCATCCCTTTTTTTTTTTTTCCTTAAACTCAAAATAAGAAGAAAAAGGGAAAAAAAATAAAAAAATAAAGTTAAAAAAGGACAAAACCAAAACATTGTGCTATAGTATTTATTTTTTATAATAATTCTAATAACAGTGTTTTATAAGTTAAACCAGTATAATTTGTTCTTTAAAAGAAACCAAATCCAAGCTAGTAGCTTAACACTAAGGAGACTCTTCCCTACCTGCAGCATCCTTTCTGATAGACTTTTGCTCCTAGGCTTGATGTCAAGGAAAAGAGCCACTTCCTAGCTGACAGCCAACTCTAAATGTCATTTAGCCCTAGGAAGTTCTCCTTTTCCACACACACTAAGACCTGTCTGACAGTTTGTTAATCCTCTCAACATCTCAACTGAGATGCAGGTGGAGGCCTCATCTGCTTTGTGTCTGTTAATTCTGTCTGCTCTGGACTGTTGACTCTTCTTGAACCTTCTCTTCACGTTCAATTGCTCTCAACAGACAGAGGCAGCTTCTTCTATTTGACAAGTTTCAGCTGACTTCACATGCTCTTTGGAGGAACAGAGAATCATAACTCCAGCTCAAAAGAAGCTTTAGAGACATCAGTCCTAGATCAGTAAAAGCAGGACATACATCAAATCTGGATGTCATTACTTACGAACTTGTCCTTTCACCCTTTTAGAATCTCCAGGGATGAAGACTTCACAGCCTCTTCAGCCATCCTGTTCAAGTGTTTGATCACTCTCATTGAAAAGACTTTTTGTTGTCCTATCATGAATATCCTGGAGTCCTGAGGCCAAAAAGGCTGGCACATGACACCAGCTGCTCAGTCATGTGCTGACTGTTGGTGTCTGGTCACTAATGGTGTTCCTTAGGGGTCAGTATTGGTGCCAGTCCTGTTTAAGGTCTTTATTGATTATTTGGATGAAGGAATTGAGTGCACCCTTAGTCAGTTCACAGATGACACCGAGTTAGATGGGGGTGTTGATTTGCTTGGGGATAGGAAGGCTCTACAGAGAGATCTTGCCCAATGGGATTAATGGCCAAGGACAACTACATGTGGTTCAATAAGGCAAAGTGCCACATTCTGCACGTTGGTCTCAACAATACCATACAGTGCTATGGGACTAAAGAGAAGTGACTTGAGAGCTGCTCATCAGAAAGAGACTTGGAGTTGCTGGTTTACAACCAGCTGAACATGAGCCAACACTGTGCCCAGGCAGCCAAGAAGACTGATGGCATACCAGCCTGTATCAAAATTAGTGTGTCCAGCAGGACTGGGGAAGTGATTATCCCACTGTACTTGGCACTGGTGAGGCACAGTACCTTGAGTACTGTGTCCAGTTTTGGGCCCCTCACTTCAAAAAGAACTTTGAGGTGCTGCAGCATGGCCAGAGAAGGGCAACAAAAGTGGTGAAGGGTCTAGAACACGTCTTTATTAGGACTGACTGAGGGAACTGAGATACTGGAGAAGTGGCAGCTCAGGGGGAACTTCATTACCCTGTACAACTATCTGAAAGAAAGTTGTAGTGAGGTGGGGATTGGTCTCTTCTGCCATGTCTCAAATGAAAGGATAAGAAGAAAATGAATTTAAGTTGTGCCAGAGGAGGTTCAGATTAGATATTAGAAAGAAAAGTTTCACTGAAGGAGTTGTTAGGCATTGGAATAATTTGCCAAGAGTGCTGGTGGAGTCACTGTCTCTGGAAGCTGGGGAAAGTGAAAGTACAAACACACTCCATTGTGCAACAATCACTAACATTTTGCAACCTGTGGAGTTTTATTTTTATGAGAGTACATATAGTGTATTACTCTAAAAAGGCAACAGACAAGAAATCTCCCAGGTGTTCAGCACAATAAAGGCTATAAAAATACTGTTGCAAATAAAGATTAAAATGTGATAAAAAAAGAATTCGTAGGAATCAGAAAGGACTATCTGAAACCAAACTGAAAGAAAAAGAAACTGAATTTCCAGAATGAATCAAGCTAGGAGCAAAGGACCAGTCTGCAAGGACACAATAGGTAAGATTCTATTTGGTTTATTCTTGTCTACTCTGAATTTTCTTTACTTTTTAAAATTACTTTTTCTACCATATACTAAGATATATTTTTTAAAAAAAGAATTTGTTTTGTCTTTTGAGTGTGCATACCATAATAGCAAAATATTTTTGACAGATACCTTTTAAGTGTCTTGTCAAGTGAGGTTTCATTTCAGAGCTCTCTTAACATTTCGTATTTGTTTCAATGGCAGAAGTCATAAGCATTGTATTTCAAATATTCTCTTATGGAGCAAATTCTGTACTTCAGATGTGTAGGTTAGTTCTTTCTCAACAGTCCAGGCAGGCAAGTTATCCCACCACGTCTCCATAATCACAATGAGATCAAATCCCTGTGACTGCACACATATTTCCAGTTACTTCTGTTTGCTCTCCATACTGTGAGTGTTTGTGTACAGTGTAAGATGCAAGTGAAGATGCAGAGTAAGGTATGAGCTCTAAATAATTTAGTTTTAACCCCACCAGATGACATTGTTGAGAGACTTAATTAAATTCTGACAGCATAATATCTTGTTAAATTATGGTGACAATTAAAAAGGGAATGAGGGAGAGTAAGAAAAACAAGACATTATTATTCCTTTGAATTGGTACACCAAGTCATTAAATAACCTTATTATAGAGTAAGAGTTAAGCTCTTGGAAGAAGTTTTTTTGTTTAAATGAAATTTGAATTATAGATTCTCAGTCTTCTTGTATTAGAAGAAATATTTCTTTTCAGTGCCTAATGCCTACTTTGCACTACTAAGAAGAGGTACTTATGCGAAAAGTCTATTTAAATGTACCAGTTTCGGGTTAGTTGATGAAAGCTTTTGTCATTGTATGCAAAAAAACCTGATATGAAGTGATTTTGTGCTATGCAGTATGCAAGCTTAGGTAGATTTCAGTCTTAGAATTAAATATGATTTTGAAAATATTTGGGTGGCGCTTTTTTTTTTTAAAAAAAATCTGCAGATGCTACAAAGATGCTTTATGTTAAAAACTCAGACTTTGACAGAAAATTTTACAAAATATCTTGCAGTACAATTCTGGAACATATTATGAATCCTTTTCCAACCCTTGAAAAGAGATAAAACAAACCACATCCACTAGACAACTGTAGATAAGCAAAGAAATTTGTTCTCAAATATCCACCTCTTGTAACTTTAGTGTAGTATATGTACTTGTCTGAAAACTGGAATGAAGTTGTCAGACTTTTTCACTTAATCAAGCATAACCTTTTCCCATCAATTATGTTTAGAACTTGTGGTTGTTGAACACATGCAGGATTAGTAATTGTCTAAACACTTAATTAGTAATCTAGTATAATCTAATATAATCTAAATTTAATCCTGTAAACACTAAAATAGTTATAAATTGTTTATTACTATTTATTATAATAGAGCTTAATATCACCTCAGAAACATAAAACTAAGGAAGGAAGGGTTGAAATTAAGTGCTAAGATGTAGTGTTAGTCTCCAAGAGCTTGTCAATTATAGTTAAGAAATATACACATTATATAAGAGCAGGTGGATGAAATGGGGACATGAATACAGGAAGGACTATACCCTCCTTAACTGGAAGATCTGTGTCTATGTTAACAATTAACTTTGTAAAACAGAAGCAGATCACAGAAGTTTGGTATAAGATCCCTGCATCTACAGCGTGCATAAGTTAGGATTTTCACTTTGGGTTGAATTTACGTGCTCTCTGGCCTGAACATTCAGTTCAAAGTTGCCCAAAGAACAAGTGCCTCGATCTGCCACAATGTCCAGATTCAGGCTGGACAAGAATTCACATTTTGCTTCTTATGAAAGGAACTTGGTCTACATGCTCTAATGTGTGTGATTTGTAGCAGTGCACAGTAAGAAAGGATGATTAGGGAACTTTCCTCAAAATCACAGTTCCCTGAATTAAAATGCTGGCAGATTCCCAGCTTCAGTTTGTACATGCTAACAACAGTGTTTCACCTTTATGTGTTCTTCAATAACTACCCAGCCAGATCAAGTCATTGATGTCTCTAGCTACTAAATGTTTAAACATTGTCAGGAGTCATCCATACTCCTTACAAATAAAAATGCCTCACTGAGAAAATAAGACAATAATGGGAACTGCTGATTAATTTTACAAGTTTAGATGTCATAGATATGTCATAGATATGAAACAATCTTTCACGTACATTAAAAGTGTCCTATTATTCCTTTTAGGTGAAACTGTATATTTTCAGGACTTTTCAGACTGATTACACGCACTTTCATTTTCTACTGAATATCCCCAAACAGTCTTGATGAGTAATCCAGGAATAAGAGGTTTGTGATAAACAAGGGTAATTAATCTGCTTAAGTTTTGTGAATATGCTGCAATTTTGGAACTTTACTCACATATATGTAGTCAGTAACAATCTACAAGGTATAATTTCATAGTTGATCTTGAATTCAAATTGGCCTTTTCAATTTGAAAGATTTCGCTATGAGCCTAGACAAAGCACAGTGAGCACAATTACAAAATTAATGTGGTTTAACCAAGCCCCACATAGTTGTTCACTCCCACCTGTGACCTGGGTGGGATGAGGGAGAGAGTCAGAAGAGTAAAAGTGAGAGAACTTGTGGAAACAAATGAGTTTAAGATGTAGAAATAAGCTAACCTGCTCAGCAGTTTTCAGGAAAGGGGATGTTCAAAGAAATATGAGCTTATAGAAAATAGAATTTTTGTGTCTGTTTTGTGGGGCAAAACCCCCACATATTCTTATTGTCCTAACTTTATGTCTTGAATATCAATCTGGAATATGGGACTTCCATGATAGATTCATTAAAAACAAAGAAAACAAAGAAATCAAAGTGCTTCACCATCATAGTCATTATTGTTATGATACAAGAGAGTAAGCCTGAGAAAAGAATATTGTAAATGCAATTATCTGACAAGTTTGAAAACAAACTTGAAAGGCAAGAAATTTGGAAGCACTTAGAAGTAAAATCAATTTCTGGCTAACAAACTATAGCATGCTCAGAAAATCTATGCAGAAAGAAGTCAGAAGTGAAGACAATATTGCTGCCTAATACTTGCCTTGTGTTTACTCTGTGGTGTCTTTTTGCAGTCACAATTGAAGACACTCCTGAGCTAGATGGATCATTTGGTCTGAAGCACTATGCATTTTCATATTTTCTTGATTTCTTTTTGTTGAGAATTTTTATGAAGCATATATTTTAGATTTTTTTTTCAGGATAAAGTATATCTCTAAATATCCATACAGGTATATTTACACCATGTAATTCTTTAAAAGGCATAATTATAGAAATCTCTTTTAGGTTTCACTTTTTCTGCAGATGGAGTAAAGTTTTGTTATTGGTTTTTGCTTTGGTGGTTTGTTGGTTTGGTGCAGGGGATTTTTTTTTTTCCTTTGAAAGAACAAATACAGAAGGACATTTGGTGTGAGAATCAGATATTTTCAGACTCATGTAAATATTTGATAAAGTTGATATTGGATCCCTCCTGTTGAACTCCTAAGTCTTCAATATAGTTTGCAAAACAGAACATACTATATTTATTTGTCATAACTTGTGAATTGCTAAATTATGGTCTTACTTTACAAAATTTCCATTTAAGTAGACCAATAAGAAGAAAGACATGGGAAGTATGCTCACACACTTATCAACATAAATCTAGTATAAACTTCCTCAGCCAATTATAGCAAGAGTGAAATCTCCAATTACACTAATCAGCTCCTGTGGCAGGATAGGCCCACCCTGATAAGACCTAAAATGCAGTCAGAGAATGCATACTATGTGAGCCGTCATGCAGGCTGTCATGCAAGCTCAGCTTCTGGCATCAGAGTGCTGTCTTGGTGTTTATGTTAAGACCATCCTGGTTAACCAGACTTTGGGTGCACATCCTACCTTTGAAACAGGATTTGACAGATAAGTTAGCCTGCTGGCCTATAGATGTGTGCCTACTAGTCAATCACTTTATACTATAAAAGTCTAGTCCTCTTACATGCAGTCAGATTCTTATGATATAACCCTTCTTGGGTGTATGTGTGGAGATCTCTCCTTTGGCTGGGAATGCCCTCCAAGGATACTCCTTGAGGCTGAGGGAAAGAGATCTCCCCATGAGCATTGGTATAGGTGAGTTATATCAAATCTCTACTCAATAATTATTTCCTTTTTGCTCGCTTTAATATAATTGCTTTAATACTTGCTTCAATATAATACACTATCCTATCTTATACTATATTATTTTATGCTATATTATTCTTTACTAGTAGATCTTTAGCTTTTTATAGTGAAGCAAATAATTCTGATTGTTATTTGTCTGATGTATAATAATAAATGATTCATTTTATATAAATATTCTAATTTTGCCAATCATTAAAATCTGCTGGACAAAAGTGGTTCAGTCACACTTCTGTAGTTCCTTAAATTCAAACCATTTGCCTAAACTGAGGCTACGACTGGATGTAGCCACACCTAGACTCTCTTTGAGAAGGGGTTTAGAAAGCAAGGGATTCCTTTCTGCACCTCATGACTCACCAGCAGTGCTTTCTTTAATAAATTTTGTCTAAGCCTTCCAATCCCACCCACAGTAGCTCCTCAGAAATGGTTCAAAATTGTCTCATCACCCAAAGTCATGAATCACACAAAATACTATTCAACCTGGCAATGCGGAAAATATTTGTTTTCTCCAAAATAGCTTTCAGTTCAAGTCAAAGCTGAGGATTTGTTTGAAGAGGCAGAGAACAGGATGGCCTGTGTTGTTCTTGCTTTTTTTATGTTTTGATTGTTTTCTTCACTCTTCTTTTGCACACTTGATGGCAGTGTCTGTAGGTTTGGAGGAGCATGAGTCAATAGATGACCACAATGATTTATGAAGAAATAGCAGTACTTGCATCTGCAGACAACAGGATTGGAGTGAACTGTGGTTCTTACTGCCTGTTGCAGGTGCATTTGACATCACTGACGTTCCCTTTGAAGGAATGATGTTCCTGTATTCAAACGGGTCTTGTGAAAACTTGCTTTTCTATGAAGAATATGAAAAAAATGTGGGTGATAAGTACTCAGACTACACTCCACTAAATACTCCACTTGCTTATGTGCTCCTACAATGAGACTAACATAACAATAGTGACTAAACCCAAATTTTCTAATGGAAGAAATGATAAGTTATAGCTCCAATTCCAGAGCTTGGGTGACTACTTAGCCCCATGTGGATATTCTGGCAATATCCTAAATCAATATCTGAGAGAAACTTCAGAACACACCAGCTCTCTCATCTTCCATTAAAAGAAAAAAAAAGAAAAAAAAAAGCAAAATCCTTAGATTTTTTGAAATTAAGTCAGTCAGTAGTTCCCAGTACTAATATTAAGTGTTTGGTCTGGAAATTTGGAGGATCGGGCCTATACGACATGCAGTGGAGTGACCTACAGCTGACAAGTGCAACAGAAGAAAAAGGACATTGAAAGTACATGTACATGTTATTTTGATTCTTGTACATGACTCTTTTTCCTAGATTCTTCCATCAGCCCTTTAATTAGCACTTTTTTCTTTCTTTCAGTTAGGATTTGAAATGAGAATGATCTAAATTGACAAAAAACCCTTTTTTAATGAGTATACCAATTATCTGTTAAAAAGTGATTGAATATTGGTCAATTTTGATTAGAATGACCGATTTATGAAATTAAAAATAGATAAAAGATCAATTTGTATAAAATTAAAGTTTTATGACCAATATGGAAAAACGTAAATAGTTAATACTTTAAATATATTAAAATTTATCATTCTTAATTTACAAGTATATTTTTTTTATATAAATATTACAATTATTATTCAATTTATATATAACCATAATATTTATATAAATATATTAATTAATTTTAAAATTAATTCATCTCTATTTAATTTATTTAAAAAATTATTAATATTTGAATTAGTATTCTTTTGTATTAGACTTTTTTATTTTTAAATACAAATTTTATTATTTTCTAAAAATTAAATTTAATATAAGAGATTATAAGTTCAAGTCACCATGGAAGAGAAAAAGAATCAAAAACTTTTATTATTATTATTTTTTTAAATTCTAAATATGTTGACTAAAGTATCATATATTTTATGAGATTAATGTCACATATTAATATTTTAATTAAAAAAAAAATTGTAATTTGATGCATATTAAAGAGATGAAGAGACAAAGTTTAAAAATTATAAAAATTGTATACAATTGAGAATATTAAGAGATAAAGTAAAAAAATACCAAAAAAAAAAAAGAAAAGAAAAAAGAAAAAAGAAACAAAACAATGAAAAAATAACAAGATTGCCATTGAAAGCATAC
>JAWWTY010000001.1:73133843-73144653 GCA_035222235.1 Margarornis squamiger
GAAAGAAAGAAAGAAAGAAAGAAAGAAAGAAAGAAAGAAAGAAAGAAAGAAAGAAAGAAAGAAAGAAAGAAAGAACAACTGCTTCTGTACTTTCCCTTCTATGTCCCAACAAGGCTCAGGAATGTCTTTTTACTGTTTCACATTTCTACAGGAGGCTGGAAGGGAGTTGTGTGTATCATTCAGATTTGAAATTGCAGCTGTAGACTATAACTCTGGGAAGTGCCATTTAACTTACCAGTTTATAATACAGATGTAGTCAAACATGTCTATAAAGAAACTTGATATTTTTATTTTGTTAGAGTCAAAATGATATCTTTAGATTAAATTAAATTACATGTCCAATTTTAAATGGCTAGTGCTAGGTAAAATAATCCTACAGTGACTGCACAGCACTTAAAGTTCAGAGCCTTTCATTGAAAGATTTTTTAGGGTTTCTTTAAACTTGAGTGGCTCACACTGAAAAGTGAATTTCATTCAATTTCTGACTGGGACCTACTGTGTAGATGTATCAGCAAATTAGTGTTAGTACCCTGGTTCCCATATAAATTCCTTTCCTCACATTGTTTTGTACACTAGTTCCACTACTTGTAGTTACAATCTGCTATACTTTTAAAGATTATGTAAATTCTTGTACATGAAAGAAAGCAATGTACTATTTACAAAACAGAATAAATCCCTGGAAACCGATCTTTCTAACAAATGGCACTTGGTTTATATGCTTACTTTGTGAAAGAGATGGAGCAACTTAGACATTTATATTAGCATCATTATGTATATTACTTACTAAAAATTTGAAAAATAGTGTCATTACTCTTCTCAAATCTATTTAGATTTGAGAAGTCACGGTAGATTTTATTCTGGGTAAGCCCAGAAAGTCTCTTTTGTGCCAAACCTAACCTTTATGACAGCACTAGTAAAAGATACCCTGCCAGTGTAGGAGGGCTCTACTGCAAATATTTCTCATAACAGGAGGGAAAAAAACCCCAAAAAAACAGCAATGCTCCCAGCCTCATTATGTTATTCTGCATTTTCATAATTCTCATCCTTATAAACTGAATTGTTACTTGCATATGTACAGATGTACAAAAAACACACAATTGTTCATTCTCTTTGTCTGAATATTATTTGATTATATGCAATATTTCACAGTTTTCACTGATGTTTGTACAGTGTTGATTTCTTAACTCTCATAGCTGCTATAAGAATATTTTAAAAAATGCATAATTAAGCTAATTTAACAACTTATCAGATTATGTTGAACATATTTATCACCAATGCACCATTACTGTCACTGATAATATGCACAGTGTGATTATGAAAGTCACTTTGCAAAAAAGCAAATCAGCAGTATTTACATTTATACTTTGTGATTGTTGATTTTTTTGGTCATGCCCTTGTGCTTTAAATTTGAAGGTCAACCCAACTTATAGAAATCAGTTTTTGTTTTCCAGTTCTTAAACCCTGAACTTCATTAGCTTAATAACTAAATAAACACAAAAGCCCAGAAAAAAATTTTTCTTCAAGAAACTTTGGTGGTTACAGCATATAATAAAAAATTCTGAGATTTATAACTAAAGTGCAATAAAGTTCTTCATTCCCTTGAGTCATGAGAAAGCCATAATAAAGAAAAAAGTACTAGATGGAAGCAGTGTTACAAATTTATAATAATATTTTGCTAATTTTCTAGGGCTTCCTTGGATTTTTGACTCTAAAATGGGCATCAAGTAATAAAAAATAATTCTACAATATTTTGCCTTGACCTTTAATGCACATATTTTTCAAGATCAGCAAGAAAAACTAAGGATTTTTGTTCTAAGCACATTCATATTCATGCCTTATTTACTTACTTAATACCTAAAAATAACTGTGGGGTTATTAGCTTATCTTTATGAGAAAAAAAATTAAAAAATCATAGTAGAGATACCTTTTTCCCCTATGCAGTACGTGGAGAAAACTAAAAATTGCAATTTAAACCTGGTTACAATACAATGTTTAGAAGGAACAATCTTCCTGAGGCTGAAATGAGAAAGATGCAGAATGCAGTTAATAACAGGTAGCCAGTAAGAAATATTTACAAAGTGGGTGAAACTCAGAGGCCTCATTTCAAAGCTTCAGGAACAAAGTTCAGTGCCAGTCAAGGCCTTTACACAGCTATGCATGTGACTGCTAAAATAAATCTGAAGTTCTGTAACACCTCTGAAACACAGACTTGAAAGAGAACATGCTCTGGAGTAGCAGCAGCAGGTTTTTCTAAAACACATATGTGGGTTCTGGCTTTTCATGTAAATTTTATCTTGTAAGTGCTTCATGAAAATTGCACAAATTGACATGACAACAAGGAAAGAAGCTCCCAAGTGTCATACAAAATCCCTCTCCTCTGGCACAAGAAATCTCAAAGGCTTTCCTGCATGTAGAAGAGCTTCTACAGCACATGCAGAGGGACTGGTGATAGAACCATACTGGGAAGGCTTCCCAGCGGTGGTATGCAAGTTTCATGTCCACTGTATGGGACTTCACATAGTTACCTAATGAGTTGCAAAAAGCTGTCTTCAAATCTTAGTGTGGGGTTATTGGCTGTATAGCATTTTGGAAACAAGTAATGACACTTTAGGTCATTGTGAATTGACAGTACATTTCATATCATATTTTTGAAAATTATCAGGATAAAGGCAAGCTAAACAGGATTTCTTCACCCCTTTTTTGCTTCATCAGAAAGAAGGCAGACTGTTCAATTCATCTCTACATCCACTTTGTGTTTCAAAGAATTTTAAGAGCTTAGTGGGCTTTGTAAATGAATATCAACCAGTACATCTTCAGCACCCCACATAGCACTTTGCTATGCACTGCTTGTTTCAATCACATTAAAAATATTTTCTCCTTATAGGTCATAGACAATATGGCACTATATATAAAAAAAACCAAACAAACAAACAAAACCAAACCAAAACAAAAAACCCCAACCAACCAACCAACCAAAAACAAAACCAAAAAAATGGAATTGAAATTACAAGCAGTGGTAAAAAGGGCAAAAGGGAATTCTTTACAGCCTTACAGTATTGACTTTCCATTTCAGAAGCTCTAAAAAATATTACTTTTGCAGAAGTAACCATCAAGCTGGAAGAAACAAACAAACAAAACCCCCAGTATTTTCAAAAACCAGTTAGAAGGTGTGAATGAAACTACTGTTAAGACACATCAGTGTTGTGTACATGTATTTATATTTGCCCACAATTTACTGTGTTTCTATAGTTAAAAGAGTTAATGTCTTCAGGTGAAATTTATGAAGATTTTATAGAGCACAAGGACCATTATTAGTCTCTTGCCACATTGCTGTTCTGCAAGTACTGGAATACTGTTTCACAAAAGCATTCCTTGCTAAATCTCAAAATGTAAAACTTAAAACATGCTCTTATAGTTTTAAAACTCAGAATTCCTTCCAACAGCTTGGAGTCAACGCCTTGGTACTGGAAACAGGTTTTAACAAAGGATGGCATGAATGTGTATGTTTGGTCATTAACAGCTATAGTCAGAGAGGTCTTTGTTCAGACATCTCCCTGGAGCCTGGGGGAAGGGGTCGGGGCACCTGGGCTTTTCTGCGCAGGTCAGGACCTGACCAGCTCCGCACTGAGGAGAGAGAGCAGACACAGACTCCAGATCCTACATCGTTGGAAGACCAGAACTGTGTCATCTGCTCTCTGGGCTTCTCCGCCAATCATCCACAGACACTGAAAAGGCCTCTGTGGAGGAGGGAACCCGTCTGTATTCTACACTGCAGAGGCTGTGTTGCTGCGGTTTTCCTTTGTCACTGACCCCCACCACGGGAAGCCGACTGCAGCTGCTGCTGCGGCCATTCCCGAGAGAGAGGGGCCAGCTGGCCGGGCACGACATCACCACCTGCTGTCCGTAAATATAACTGCACCCCTGAGAGAGAGAGAACTTCCAGCAGTTGAGGTGCAACACCGCCACCTGCTGTCTGTAGATATAATTGCATCTTCTCCCCTTTTGGGCACGGCCGAAAGACATTTAACTGTTTGTTTTGCCGTTTTGGAGTTGAAAGGGATTTATTACAAATTGTTGTTGGTTGGTCCTTTTTTTTTTTTGGATATAGATATATATAGAGGTATACGTGTATATCTGTGTATTGCGGTTAAGAACTGTTATCCTTTCATATATTCATATTTATATTTTCCCTAATTAAAGTTCTGTTTTCTAAATTTAAGGAGAGGGATTAATTTTTTCTTGGCCAACATAAATATCTTAGTTCTCCCCTCGAACTAAGACACATGCACATTTTCTAAATGCTTTATCTCAGATACTTTGAATGCTCTTATCTAAATGATGTTATGTTTGTTACATGTGACTTCTAAACTAGGTCATTTCTTTGTGGATCTGGAACAAAATTTCCATGAGAGCCTGTTAACATGTTAGATAATTTCTACCCTCATTAATCTTCACTAATCTTACAAATCATGAATTTTGGATTTACTCAGAACACACATGAATAGACTGAACAGTAGAATAATGGGTAGAATGAGTGGAGGAAAGGCTAGAACACATATGCCCTGGACAGGCATGTGATCACAAATCTGTGTCATTGCTTTTGCATCAGGCAGCCTAATTACCATTATCTTTCATGAAAATCCTGCAGGTAGATAAGAAGAACAGAAGTTCTTATAGACTGATTTTAATAGAGTTGCATTCAATAGGCTGTAATAGAGAAAGTATATGGAAAGTTATGATGGAGTCTGATAAGAATGTTCTGGATGCACTAATGATTTTTGTGACTTTAGGTAGGCAACAGAGAGGTTGAAATTTTATTTTATTTAAGGAAAATTAGAAAGTCATTAAGAACAACAAAACAAAAAAGCTTTGTTTATCTGTATTCCAAATACACAAGAATATATTTTAGTGAGATTTTAAAAAGTAAAAATTGAAGGATTAATAGTAATTCAGGCAAAACTTCTATGATCAATATTTCTTTATTGTAGAACTGAGTTCAGGATATTAGGTTGTATCTGCCCTCAATTTGTGTCTCTTTTACAAATACTTGTAGGAAATTTTGCATTGATGAGAAATACCTGGAAGAACCTATGCTGGAAGGTTTTTCAACAGCTAAATCACCAAGGTTGTCTTTTCCATTCAGAGTTGAAATGTATTATGTTCCCTGATCCATCAGTGGGTTTTTAAGTAAACCAATATTATTTTCATCAGCTCTCTAGTTCATTGTCCATTTTTCTCCTCCAGCTCTTTGACAGAGAAGCAACAGAATTTCCTCTGAGTGTTTGAAAAGAATGACAGAGACACAATCACTAATCATCTTAACTGCTCAACATTTTAATAAATAAATAAAAAAAAAATTAGAAAAAAAAGTTTATTCTACCTAACATAGAAAGAATAATATGTACTTCCAATTTCTTTCAGTATGGCTCTGCATCCAGCTTGTTTGGCCCAAGTCACACATGTCCCCTCATTTCCTTTGATTCTCACAGGTTGTTCTCAATGACTTTCTTGATATCAGTATCCTGAATTTCCACAGTTACAGATTGTCAGGTACATTTGCAGCATCACTGCTATGTTGCCTATACTCAACTAATAGAAAGTAGCCTTTGATAAGATTTTGACATCAAACATTAGGCATACACTCAAGGTTTCCTAAATGCGAGGAATAGTGAAAGTGTTTGAGAATGACAAGAGAAAAAAACTATAGGAATACAACTAATAGAAGTGACAAAACAACAGCATAGGATATTCTCAGAGGCTTTGTCAGTCTAAAATTCTAGGCAAATATACACTGCAGGAATCATCACCCTCTTAAAAATCTCCAACGGTAATAAACTCATTTTTCTGAAAAATTTGGGACAAACTATGCTTGTCTAACACAAGGCCTTTAGGGAATCCCTTTGGCAGAGGTTCAAGGGCATCACTCTGAAGAGCTCCACAGATATTAGAATAAAAAATTATCCACATACACCATGCTAAAAAAAGACCTGTAGGACATCAATCTAGTTAAAAGTCCAAGGACGTGTCCCTGTAGAATTCCCTGGGGTGTCAGAGGAAAGAGTATCTCTGCACATCATTGCAGATTCTTCATAATTACTGCAGGGATATTGCCAGGAGAACTGCTGCAGGGAACAAAAAGCCTTTGGGTCACATATTTTATATTATTCCCCTGATTATATCAATGTGACATACTGTTGTACAGACCATTGTGGTGTAGGTTGTCTGTGGGAAAAATGAAGTGCTATGAAAAGAACATTTGAACATGTGGAATGATTTTCAAATGTACTGTAATACAGATCTGAGGGAGCAGTTTGCATAATGAGTCTCAGAATTAATGAATCCCATTGCTCTTTATCCACAGGATCTGTAGAGCACACACTAGGCTATCTTGTAGTCAACAAACATGCATTCAAACACAAGATAAAGAAGACTTTATATTAACCAAAAGATAGATTTCTTTCTGATCACACTGGTATTATGCATGTTCTGAGCAGCCATAGGGAAAACACCACTCCTCAGCCTTCAGTTTCTCAGGTGTGGAAAGTAATAGTCATTGTCAGTTTTCAGATTGAAATTGATTTCTGACTGCTTCATGCAGCTCTTTATATCTGCATTTTCTTTAGTTAAAATCACAAAATAGGAAGGACAATACTTCTGCATTAGGACATTTGTTCAGTCTTCTGTTTGTTTCTAAATCACCATGACTCTAAAAACGATTGGCTCAAAGACACTGGCTTAAATTGAGAAATTTGCAAGGCAGAAAGGGACCTGGGGGTTCAGATTGACAGGAAGCTGAACATGAGCCAGCAGAGTGTCCAGGTGGCCAAGAAAGCCAATGGCATCCTGGCCATCCATCAGGAATAGTGCGGCCAGCAGGATGATGGAAGTAATTCTTCTTCTGTACTTGGCACAGGTGACGCCACACCTGGAGTACTGTGTCCAGTTCTGATCCCCTCCATTTAGGAAGGATATTGAGGTGCTGGAGAGGGTCCAGAGAAGGGCAACAAGGCTGGTGAAGGGACTGGAACACAAGTCCTATGAGGAGCAGCTGAGGGAGCTGCAGTTGTTTAGCCTGGAGAAGAGAAGGCTCAGGGGAGACCTCATCACTCTCCACAGTGACCTGAAAGGAAGTTCTAGCAAGGTGAGGGTTGGTCTAGTCTCCCAGGCAACAAGCAGTAGAACAAGAGGGCACGGGCTTAAGTTGTGTCAGGGGAGGTTTAGGTTAGACATTAGAAAGAAGTTCTTTACAGAAAGAGTAATGGGGCATTGAAATGGGCTACCCAAGGAGATTGTCAAGTCACCATCTCTGGAGGTATTTAAGAAGAGACTGGATGTGGCACTTAGCATCATATTCTAGTAGGCAGGGTGGTGTTAGGTCAAAGGTTGGACTCAAATGATCTCAGAGGTCTTTTGCGACCTAATTGATTCTATGATCTATGCATTTGAGATTGATGAAAAGCATTGCTTTTTTTTTTAATAAGATAATGTGAAGTTTCTTCAATGTTTCATTTAGGTAACTCCATTCAGTTTTAGTTTTTTTTTTGTTTGTTTGTTTGGTTGGGTTTTTTTGGTTTTGGGTTTTTTTTGTTTTTTTCCCTTGAATATGTGTTTCTTAGAGACATCTTGAATGGCTTTAAAATCAATATACATAAACACAGGATAAAATTATTTATCTAAGTGACTGTATAACCAAGGCCTAGGATTTTTTTGGCAGATTCTGAATAATGACTATGATGTGACTGAATTACAATGGAGACCTACCCTCTCTTTGACTCAGAGTACTCAGGGCTAATTGAGAGAAGAGAGATGAGAATGAAATCCAAGGAGTGTGCTGGAGTTCATTGCTTTCTTGAAGTCAAGTGTTAATGAAAGTTAAATTACCCAGAGTAAAATATGCTTTGTTCTTTCTTTGTGCTTGTTAAGAATGTTTTCATTCAGAAGGCATTATGTTCAGTTTTCAGATTTATCTGTGAGTAACAGAATTCCTTGTAACTTAACATTCATTTGCTAAAAAAAAGTAAATAAAAACATGGAAATAAGTAAAACATGTTTAAAATAATATTTGTTATTTAAAATAACTTCTGCATGACATGTATGTTGAAAAAAGCTGAGGTCATGATAGAAGCCTTCATACAGCATAGCATTTTGGTTCCTGGTTACATCAATGCATACTTATCTATGGTTTACACATGAAAAAAAAAAACAACAACAAAAAACCAAAACAAAACAAAACAAACAAACAAACAAAAAAAAAACAAACAAAAAAAACTATTCAAACTTTCCGCAGAGACATAAAGGACCAAACAACTAGATAGATTTTAAGCAGTGCTCAAAATAATCTTGCTTTTGCTACAAATCTCTGTGATATTATCTATTTCTTTACATTAGCTTTATGGCTTCCCATCATGTAATGTTACCAAGGGAAAACATTTGGATCTATAACATCCAGAATTTCTCCTTAAAAGACGATACTTTAGAAAGTTAACTTTCTTGTCATTCCAATAGTGCTGATACCTAAACAATTACTTCTATTTAGTTTAGATCCTGTGAAGCCACAGAAGGAGCAAGGGAGTACTTGTAGTGATCCAAACCATGAATATTTCAGTATAAGGATATTTCTTTAGCAAATTACAAACCATAAATAAAAGTGCTATTTAAAAGATATCAAAGACATTCCTCCAGCAAAGCATTCAGTGCAATATGGTGAACAGTTGCAATTGGCTCTTACTTGAATGAAATTTCTTTCTTAAAAGCATTATTGCATCAGCATGAAATAAAAGGAGGAATGTTAAAAGTAATTACATATAACAATATGCCTTGTAATTAAAACCTTTTTCTACTACAATAATATATATACATACACATAGCAGGGCACATTGGCTGAATTTAATATAACAGCAATCAATGGAGATAATTAAGAACAGACATCTGAATATCCAATGAAGTGGAATAATGTTTTCAAAATGAAAAGCACAAAGTGCTCCTATCTAGACCATCTTAGAGGAGACTTCTGTGTACAACTGTGAAGTAAACAGGCTCAGGCCCATTCCCATGCTGTGCTGATTATTGTACATCTGACAGCTGATCAATACCTGAATAACTTCCTTTAACTGAATGGCATAGAGTATTTTTGACTTCGTATTTCCATTCCTTGCTATGAAGCCAAAGTGCCGCGTATTGGTAAATGTCTTTATTCAGAGCTGAAGGTGGTCAAGAAATTCACTAGAGCTGGTGGGGATCCCTCAATAGGGAATATCTATAGTGCTAGAAATTATATTATCAAAGTCAGAGGCAAGAGTATGATGTGAATGCTGTATGGTGTATGGTTTTGAAACCATCAGATCTGCAAGACATTTAGAGTGTAAAGTGGAAGGGAAGGAAAAGTTGTTTAGGAGCCAACAGGAAGCAGCAGTTGTGTTTATGCTTCCAAAAAGTTCAGTATAAACACTTTCAATGTTCATTTTGTCATTTTTTTGTTCTTTTGTTCTACTCAGTATTAAGCCTACAGGGAAGACTTTATAAAGATTACAAAATAAAGGGCCTATTTGAATTACAAGTAGATAACAACTACTCAGAATCTCAAAATGCCAATAACAGAAAACAGTGAAATGGCATGTTTCAATGATGATAGTAACTCAGATGAAACTATTAAGAAAATCAGCCTGTGAAATATAGTGAGAGCTGCTGGTTCC
Source organism: Margarornis squamiger (assembly GCA_035222235.1). NCBI lineage: Eukaryota > Metazoa > Chordata > Aves > Passeriformes > Furnariidae > Margarornis > Margarornis squamiger. The sequence continues at coordinate 73,143,536 of JAWWTY010000001.1, forward strand.
AGGCTGTTCATTCTTCAAAGTGGTAAGACTTACCTCTGAAAATGTCATGTCAATTTGCAAGTGATGTCAAAGAGTGAGTAAATTGTCTGTCTCTAGTGAAGTGGTTCCCATTTTTTTTTTCCATGTTGGACCACTATATATCATAGTTTTATTTATTTATTTATCTAGAAAATATTTATGTTCTTCAAGTATTTTTTCAGCAGCTCTAACCTCTTCAGAAGAGTTTACATTCACAGTCTGTATACGCACCTGTTTCTCAGATTATCTATGCTCAGCCACAGATATTATATTATATAAGGTGCATGAATTAACATCATGGCATCAGTCAAAACTTAAAACTCCCTTTCCTCCTTTGCCTCTTGTAGTTAATGTTCTGTGTAGTTCTGCCAATATGAAAGACAAGATTCTCCTGTGGTGATGACTCAGTTCCCCTTGGCTGGCATGGCATAAGGGCAAAAATATGTTTCCATTATTTTCCTGATTGCTTGCTTCACAGTTATAGTAGGAACAAGTATGAAAATATATCTCTATAAATAGATGCATATTAATTTTCTAGTTACATAGGAGTAAGGCGATGTCCACACTCTGTCTACACAGAGGAGGCAAGAATTTAGGTTTTCTAAAGGCTGAATAACTTATGATCCTAAGATTCATTATTTCCCTCTGAGATCCAGGCTCCTAAGTACATAAATCGCTTTTAAAATGTTATGCTAAGTTATACTCTGGGCCTCTGAGATAAGAAAGGTAAGATGCATGGAAAAAAGTATTTGGCAAATTCAGTTTTAATCACTTAGAGGAACCAAAAGGAAAGAGTAGGATGTTTTTCTGTGGCTCTCATGCATTAAACACTAGTCCTCCTAGCACTGACCTGGGTAATATTTCTGCAAAAAAATAGTGGAGGATTGCTTGGTAGTATCTCAAATTTGATGACAAATAGGAGCTTACTAGTCACACTTTGCATCATTATAATATATATCACATTCTCTAATGACATTCTGGCACAAAGGAATATATGAATTGGAGGCTTTAGTGCCACAGCTATTGACAAAAAAAAAAAACAAAAACAAAAAAAAAAAAAAAAAAAAAAAACAAAAAAAAAAAACAAACCCAAAAAAAGG
>JAWWTY010000001.1:73144753-73163270 GCA_035222235.1 Margarornis squamiger
AGCTCTGGTACATGTTTCCCAGGCATGGTGTTCCAGCTATTATCTGACTCTTAAGACAGCTAGCACAGGGTTAGAGGATGCTAGCTACTCTAAATGTAAGAAACTACATGTAAGTATAAAAATCTACAAATACATGAAAACTCTAAGGCATCAGTATACAAAGTATATATTATATATTTCTGGAAATTTAAAATAAATTATGTGTAAGATCATAGTCACTTTTTTTTTTTTTAAATGTGAAATATAATTCACTGCTCAGAACAATGACTAAGCTTTCTTTTTTTTTAATTGTTTCAAATGATACTTTAACTTTCTTTCAACTCAAAAATGCTTTCCTCAAAATATATAATGATTTGCTCTTTATTTTCTTACCTATTTTTAAAATGAATCTTCTGAGGTGGAAATGAACACACAGCATTTTTATCTATTTGTATCGTAAGCAAAGGAAGAGATGAAGATAATTGAATAGCTCCAAGTTAATACAACCAATAGAAGCAAATTCAATATACTGTAAGACTTTGTCTTTTCATACAAAAAATTTTTGAAGAAAATTCTTACTCCCTTAGCATTCTAAACATAGCTGTCTCCTGGGGACCTAGACTTGTTCCTCATGAATTATTCAGGTTGTAAAACAGAAGCTAAAGACCTATAGGAACTGCATCCAAGAGACATACTGAAATTTTAACATTTGTATGTGGCAGCAGCTGGGAATAGTTCTGTTTGCATTAGTGTTGTCAGGATTTCTGGTGCTAACAATACTAATTTTTCTCATGAAACAGCTATAACTAAAGTTTTGGTCTTCTTGCACTGATCTACAACAGAAAGTCCACATTTCTCACCCTCTTAGAAGAGATCTGCATGAACTAGAAGAAATATCAAGTTTAATTAATTAATTAATTAATTAACACCTAAAAATATGTAGGTATATGCTCATACGGGCATTCTGAAACAGTTCATCTTCAGTTTTTATATATTTAAATGTAGAGAAAATAAAGAGTATAATTACCAAAGTATTTCATAATTCAACTCATTTGCATGTGCAAGGAAATAGAACTATCATAACCCTCAAAGAAATTAGGGTTATTTTCAAAATTTTAATCATCTGCCATAGGATTTGAAAGTAAAAACCTGAATCAATGGTACAATATCAGAATAATCTAAGTATTATCATTTCATCAATGTATAAGGTATTAAGAACCCCTCATCATCTGATCATCAAAGAGATAGTGTCACTTTGTCAATGCTTTTGTTAATAAACCTCTGCATGTTTGTGAGTTGCTATGTATAGTGCTTGTCCCAGCCTGCATCATGGCTCCATCTCAGGCTGAAACATGGTGCAAACCAGGTTCTTATCACTTTATATTACCCAGCTTCTCTGAAAGGAAAACCTAGAACTAACAGATAATGGTAATTTAAATGCAATTTCATCATCACTCAGATGGTCAACTGATTCTGGTTACATGAATAAATGATAACTATGAAAATATAATTCAAAGGTACAACACAACTGCATGTAATGTAGCAGTAGTATAAAAATGAAAGTGTATATCTATGTAATATTTTGCAGAAAGTTGCGAGTGATCTCTGCCTATGTTGAAGCTGACTAAGCTTTTAGTAGTAGCACAGAATTGAGTCCGAACTAATAAATCTGATTCATGGTTCAAGCTAGTATCACACTAATGTAGATACACGACTTCCCTTAACATGAAGCATGGGTAGGTTCTGCTTTCAAAAGGTGATGCAAACTTACACTGAAAGCATTTTATGCATGAAGGTATTGGAATAGTCCCTAGTAACTGTATTAAAGAATGAAAATGAAGGCATGAAGGGAATGTATTTCGAGTTTAAATATGTGTCGTGTAAAATTGTGCACACAACATTTTTAAGCTTTAGCTGTTAGAAAGAAGAAGGAAACTGTCTAGATGCATATGGCTGGCCAGAATACAATTTACGGTGGCACAAAACACTCCTCAGTTTTCATATTTCTAAAAGAAAATGCATCATTTTCCCCCTGTGCCTCTCCAATAATGCCATTTTGTTATTGATTTTCTTTTGTTTTATTTTCCTTATAAAACTTTCAATGTCAACACTGTATTAAGAAGAATCAGGTTTTGTCCCATAGATAATGGCACTTACTGTGTTAGAAAAGGTTAAGCTCTATTGCAAATGACAACCATAACTGCTCAGAAGTCCTTTCTTTGTCCTATATGTTAATGTGCATGCAAGTAAAAAGAATCATGTTTCAGTACATTGAAATTCCATTCACTAGTTTCTTATCCATTTATTGCACAGAACGTAAGAGGGAGGGAAAAAAAAAAAAAATACAGACGCCAAACCTGATTAAGAAACTTGGGACAATGTAACATCTAGGTACTTACAGGCTTCATTTTTCACAATGCGTATACTAATTCAAAGATAAACAGGGAAGACTGAAAAAATGCAATTATTCACCATTGTAAAGAACTCAGACCTCAGCTATGCAGATAATGGAAAAGTAGGAGGGGTTGGAAACAATTAATGTAAAAAGTCATACTTTGTTGTATCGTGGCAAATGGAAAAATATTTGCCTTAAAAGCTCCAGGGATTACTTGAAGTGAGTAATGCTGCATTTAGTTACTGTTTTAGAGCACTCAGAGTTCAGCCTCTATATTGAGCTTGTTTACGTTATATTATTTGTCCTTTCAAATCACCTCAGGGGAAAAAAATAGCTGTAACAAAGCAGAGAGTCCTAAAGTAGATGCTTTCTTACCATCAAAAGCCTAATTCCAGTTTCTGATGGCTAAAAGAGGTTTCAGTTTCATCAATTCAAAAACCACTGTGGTTTCACTTCTATTTATCTATGCCTACTTAAATCAGAAAGAATGGGAAAAAAGGTTGGTACTTTTAAATTATCAAAGAGAAATTAAATTAAGAAGTAATGCTAAATTGCATACGTTTTCCTTAGTCTCTTTCTTTTAACTCTTTGTTAACCAGACCTATTTCTGGGCCCATGAAAATAGAGCCTTGAGACTCATTTTGAACTTCAACCTAAAATTTTTCTCTCATCTCTCTCTCTTTGTGGACCTTTAATATACTGCAAAAATACTTTTGAATATCCAATGCTTAATTATTTTGGAAAAAAAAAAAAAAAACCACAAATGGTATCTAAAAATCAGAGGATTATGGTTTGGGTTTGGAGGGGCCTTAAAGATCACCTAGTTCCAATCGCTGTGCCTTGGTCAGGAACACCGTCCTGTAGACCAGATTGATCAAAGCCCTATCAAACCTGGCCTTGAACACAGTCAGGGTTGAGGCATCCACAGCTTCTCTGGGCAACCTGTTCCAGAGCCTCAGCACCCTCTCAGTAAAGGATGCCTCGTCACCCTCACATCAAATACAGTTCAGGATTTATTTCTTTGCAATGCTAAAATGTCTTACTGTGCTGGACTTACACAGCTGTGCTGTGTTGGACAAGTACTTTTCATCAGTTGACAAAAAGAATCTTAAAAGCTTGCTTTTTTTGCAAGTGAAATTAATGTTTCAAAAATCAGTACCTACAAATTGTGTTCTGTTACGCAGCTTATTGTGTCCTCTAATTCTACAGCCTTCAAATGGGCTTCCATCAGACTTTTATAAGCAGAATTTGATTCATGTGTGATGCACAGATCTCTTGCCAACACAGATGTGTCAATTCCCTTTACTTACAGTTCAGAAAATCTTAATATGTGTGTAAATCTGATCTTTAACGTTGACGAGGGGGGAAAAAACCAGTGAATCAGCTACGCCCGAGTATTATCACTGCTAATTGTTTTCTCATACAAATGCTGCTTTGTGGAGAAGTCTCTCCACTAGGCGGCGCTCAAAGACTGCGTAAGTATCACCTGTATAGCTAGACTAAAGCTCACATCGGAGCGTGAGCACACAACTAAACCTCAAAATAATGCTTTAATCCTTAATGAACAAGCAATTTAAACTCCTGGGGATGAGTCAGCGCTCCCTTTTCTTGTTCATTTTTTTTCTTGTTTATTGTGAATGCAAGTTAGAATTTATTTATTTATTTAAGTTATAAAACATTGAACCATTTGGGAAAAAAAAAATGTCTCACACTTATTATATTGCTATAAATCATACTGCATAAAAAAATAATATTTCCTGTCTCATATTAGGATAGACTATACTAAGATGGAGCCAACGTTGTTTCAAGTAAAACTAAGGGAAAGTCTTTTTCCTCACAAATCTCAAGGAAGCAAACGGATGACACAATACTGAAAGGAGTGACTGATTTACCAGAAGCTTCTCCTGTCATCCTGAGAGACCTAAACAGGCTGGAGAGAGGGTCTGACAGTAACCTCATGCTGTTCAACAAGGAGAATTACAAATTATTGTACCTAGGGAGGGACAATCTCACATACCAATATTCATAGTTTATTGGCCCCAGCATATGCAGCTTTGCAGAAAGGAACCTGGGAGTCCTGGTGGATACCAAGCTGAATGTGAGCTAGTGATTTGACCTTGTAACAAAAAATGTTAAGTGGTGTTTTGGGCTGTATTAGGCTGTATTGGGCTGATTGTTGCCAGCAGGTCAAGGAAAATGATCCTTCCCCTTCATTCAGCTGTGGTGAGGCCACATCTGGAGTCTTGTGGCTAGTTCTGAGCAACTCAGTATGGTACATGGACATACTGGAGACAGTCCAGCAAATGGACACAAAGGTGAATAAGGGATGGAGGCATCTCTCCTGTGAGAGAGAAATTCAGTCAGGAAAAGATAAAGTTCAGGAGGGATCTCATCAATGTGTATAAATACCTGAAGGGAGGTTCTAAAGACAGAGCCAGACACTTCTCAGTGGTGCCCAGTGCCATGACCAGAAGTAGTGGGGCACACATTGAAGCACAGGAGGCTCCTTCTGAACATTAGGAAATACTTGTATTGTGAGGGTGACTGAGCACTGGCACGGATTACCCAGAGTGGTTGTGGAGTCTTCATTCTTAGGAGATACCAAAAATCCATGTGGACACTGTACTAGACAGTCTGCATGAGCAGGGCTTTTGGATCCAATAACCTCCAGAACTTGGACCCAATAACCTCCTTGAACTTCAATAATTCTGTGAACAATTGTCATACAAAATACTTGAATCCTTTTTATTGTGAGCATAAATTCTGGAGCCATTTATCTTCTTTTAATTCTCTCCCATAAACTGTATACACTTACTTGTAGACTATAACCAGTGCTGGTAAGACTGCAGTAATCTTTACAAATGAGTCATAAATGTGCATTATGTATGTATATAATTATATATAACATAAAGGTACAGCTACTTTGAAGTTTTACATGGTTCATGAAGGACAAAATTTATTTCAAAATTCAGAGATGGATTTTAAAGATGCTTTGTGGTCAGAGACAGATGAAGAACACTGGGAATTCAAAAGTGACAGAAAAAGATTTAGGTTTTTAGAGTCCATGATGAAATACTTCTGAGAAGACAATGTTAGTTAAAAGAGCTGAGAACATTATTTCAGTGATTTCTCTGGAATTCTTGAAATCAAGCATGGTTTAGCTGGTCTAATCCATGTGCACTGATAAATCACAGTAACTTGGTTACTGGCTTTGAAAATACTGGCCTTGCTCTAAGTATAAGGTCATAACTTATAAAAACGAACCCTGCCAAAACCTCTGATTTGTGGTGAACATTGTCCCTAATTATTGTAAATAATGATACACAATCATGACCAGAAATATTTGCAAAAGTGACAAGTTTTTTCTATATTCTTCATTGTATTCCTTCTAAGTTAGTTAATGAGAAAAAGAGATTTATACCTCTTAAATATAATTAATGCTTAGTTTTGCTATAAAATTAATTACCTTTTACTAAAACAATGAAACAAAGTAACATAAGCACTTACATGGTACTTATATTGTAAATTGCTTTCTTGAAAAGATGAATCCTGTATGCATATGAGGTCAGATGTATACATGAACTTTCCAAATTAATCTTTTTCCATGATAATGATAATTTTCACAAAAAAATACCTTTTTACAGATTGCAGGTTTTGTGGGTTTGTGCATAAATATACACATATTTGTGTACTTACACATAAGTAGGAATATTTAGAGTAAGACATAACTGCACTTCTTTTAATTATAACAGATTTGACAGTGTTTTGTAAAAAAAAAGGAGTACAAGACAGAGTTGAGAACTGTTCGCAATGACTTTTTTCATAAATCTTGGAAGCTTCACAGCAAGAAGATATTACTGCCATAAATTATGATTGTCGGTACTAAGAATCTAGATAAAGTCTTTCTCCCTTTTCTTTTTAACAGCACTTCCTATTAACATAGTCCCATAGTTTCCCATAATGTGGTACCATTACACCTGTGATGATTCGATCAGCAACAACATCTATAAAAGCATACTACTGTCTGTGGCAGTTGCTGATAAGTTTAAGAAACTCCTTACACTTGATGAACACTATACTCAAAATATGCACCTACGATTTGAAAAACGTACCTGCTTCAGTAGGTACAGTTTGGGAATACTTACTTCACAGAGAGGGGGAGACTGGTTGCCAGACTGTAATTATTAATCCTTTAGACATTAATGAAATGAATTTTCTTTCTGCTAAATTACTGTGTTTATTAATAATTCATGAAAATTGGCCTACCATTTAACACAGTACATGCAACTGTCTGATGAAGAGATAGTGCCTTTTCATTTTGTCTTAGACTGATTAATAATTCAAGACAAATGTGATGGGATTTTGCAGTAAGCTAATAATGTGCCACTAATAACCGAAGAATCCTAAAAACATATGTTCCTTTTGCCTTGCTTTTGCAGTTTGTGATTAGCTCTGTAGGAAGGAAAATTAGGTCCTTGGGACATAAAAATATCAAGGAGAATAAGTAGGAAAAAAACAAGTTTCTATACTTCCTCAAGCTAATGACGCATTAGATTTAAAAGAATTAATGGCCAGCTTTCCTATCCAATATGTGCACAGAGAGCTAAACAATGCCTCATGCTGTGTCCAGAATCTTAATTGCCAAGCACTATATTCAAAGTCCCAGAAGAGGGAGGTGTTTACCATCTAAATAGAGAAGACACTTTTATACCTTCTAGGATTCATTACATTACTAAGGAGGATAAAGGAATAGTGCCTTTTCTCTTCTTTAAAATATAATCAGGTAATTAAAACAATATTTTTTGTTTTAAAATACAGTGCTATAGATTAACTCCTGCTTCCTCTTCCATTTGGGTTTTCATCCACTGGATCTGAGAAAAATTACAACACTTCAAAATGTGTATTTATTTTAACTGCATAACTTGTCTTCTCTATTTATAGAAATGCAACACCTGTTGAACTGCTACCACCAATAACTAAGCATGGGTATAAATGTTCTGTTATTTTTATCTGTATTTGGAGGAAAAGCTTTGAAAATATATTTTTTATCTTGACAGCAAATGCTTCATCCTCACATTAGCCAGAAGGATATAAAATACTGACTACTAAATTTAGACTTCTGAAAATTACCAGATATTAATAGGTTTTAGATAAAGTTTTAAAACACTTTGCCAAGGACCAAGTTAATTCTATATAAAAGGCAAATGAAATGACCTGAACAATTACAGGCTGTTCATCCTGATGCTGGTCCCAAGCATGATAATACAGCTGATGATGTTTGATGTAATTTAACTTTTTATTAATGATTAATTAACACAGGTTCACTAAAAAATACTTTCAAAGTGGTTGAATGTCTATTTTGATAAGAACTAAAATCTGAATGATGCTCTTTTTAGTGCTGATGGATTACATTTGCACACTTGTGTGCATGCTGCATGACCTTTGAAAAAAATGCTATTGATGGGATTGATATTCAATATTTTAAGGACTAACCAGATATTAGGTGTCAAAATGTCATTTGAAACACAGGTCATGACATAGGAGTATTAGTTGCACAGGCTCTCTATACAACAAAAAAAATTATGAGATGATATAAAAAGAAATGAGGTGCCTTTGAACCCAGGCTAACTTACTAGCAATGTGGATTCTTAGATCTAGACCAAAACATTGACTGCACAGACTAGAGCTGCACTCCAGCCACAAATGTCTTTGCCTTTCTCCTTAAGAAATGAATGAAATTTACTCTCTGTTTTCAAATACTCTCCTTTAGGGAGCAGATGTACCATTTTGTATGGAAAATCTAATACCACCGTCTACTGCTGCCTGTCTTCTCAAGCAATTGTTGCTTGCTCATTTTAGTAATGTTTCAGGATCATTTTTTAGTACTGTTGTTAAAGCAAGTCCATGTTACTGGTGTGTACACCTCAAGATTTATCAGATAAATGAGAAATCAAAACATTCCCTGTTCCCTGAGTAGTATTCATATTTTACAAAAGTCACCAGAGTCAGATTCATCTTGCCTAACTATAGATATCCTAAGTATAAATTGCTAATTTGTTGTCTGTATCCTTATTCATTGCTTTAAGTCCTAAATTATTTCTTAAAATATAGATTGACATTCACCATGTTTTTAAAAAGAAAAAGTCAACTAATGCTACATTATGTATGGAGCCTGATTCTGTCAGTGTGTGTTACTGTGTCTTGATAAGGTCTTGTCACTTGATCTTCACTCCTCTACAGAAGGAGACAGGCACATTATGACTAGCCTACAGCTAGTGATGAGGGTGGAAGGAGATTTAATGCTTCATTTCTGGATTTTGATCAAATACGGGAGGAGCTAATCCAGACTTCGATTTCCTGAGACAGCGAAGCAGATGATGTCTGTGCTCCCACTGGCCTTTACCAGCTGTTCTGCATGTGCTCACAGGCACATGAGACAATAAGATCTGTGCTGTGCAGCCTTCCTTCATTCTTATTTCTGACACTAAGCTGATGCATTAATGCTGATGCAGTTCTGTGAAGATACAATATTGTGGTTTGACACTAAAAAGGAAAAGAGAGTAAATTCATCATAGAATTCCAGAATTTCCAGGATTTAGTAGTGATAATCAGTATTTTCAGTATGGAAGCTTTCTACTACTAAGACCTAAATTCTGCCCTTTAGATACCCTGACAGTTCATTACATACTACCGGTACCTAAATAGGGCCTATAAAAATGAGGGAGAGTTACTTTTTACAAGGGCAGATTTACAAGAGATTTATATTAGGTGTTAGGAATAAATTCTTTACTCAGGGGGTAGTAAAACACTGGAACAGGTTGCCCAGATAATTTGTGGATATCCCCTCCCTGAGGCCTGGTTAAAGGCCATATTGGATAGGGCCTGCAACAACCTGATCTGCTGGGTGGCATCCCTCCTGTGGTGGAGGGATTAGAATTAGATGACCTTTAAGGTCCCTTCCAAATGAAACCATTCTATGATTCTATGGTTCTATGGAGTTAGGCCCTAAGAATCTTAGTGTCTCCTGGGGAAGAGTGCCACTGAATGAAATATGAGAAGGTTTATATGCTGAGGCTTTGGAGGTTTATTCTCTAACTATGGAAATCCTTGAAAAACACTTTATTCAAGGAAGCTCTTTGGGCTGTATTATCATACAGGTCAAATATTAATCACAGTGATCTGTCTTGCCCTAGAATATCTCGAATTTGCTTTGTAACCTTATTTTAAAAACATGTCTAACACCTTTTAGAAAGAAAATGCTGGTTTTTTGTGAGTCATCAAAAAATCTAGTTTTATTGATGTTAGTATTCATATTGCTATTGTTATTAGGTTCCTTTTTCTCCTTTCTTTGCTATTTTCAGAAAATGTCTTAAATGAATTCAATTAAATTAAAAACATGATTGAAGAATGAAATTATTAAATTCATGACAGGTCAGTGGCCAAGCCAAAAGCAATACAACAGTCAAGTTCTTCTCTATACCTCTGTTTAGGAGTCAAAATTTGACTCAAGGATTATGTGGGTTTTTCTGGCCCCTTTACGTATACATATCAAAAGACAGAGGCAATTTTTTTTGCCAGTCCTATTTTTGTCTGAAATTATGCTAGTAAATATCTTCTGGTCTTGTACTATCTAGAATAATGAAAGGATCTATTTTATTACATTATGTTGTATTATACTACTAAAGCATTATGTGAAAAATATGTGAACAAAATAGTCATGTTCATATTATGTATTACTTGCTACTAGGCAATTGCTATTGTTCCAAAATAAGATATAACTTCCTGGGATACTGCTGTGACAAAATGTTCTGTCTCAGAGCCTACTCATTGTCTTCTCTGCTTAGGACTATAAACATAGGATTTGTTTCCTTTTGCTTGGCGATGGGTGTGATGGGAAGATACCTGACACTAAATGAGTAAGTCAGGTTGGTATCAGTCATATGGTGATGACTTAGTAGAATTCTCTAGTACCTTAGAGAATTCAGAGTGGAATCTGGAATGATTTCTGTTGAAGTAACTGTTATACAAAAGTGTAGCTTCCAAAAAATCAACGTCACTTCTGTGTTAGAAAAACATACATATATATTGGTTTGTCTAAAATAAGCAAACATTTTCTTTTGGTCTGAGTCACTGTTAAACTACAACTTCTGACGAGGCCTTGAAGACATTTAGATCAAAAGTTTCAAATTGCCACTCTTCTTTCTATCCAAGATTTATTGCTTGTGTATAAGTGTGCACCAGCGAAAACAGACTGAGCTTCCTCAGTCTGAGATCACTTGCTGAATAGGACATCATGTAGTACATTATGGGAAAGGTAGGCCTGATCTGATACTTAAGACCAAAGAAAGATGTTGAAAGAAAAATGATTTTAAGCTTACAGTCCCAACTGAGAGTGCAGAACTCCAGAGATTGAATTTGGTTCAAATTGGCTCAAAACTTAACATTTTTTTTTGGGAATTTAGGTTGGAATGTTAGTGGATTTTTTTCAATATTTGCAAGACTATTTAAAACACTTTTTCTGTCATTTCCAGTTTGAATGAAAAAAAACAAACAAAAAACAAAACAAACAAAAAAAAAATAAACAACAACAACAACAACAACAAAAATATCCAATAAAGAAGCTGTAAACTATGAGAATCAAATGCCATCTTGGCACAAGATGTGTATGCTCAGAGATATGATATTACATGGTGTGAAGAAATAATGGTATTATGACACATATCACCTTTTTCTATTATGTGGTCAGTGGTAAAAAAACAGCCTGTGTTTATCTTCAAAAGATTGTGTTCGTTGAAGAATTTCTGCAGAATGAAATCAACTTTATATCTTTTTATGGAATAAGAACCTTATCTGGTTTGATATTTGTCAATATTTTTATTCATTGAAGGTCCTCTTTTCTCTTATGCACACTCTCGTGTATTGCAATCAAAAAATATAAAATTTAGTTTACTGGTAAACAGAAATAAGCTTTCTTACATTTTCTTCATCCCTATACTTTGGGATTTTTAAGTGTTGTTCCAAGGATTTCCTAAAATCTTGACTCAGGTTACAGACAATTAGGTAATTTAGCTCATTTATTTCTCCTTGGCCAATGGCATCTTAAAAGAAATATTGTAAACATCAAGCTAACTTTATTTTTTTTTTCTTCTTCTTTTTTTTCAGTTCAGTTTATATCCTGAATTTTTCTTCAGTTTGTCAAATATTTTCATCTCATTCATTCTCTCAATATCTGCTTATGTACTCCAATACCAGCTGTGCTTCAGGACCACTACAAACTTCTTCACAGCAGCATCTTGTCACCTCTAGCAGAGCCCTCAGTAGCAGAAGCTGAAAAAAAAAAAAAAGCTACACTGATGACTCCTTTTTTGCTGCAATGTCTCTCAATATGCAAAAGGCTTTGAGGGCTGTCTTAGCATTTTTGACTCCTAAGAAGATCTCAACAATACCATACATAACAGTCAAGCATGTTTCAATCCATTCAGAAATAAGAGTATCTAGCATCCACAGTGTAAATTATGATTTCTCAGAGTACAGCACTTTAGATGGAAGCACAATTGCATGCTAAGTCCAGCAGAAAACAATTAAAACAAACAAACAAAGAAAAAACAAAACAAAACAAAACAAAACAAAAAACAAATCGGCCATCTTAGAGATGATGTCAATATGACACTTTTCCAAACATCAGCTGTGCAGATTAATGTTCAGTCAGTCATGGAGCTTGTTTTTTTCATCTGGTGCATTTTTACTTTTGCTATGCTAATGATGCCCGTTACTGTCAAAAGCAAAACCTACTTGATTTGGGGAAGTTAGCCTAAATTCTTATTAACCTAATCAGAGTAGGGTAATAAGAGTCAAAACCAAATCTTCAAAACACCCATCCCCTCACCCCCTTCTTCCTGGGCTCCACTTCTCTCCCAGTTATCTCTACCTTCTCCCTCCCAAGTTGTGCAGGGAGACATGGAATGCAAATCAAGGTCAGTTCATCACACACTCTCTCTTCCTCTGCTTCCTCCTCAGGAGGAGCACTCCTCACACTCTTCCCAAGTTTTAATATGGGCCTCTTCCCATGGCAGATGGTTCTCTGCAAAGTCTCCACTGCCATTCTTCCCATGGACTGCAGTTCTTCACAAACTGCCCCAGTGTAGGTCCCTTCCACAGTCCTTCAAGAACAGACTGCTCCAGGGTGCGGGTCCCCTGTGGTGTCATAGCCTGTCAGCAAACCTGCTCCAGTGTATGCTCTTCTCACCATGAGTCCACAGGTTGTGTCAGGAACCTCTTCCAGTGCAGGCTTTCCCTTGGGTCACAGCTGCCTTTGGGCATCCCCCTGCTCTAGTTTGGGTCCTCTAAATGCTGCAGCTGGATCTCTGCTCCTCCATGGGCCTCTGTGGGCTGCAGGGGACAGCCTGCCTCACCGTGATCTTCATCACAGACTGCAGGGGAATCTCCGCTCTAGAGCCTGGAGCACCTCTTATCCCTCCTTCTTCACTGACCTTGGTGTCTGCACAGTTTTTTCTCTCACATATTCTCACTCTGCTCTCCAGCTGCAAATGCTGTCCTGCAGTAACTGTTTCTCCTTAGATCCATTATCACACAGTTTTTACCACTGTCACTGACAGACGCAGCCTTGGCCAGCGGTGAGTCTGTCTTGGAGCCATCTGACACTGGCTCTGTTGGACACAGGAAGGTTATAGCAGCTTCTCACAGAAGCCACCCCTGTAGCCCCTCTACTGTCAAAATCTTGCCATGCAAACCCAAGGCAAATAGAAGCAAAGCAGCAATTAACCAACTTGCACCAACATGGGTTTTGTACTCCTCATAGCTAGACCATCTGCTTAGCTGTTTCCTGTGCATTTCTTCTCCTGACCATATCCTGCAGATATATAGAAATCCCTACAAAATTAGTCAGGTGTTCAGCAACACTGCAGTCTCTCAGCAAGCTGTTCATTAACCTGGTAAGTAAATGGCTAATTATAATCATCTCAATGCAATTGATACATGGTGGAATTTATGGAGAACAAAAGTCTGTGCAGATCTAATCCAAAGGCTTTTAATTTTGCAAACCTTGGTTTCAAATTTGTGTTTCCCAGTCTTTTTTCCAGTCTGTTTTAGAGGCATAAACTAGCTAATAAATAGTCTTCAGTAAACAAATGTTAAAAAAAAAAAAAAACTAAACTTTGTGCATCACAAAATTTTCTAGCAGTCAAACTAATTTTTGAAAACTTACAGAAAGAAGATATATACAGCTATGAAAAGGCAGATATTCCTCTTAAGAGGAATTCCATTTTGCTTGCTGGAGGAGTAAGAAAATTCTTTTGAGGAGCTGTGAGAGGTGCATGCAGGGTCAGCAAAAAGATTCACATAATATTTTTGGTTTCAAATTATCCTGACTACTGCCAGACTGAAATTAATCAGTGTGTGGTCCTTTGTGTAGGTCCTTCTGACCAGAAACACTTCATTTTAATTTTTACTCAGCTTTAATTAGCATTTGATTTTTTCTGTAAACATACACATGTGATAGTCTTCTGGATGCAAAGGACAAGGACACCAGAGGGGGAATTCTCACCTGTGTTAGTTCATGATACTTCCAAAATTTGACCACAGGTGTTTGAATTGAAATGGTGATGGGACTAAAAACTATGACTGTGGCAAAATTCTTGGAGTTGAAGAGCAGCTGTGATGAATAGTATTCCTTGGATGTGTAAGAAATAAGCAAGCAGTACAAACTGGAAACTGAGGAACTCGAAGTGTAAAGCACTTTTACAAGGAGCCACTCGGAAATTTTAGTTACACAAGTTTAGTTTTATCTCAGTTAATGAATCAACTACATCCCTAATAATGTAGTTCCTCTTATGTTCCTCAACACTGAGAGATTACCATTCAGAAACAATTCTGTGACAGTAACTTCAGCAGTTAATACCTTTTTGATAACTCCTAAATATGAGAGGACAGCTGGTAGAACTTCAGACTTTTCTTCTGCATTTTCAAGCAGTGGAACCAGGAGGAAGACAAAACAGCTAATGTTATTTTTGCATTATGGATTTATTTTTTTTTCCTTTCCCTCAAAATATTAATTTAATTCAAGCACAAGGAGGCAGTGCTAGAATCTGAGTGCTACAGAACTGTAGCAATCATTTTTTTGTGATCAATTCATGGTTTTTCAACAAGGATACAGAAATGAATCATAAAGCAATCTGTCCCAGACATAAGACTGAAGCATGAGTCTCATTGAATTTGGGAGTTTAAATAGCAGATCAGATTATAATGCAACAAAACACTCAAAGTCATACGAGAGACCCAGAATTACCTCTTTAAAATTGAATTTTCCAACCAAAGAAGTCATGTAGTCTGGACTGAAGTATATGTAGTGTCTATGATACTCTGGTCATGTAGCAATAATGATAATTCCAAATTACTAAAGGAAGAGAGAATCAGAGTTGAAGTCACACAGATAAATAGCAAGACAAAACAAAGGCCATGTGCAGTGCTGTATAAAACAAGATATGCAGTGTTTTGGAAAAAAGACAGTTATAATGGGTTTTGTTAGCATTTGCAAGAGCAAGAAGAATTTGCACAGCACAGACAGCAACAAAGTTTTAGCACAAACACAGTATTTGTAACACTGAATAAAGAACTGAATTATAAGCTTGAAAGTACAGGAGACATTTACTAGTTGTAAGTGGAAAAGCCAATGAGCTAGAAGGTTGAATTGAAAAAAAAATCAAACATACAAGAATTATTAATATCATGAAATTCAAGGTTGACAGAGATCGTTTTGGCACTAAATATGTATGAATGATATGTCATTTTTAATGAACTAGAAAAAATAAAAAATATTAAATTATGTGACTGCAAAAGAAAGTTAAAATATTTAGGGCACATGTCTCGCTAAATAGGTTTATGATTTACTGTGAGAATTAAATAGTCTGTGGGCATTCATAAATAACTCAGAAAACACCAATTAACAATAACACATGTATTTCCAAACCTGGAGAACAAAAAGATAATCTTAGTGTGTAAGAAAACATACAGCAAAGGCAAGCATTATGTTAATTAGTCATTACATGATAAAAATACATAGAATGGTTGTACAAAAGAAATCTCTTCACCTTTATAGGCTCTGATATGCTAAAATGCCTTGTAAAAGGAAAGATTTCACATTGTAGACAGAGGAGACATTTTGAAAGATGATTGTCTGCAAATACTTTCCTACAGTTGATAAATAAGCAAGCAAATTTCCATGTACTTCCCTAAGAAATACATATCATTTAAGCTGATTGTCATTTGATTAGCATTTTTTTAAGCAAAATACTTCAAGGAATGTAGTAACATTTTCTGTCACAAGGGATGTATTACCATTTCTAGAAAAAATGTTCTCATCTGAGTAAGCAAGTGAGAAAGTATTCAGAATGCTTTTGAGAAGGGTCACTCAGTGTTAAGGTGAAATACACCAGAATATTCATTTCACATAGTAAAAATTATTTTTGTTTCAGGTGGAAAAAGATTCCTCTTCATGACAATAATAGCTAGTAGAATACCAGTGTCTCATGGTCTTTCAGCAAGACTTTTCAAAGGGGCTACAAGAAGCAGATGTCTGGAGAAATCTTACCAGGACAAGTATGAGTTCATGTCATCAAACATCCACTGTGGGTTTTGTAGTGTGAGAAGTGCACATCTAACTGACAAATAACAACTTGCTTCTTTCTGAAGTATCTGCACAGTTATGCTACAGAACTGAGGCAATTTCATCTAAAAGATTATGTGTTTTTATAAATATTCAGCATTTCTAACTTAAGGTGACCTATGTATTTCAACTACTGTATTCACAAAAATATCTCTTATGATTTAGACTACTTTATCCCGATGACAGAGAACTTTGATTTAGACAGTGTATTGCTTCTTTTAAAAAATGTTCTGGGAGGTATTAGTAGCACTTTGTAGAATACAAACCAAAGACTCCTAATGAGCCTAAATTACGTGCATTTAGTAGGCTGTTTATTTTGAAATAATACATTTCCTCAGTGAAAAAAGGTCAGTGCCTTTGAAAGCATCTCAGTAAAAATCTTGCCCACCTAAATGTTTTCCAGTAGTGAATGACTTTCCGAGCAAATACTATCTTAGTAAGCCCTAAATATACCTTTTATGGAGATGTGTGTAATTTTATAGTGTTCGAAATCCACAAAGTTCAATTAAAATACTATTCTTTCAACAGACTCATTCTCTATTGACAGGCATTGTTATATGTTTGACAAGCAAGAACAGTTTATGATGTTCTACTTTATTTCCAACTGTTTCCTTCTAGACAGAGGTTGTTACATTTAGCTCTCTGATGATGTGCCAACAATCCAAAATACGAAATCATGTTCATCTATCACTGGTAAAAGCAAAATTTTGCCTTTCTGCTCTTTCTTTTGCGGTAGACATAAGGAAATAAGCACACACCATCCAGTTCTGAGCACAGAAAAAAAACCTATGTAGTCAACTTTTTATTTCACAAGTGGCATATAATCTCCCGTACCTGAAATATCAATATTTTCTGGAACAAAAAGAGACTTTCATATGTAAAGAAAGGTATAAAAATGCAAGTGCACTTTATTTTTTCTCAAAATATCTCTGTTTCACTTTCTTCAAAGAACACTTGGTTCTGTAGCGTTTCCTATTGTAGTAATTGGTTTTGATTGTGTTCTGTCTCATCAGTAAACAACTGATATACCATGTTTACCTAGTAGTGTTCTCATGGTGTTGTCCAGACAATTAAATTGTTTACAGAGTTGTTTGCTTTGATATCTCTAATCATGGTTGCTCTTTATAATTGCTCTCATAACAGAACATTTCACATTCAAATTAACTGTCTTTTTATAGCAGTCTTATTGAAAATTATTATTCCCTCAGCGGGCTGATACAGCATGGAGGTGACATATGTGTTCTCTAGGGGAAAGAAGGGAACATCTGAATGTATGACAACTCCTTGCTTGAGGAAAATAAATGCATCTTTGTGACTAAAGTGAAATTAAGTGAATTTTATTTTGGACTCATTTTGAAGAGGTGTCTTGGAGTACATTCATGAATACAACACAAAGATATAGTATTAATGCTTCAGAGATGGCAGCTGGGTTTCTGACTCATCTTCTTTGCACTGTGAGTATAAAACTCTAGAATGACAGAATTATATTTTTTCTTTATCCATAAAAATATCAACAATGATGTTTATCAATTTAAAAAGTTTTATTTTTATTTTTGTTCATACATATTGCTCTCCCAGGTAACACGGGGAATTAAAAAATGAGCTTGGAGATGAAAATAATTTCCTAAATACTTCAATTATTAAAAAACCCCACAAAAAACAAAAAAACAAAACCAAAAACAAAACAAACAAAAAACCCAAAAAAACCCACAAACACAAAAAACCCAACAACAACGAAAAAACAAAAACAAGCCAAACCAAACACAAAAAAAAAAAAAAAAAAAAAAAAAGTAAGCCAAATACTTACAGTTCATTATGAAAACCTGGCTATTCTAGGGTAGAACATTTTTTTTTTTCCCCCTTAATTTTTGTTAAAACAAAAACAAAGTACACACAAGGTCTAATATTTGTAAATTAAGATATACAATTTTCTTCATTTGCTATTTTATTGATATTTATTCTCAAAATAAATAAGAATTTCACATCTATTCAGAATGCAGTCCTCATGATGCATTTCTAATGCCAAAGATGATTTTATGTCAAAATTGATCATACAGGGAGTCCAAATGTTTGCTGATTCGACAGACATACTTCTGTACTTTCCTCTCGGTGTTTTCATAGCTGTAGTCATTCTGCACTGAGCCTGCCCACTACAAGGAAGTGCCACATAAGTGCTACAATAGTACATCTCATTCCCAGTCAAGATTTAAATTCATTATCTTGGTCTTTGCTATTTTTGAGAAAATAAGTTTGATTTCCTACATTCTTGATGCTTTCAACCTTTCTAATTCTTCTAAGTTGCCTTGCAATAAATAAAATGAATACAGGGAGGAAGAAGGCAGGAAGGCAGGCAGGCAGGTGGGAAGGCGAAAAGGCGGAAAGGAAGGAGGGAGGGAGGGAGGGAGGGAGGGAGGAAGGAAGGAAGGAAGGAAGGAAGGAAGGAAGGAAGGAAGGAAGGAAGG
>JAWWTY010000001.1:73166818-73196692 GCA_035222235.1 Margarornis squamiger
TTCTGGTGTTGTTCACTTGCTTGAAACTGTTCACCCTGGTTGTTTTGGCAGCCTTTGAGACAGTGTTCTCCAACAAAGGATCAATCCCACAGAGAAGGAATCACCCTGCATTTTCAGATTCTATTGTGAACAGACAGGTAATGAAAAAGCAGTGAAACACTAGGGATAGGCAGATTAAGGAGAATGAAAACGGCAGGAGAAAACCTCTGGAGGTAATATTACGAGTTCTAAGGTGGAGACAGGCAGCTTGACAGAAGTTGATGCAAAAGTTTATTAACTGAGTTACTAGGAGCAATTATAATGTATTTTCAGCATGAATATGGCCTTTCAGGACACCAGCCCTACCTTCGTTTTATGTTCATTCAGTGTATTCTTCTAAGATTGGGAGCTTTAACGAGAGTGCATATATTCCCAAAGATCCAAAGCATAAGCTTGGATGACTAACTCTAAGTGACTTGGACTCTTGTAAGGAATGCAAGGCAAGCTAAGGAATATTTCTGCAATCTGAAAGTATGTGATATATATCCATTGCAATAGAATTTCCAAAAAGATATCTGTTATATAATTAGATGGATCTGAATGTTGTCACTGATACTGCCAAAAGACAAAAATATAGTATGAGTTAAAGAAGAGGAAAACATAAGTAAGCTTCTAAAAATAAGGACTGAATGTTTTATATCTAAACACATTTTTTCTCCTTTTTTTTTTTAGGATTTTTTGGGTGGGTGAGGGGAGGTTTGTGGGATTTTGTTTTGTTTTGTTTTGCTTTATTTTGCTCTTTTGTCTGTAGTCTAGTTGCCACAGTAGGGAGCTGGTTACGTTTTCCTAGTTTTATATTATGGTGTGTTCAGATCTCATGTTTTCCCACTCATCATGCACTGAGAGCTCAAAGCTGCTGTAGGGTTAGTGTTCTGTGTCAGCACTGATAATTGATGTGCAGAAGTTAAATGTTCTTTATTTTCAAACATTCAGAACATGCTTGTTTCTTTCCTCCTGTGTCCTCTTAAAACTGATATGGGTTCACTCACTTCTGTGAGCTGAGAACACATAAATTTTGAGCATGCTTTGTGCCACCTCACCAGTTCTTAGAGTCAGGGGGCAAAAGAATTAAACAATATTGTACAGAATTCATTACTAAGGTAATTGTATATCTGGATATCAAATTACAGCTTAGGACTGGATGACCACAATCTATTACAGAGTTATTAATTGATATCAGAATACTAAAATAGATAAAACTCATCACAGTTATTTGAACGGTGATAGAAATTATGTTTTCCCTCAGATTCACTATGGTGTCTTGGCGATAATATTACTTTTGCAATTCATTATTTGCATAGTGTCATTTATTTCAGAGGAGGTATATTCACAGTCTTTGCTACTTTTTCCTCAGTTTATTAGGCTATTCCTGTGTCATTCTATATCATAGAATCATAGAATCAATTGGGTTGGAAAAGACCTCCGAAATCATCAAGTCCAACCCTCGCTCCAACACCTCTGTGATTACTAGATCGTGGCACTAAGTGCCACACACAATCTCATCTTAAAAACCTCCAGGGATAGTGAATCCACCTCCTCTCTGGGCAGGCCATTCCAGTGCCTGATTACTTTCTCTGTAAAGAATTTCTTTCTAATACCCAACCTAAATGTCCCCTGTCAGAGCTTAAGCCCATGCTCTGTTGTCTTATTGCTGGCTTCCTAGAAGAGGCCAACCTCCACCTGGTTACAACCACCTTTCAGGTAGATGTAGAGAGTGATAAGGTCTCCCCTGAGCCTCCTCTTCTCCAGATTAAACAACCCCAACTTCCTCAGATGCTCCTCATAGGACTTGTGCTCCAGTCCCTTCACCAGCCTCGTTGCTCTTCTCTGGATCTGCTCCAGCACCTCAATATCTTTCCAGAACTGCGGGGCCCAGAACTGGACACAGTACTCAAGGTGTGGCCTCACCAGCACTGAGTACAAGGGAAGGGTCACTTCCCTTGTCCTGCTGGCCACACTATTCTTGATACAGGCCAGGATTTCATTTGCCTTCTTGGACACCTGGGCACACTGCTGGCTCATGTTCAGCTTCCTGTCAATCTAAACCCCCAGCTCCCCTTCTGCCTGGTTACTCTCCAGGCACTCTGTCCAGGGGGTTGTTGTGGCCAAAGTGCAGAACCCGTCACTTGGCCTTGTTGAACTTCATCCAGTTGGATTCAGCTCACAAATGCCCTCTACTTTCCAGCTTCCAAATCTTTGCTTTAAAGCTTTATCATAGGAGCTATAAGCTTTCAAGGAAATTGTTGTCTTAGAACTATATTTTATTTTTAAAAACCATGAATACATACATACATACATGTCTGTCTGCCTTCCTTCCTTCCCTCTTTCTCTACCTCTCTCCTCCTTGCCTCATCTTTCCCTTTCTCTCCTCTTTTATTCTCTCTCTTTTTTTTCTTCCAGATGTCAAACTGCCTTTTTTTTTCCTTCCCCTTAACATATTTTTAAATACTTGAGACATAAGTACAGAATTATAAGCAGGAGAAACCAACAGTGGAGGAAATTTTGACTATCTAAAAACACCTTTTCCCACTTCTTTCTGATGTATTATTTTCTTCTAAGTCTTGCACTGCTTTAGAGAATTTAAGCCATATATAGAAAATCCTTCTCCTTTTCCACTTTGTAAGTCTTCAAGTTGTCTTTAGTTCAAGCACCGAGTCACCTGAATTGATGAACAATTTTTCTATAGTCAAGTGCATGCATCTCTAAGCTACAGCCACTGCAGACATAAAGGCTGAATTTAGTAATGCAGCTACCTTCTTTATTACATAAAGATAAGTCAACCTATCACAGTGAAAAAATTAAATATGCTTGCAACAAGAAATAGTCTTTACAAGAGCAGTAGACAGTAATGTTTAACAAGCTAACAAAAGAGAAATCCCTTTAAAGAAAGAAGTCAGTTACACTGTATTTTTAACAATCTAATACTGCCTTTGTATATAGCTAAGAAAAAAGGCTAAATAAGCAAAATAGCCTCCAGGGGAAGAAAGAATTAAAGCTCCGATAGTATAACATGTACCATAGCATACTGGAGTGTGTTTGACATGATTACAGGAAAAAACCACCAACAACAACAACAACAAAAAAAAGATGACTGCTTCAGTTATATTTGGGAAAGAATAATTATCAGGAATTTTCAATTGTAACCAGTTGAAAGCAAAGCTCAGGATATCACTGAGGCTGTGTATTGATAAACAGAACAGCATTCCCCTACTGTTAAGGCCAGCTTCCTGTAGAGCAGATTGCCACATCCCCACAGCATAGCATTTGGTTCTGGAAGTGCTCTGGACTGATTACAGGAGTGATATGATTTTAAGATAGAATTATTTCTCTGGAGTTTTTTAATTTCTCATTTCCTTTTTTCTTTTTTTCTTTTTTTCCCCCCTGCCCCTAGGTTGAAATGCTTTAAAAAGGGAAAGGTTCAGCTGACTGTTTCCTTCCTAGTGTAAAACTGAGTCAGCACATTTCACGTTTTCTTTTGTGTCAGGAGATCATGTAGTGGTAGAACAGGGTACAAAACTCTATGTGTTAAAGTTGGAAATATATGTGGAATTAAGGAATCCAGTCCTCTGAGCACTTTTTTGCCTATAATCTATGAGAGTCATCCCTGGACCAAACTATGTCCAGGCTTTCTAGGAGATTGTCATTTGAAGGTTGTCCACAAGAGGCCCAGAGGGTGACCTGACAGTTAAACAACCTGGATTATCACGGAGCATCTTGTTGCATCAAATACTTGTATTTAGCAGAGTAGGAGTGTTATTACTAAGTAGATAAGCAGCTGTTAGCTACCAAAAATACATTGCCTACACTCTACATAATTGTTGTTTCTCGCTCAATTGCTCTGCATGCACTCATTAGTGTTTGCCGTAGTAGTATGCATACCAAGATTTTGCAGTAACACCATTGTATAACACAACAGCTGAATCACAGCATTTTGCAATATCATACCAAAAACATTGTAAAACCAAACATCCAAGGTGAAATAGCTCAATCTAATGGTTTTGTCCATTTTTTATAAAAAATGCTTGAAAGCATTCCTGTAAGCTCTGGATCATTGGTGATGGTGTTTGTAGCAAGGAAAAAAAAAGTCTTGAGATTCTTCTCCTGACTTGCTCTTTTAGCAAAATAAATTATCTCTTTCCATTTAAGGAAGCACAATTGCCATGGCAAATATGAATTATTCCACAAGCAGACCCCTGGAGACCTTGTTCTGGATTTCAACTACTGGTATCTTGAGTTACTACTAGCACTACCCACTGTTTTTCAGTTCCATATCATCTATATGGTTCACTGAGAAGATATTGGAACAGTGTAGTTTTGATTTTTATCTTATGTAAAACTGGATGTATCCTGGTGTAAGCAGGGACAGAGTTAATTTTTTTTCCTAGTAGCTGGTACGGTGCTGTGTTTTGGCCTGAGGAAGAGAATAATGTTGATAATACACTGATGTCTTAGTCGTTGCTAAGTAGTACTTACACTAAGTCAAGGACTTTCTGCTTTGCACACCACCCCACCATCAAAAAGGCCAGGGAGTGCAAGAGGCTGGAAGGAGACACAGACAGAACAGCTGATGCCAACTGACAAAAAGGATATTCTATACCATATGGTGTCATGCGTAGTACATAAACTGGGGGGAAGCTGACTATGGGCTGCTGTTTGAAAACTGGCTGAGCACTGTTCAGCGGGTGGTAAGTAATTGCACTGTGCATCCTTGGTTTTGTATATTCTGATTCTTTTATCAATATCAATACTATTCTTTTCCATTCCAGTTCTGTCCTATGTTTTTATCTCTGCCCGCAAATTTTACTCTTTCCCCCCAGTTCTCTCCCCCATCCTACAGGGAAGGAAAGCAAGTGATTGGCTGTGTGGTGTTTAGCTACCTGCTAGGTTAAACGTCAAGAAGGTGTCGAGTATGATGAAAGAAATAGGCTTTTATTTTAATGTTAAACACTGGAATCTCCCCCAGCTGGGAACAGAAAGTACAACTGTACAGCTGAGCTTGGCAACTTTGTCTTATAGTAGCTTACCATGTTGGTGATGATTGATTTTTTTCCTAAGTGATAGACAGGAAATAACTGTAATTTTGAGTTTTCATTAGCAAATACAATACTAAGCACCATAACATAATTTGTAGTAATTATGCTTCATTCTCTGCAGCTATGTAAGTCAAAACTACAAAAACAGTCCTTAGACCAAAATAATGCATATGAATAAAACTATATACATTTAAAGATCTTAATAAAAGCACATATAAATAAAAGCATCTTAAATAAAAGCATCTATAAGAGCAACTACAATGAGCTGTTACTTAAAATCCTCTGATCCCTTCAAAATACTTTGGAAGAATTGTGTAATTATGTTTGTTTTTCATCTGGGAATAACAATGGCATGGTTGGGTTTTTCATATCTATATATCTATATAGATATCTATCTATATAGATAGATATGTATATATATATATCAAAGCAACAAGCCGAGTAACTGAAAGCTCCCTACTGCAAATAGGGGAGTAACATCAAAAATCCTCTTGGTCTGCCAAGATATACTTTTTGTTTCCTAGAGAAATTCTTTAAGCATTATGTCATAGGTGAGGAGGAAAAGGAAGCTATGGTAATGGCAATGGCAATATTTTCTGATGTGTTGCTAATGTGAAACAAGCAACAAAGAAACATAATAGGCCTGCTCTTGCTGATATTTGGTAAGTATGATGATAGAATTTGAAGACAGATTTTCATGAAGCAGATCTGAGTGTCTGTTTAGACAAGATCTAAGCATGTGTAGAAGGACTGCAATACATATAAAAATTCTGATAGACACAATCTTAATGTATTTTACTTACATCAAGCATAGGCATTATTTACACACAGATTGGTCAATATGTGATCTACATATTCTAGTACTCCTTTATATACCTAATTCCTTATTTCTCTCTATTCTGAAGTCTCATTTTGAAAAATGATTCAGTTGGGGACTCAACAGACAGCATTGTGATGCTTAGCCCTGCAACATCTAAAATGTAGACAATCAAAACCGAATATGTAGTGCTGGTCTAGGTGTCTAGATATCACTACACACCAAATACAGGAACCTAAATTTGTATTCAAAGCAGCCAACATGATGAGTGTTGGCGTGTTAAGCACTCTGTATGAAACACAACTCTGAAATTTGGAAGCTGAAGCAACTTCCTGGGGATTCAGAGCCCTGCTTTCTTTCTGAGAGTGAGACATTACTGAACACCAGCTCCTTCCCCTCCTGTATCTTGTTGCCAGAACCTTCCCATAGAAGCAGCAAGTCAGAAACTGGAGTTTGACAGCTGTCTCTGATTTGCTTTCCTCAAGGTAATTCTGCAAATTTCACATGAATGATATTCAATGTCATGTTGAATAACTGACCTAATTTTATGAACTTAATTTCAATTACCTTTCACATTTAAATGTCTTCTTTTTTTCAGATTGTGGCTTTTGCAGTTTTAAAAATGCTATACGTTCCTGGCAGTGAGCCCACATTTTGAAAGTTCTTACAGGTTTGTTGTACACCAGACAGTACATTTCATACTCTCTCATTGTCTAAGACAGTTTAAAATACATAGTAAGTAGCTTGAGGACTAGGGAAGGCATTGTTCTTACAGCTTTCATTTTGTCAAAGCTCAGTATCTAATATTATTTCTTCTCTGAAACTGGATAGTTGTTTTTACTGTTGTGAAGAACTCTTTCTTTTTACATGAGCATATGTGCAACAGCTACTGTCTTCATGTGATCTAGGGACTTCTGATGTCATAATTCTCTACAGTTTCTGTGAAAGGACTAGGTTTATAGCTAAGGGCTAGAAAAGACTCATATCCTCTATGATTGGACACAAAGGACAGATACATAATGCATGCTTATCACTGCATTAAGCACAGGCTGTAGGGGGCAAATTCCCTGAACTGCAGTTTTCCTCATAAGCACTTGAGTATTGAATTCTTTATAATTTCCTGAAATGAACTACCAACTGACATAATCCTTCCTAACTCCTCTCATATAATAGACCAATAGCAATCAGTTGTGTTCTTCCCTTCCCATATGCCTCATGACATCATTTGTAAACTTTCCTCCATTCATAATATGCTCAAGGAAAGGTTTTTGCAAATAACCTTTACAAATCAAGCTACTTTTGCTACAGTAATTACATTTGATTTTTATTGTGTATCAGTGAAAGACTTCTAAAATACATCAACTTGTCTGAACTTTTTCAATAAATAGAATGCAATTTTGTTAAGAAAAAATAAAAGATTCTTTTCATTTTAAAGGTGGTAGACAATGTCTAGCTAGTATAGCTAAGCTACAATAATACAACAGAAAAACATCCTTTGTGTTATTTTGTTGTTGTTGTTGTTGTTGAGGAAGGTGTTGGGATTTACTTTTATTTTGTATTATTTTCTGTGTTTCTTTCTTTTCTTCCTTTTAATTTCAGTAGAAGCTGTAGCTACCTTTCTACAATTAAAATAGTTGTAAGACACCATTAGTCTTTCTTATGCAAACAGGTAAGAGAAGATTAGTTCCAAACTAAGCGCACATTAAGACAGTTTGAGCAGGAACTCAGCAGGGTGACTGGGGATTTCTCTAGGAACAGAGACAGAGGTTAGAATGTTAACCAGTAAGCTGTGTGAGAAACTGCAGAGAGACTTGGAAAAAAGACGTCATGATGGCAGCAGGTCTGGAAGCCATGGTGTATAAAATCTGAGGGCAAAGACATGCAATCACATTACTGTGGCTTAACAAGTTACTGCTTGTCGTTGGAACACAGGTGATTGTTAACAACCAAAGGAAGATGACAAAGGGAATCCTATTTTTCAGTAAACACTAGAGAAGAATACATACCTTGTGTGTTTCAATTCAAAGCATGCTGTTTCCCAAAGTCTCTCTCTGTGAGGAGGGAATACACTCATATGTGCAGAAGGGCAGTTGAAACACAAAGACCAAAAAATGCTACACTGTAAATGAAATGCACCTGGAAAATAGCTACAGGCAACTGGGTGTTGGATTTCACAAACTAATACCATATAACTACAAAAGAGTCAGATCATCTTGCAGACTTACCCATCTTGAATAAATAGATTAAGGCAGTATTAATTGTGAGATGATGTGTCTTAACATAAGTCACACTGAGATCACACTGAAGTAAAATAATGGGCTCCAGCTAAGGATATGAAGGAAGATAGTTGGTGTGGGTCAGTTTAATGAGGTATTGGTACTTGGAACATAAGCCAGAAAAGAGTGAAGAAAAAGATTTTCCTTTATGTGCAAAGGAATTTAGCTCTCTGAAGGAAGAAAAAACAAGTTTTCTCCCTAAGGACTTTGTGATGCAAAGTTTCTACATGTATGAAAGTTTATTTTCCTAATTATACTGATGTAGTTAAATCAGCATAACTTTTTCAATTAGTACAAATTTAAATACTTTATAAAACCGCTTTTTTATTACACTACAACTAAAGGATGTTTAATTTATCCTGTTCTTGTATTAACATCATAGATCAAAAACCTAACTGAATAATTACAAAACTATTTAAAAGAAGCCTTTGGAGAACTATGGAGAGAAGGAGGAGGTAACATCCTTTATTTTCTGGGAAATGTAAAGAGAATAGTAACTAGATAACTTCCCCAAAAAGTGTCTGTATCAGAGTTAGAAGCTCAGAAATTCAGCCTCTCTCTTTAAGGTCCATGTATAATGCTTAGAAATTATCATCTTTGCTAATGGGTCACTTTTAAGACTGGTACTGTAAATACGATTTTGTTATCAATTTTGTCAAATTGAGATCTGACGTACTTGGAATCAATCCCATAATAGAAGTGAGGTTTTCCTGGTTACTGCTGCTGTGAATTTGGTCTATGCAAATGCTTCAAATGTGAGTTCTAATTCTTCCCTCAAGCACATATATATCCATAATGATAATATTGAAACTGATGGTATTAGACCTATCTGCATTCAATTGAAGGGGAATGAATGAAGCTTTATGTTTATCTTAACCTCTGATTAGTTTCCTTATAACCCTGGGACAACATCAAGGTGACACATGGATATTTAATCAGGATACAGGCACATGAAAGGAATTATATTTTTTATATTTTCTGCAAGCCTACTGATTGTAACAAGATACATAACAGGATGAATTATGGTAAAATACTAAAAAGTGACAGATCTAAAATTTCAAATTAAAATTTTCATGACCCTTTGTGGACCTTTCTCTAGTTTCTGTGGACTTTTCTATATATTTTCATTTTGTTTCATTTAGATATGTTGTAAGCTAATGAAGACACAACCATGTAAAAATAAATATTTTTTGAAACTTCCTTGAAACATGTTTGAAACTTGACAAAATGGAGATATACATTATTTCCACGTTTCACAGAATAGACATCTAAAATACAGCTGCAATGAAATCTGCTCTTTCTGTGAAACAGAAAGTTGAGTGGAATTCATTTCAGCTACGTTTCAAAGTCTGCTTCTGAGATAGTCAATGTAGGAACCCTTTATAATAAATGCAGATAGAGTCCTATTCATCTGACCTGGTTTAGATATTGAATTTAGACTGAGATGCATGGTGTTGTACAACTTACAGAATGAGCTGAATAGGCAAAAAATACCCTTTTCCATACCTAAAGTGAAAATTGGATGAGTGATGCAGAAGCTGCCAATGCTCATGCTGTAGATACCTACATGTGATTAGATAACTCCACTCAACTTGCCTACTCTAACTCCTGCTTCATAGGAAAAAATAAATAAAAAATTGCCTATTCCAGAAATAAAAACTAGGCATGTTCCTTTTATATCTCAGTATTGACCTGAGTCCTCAACTACTTGACTGTAGCCCTGTCTGGTACTGCTGACCACCACATTAAATTGTGTGGATGTACAGAATTGGAATTGTGCAGTTTTTTGCATTTCTCTCATTCTGTTATATGGGCAGGATTATCATATTCACTTTGCGTTTGACCAGATGTCTAGAAATTCTGGGTTAAATGATGATAGACAACCAATTCACATGAATGTTTTCCTACAGAAACAAGTCAAAGACACCCAGTGCCTTACAGAAGTTCTGTGTATTGGAGTTAGTGATTTTAATGGCGGTACGAGATGATGCATTGTGCCATCAGTTTTAGGTTGATTTTTTAGCAGATATTCATACATATTTCTGCAAGGAATTAAAATGGTTGGTTTTGGAATGGTCACCAGACTGAAGTGGAAGCTACTGTTTCTCAGAAAGGTAAGATGTGAGCAGAGTTTCAAACCTGTAGTAGGCTAGGGCTGGAAGATGCTACCTCAGGTAAAATATTGTTGATTTATATGGTACATTTCCTGTGTAACAGATGAGAGCTTTGGACTCTGTTTGGAAGTCAAAGCTATAAGGAAGCTGGGTAAGTTGTTGGCTGGTATTTTTCACACAGGAAAGGTGTCACTGATGTTCTGGTTGAGGAAAGTTTTTTTGTCTCTCAGGACACTTACTGAATTTCTTGTTTTGCAGGAAACTGCAAGGTTAATTTTCTTTTTCAGATCAATGGTATCAGATCCCTTCAGTTTAGTTAAGTACATTCAGCATTTTAATTTCTTTTTCTCCCCCCCTTTTTTTTTTTTTTTTTTTTCATTTATTCACTGGCACAAACTTTGATTTCATGTCATATTTTAAAAGGTGATAGAGCATTTGACTGTGTGTGAGTTAGCCCTCAGTTTTATAGCATATCAGCTGCACCATGACAGTTGCAACACTCTCTGTGAAACTTCAGAGCATAACTTTCTGAACATCTCATTCATTAATGCAAAAATGAAAACAGATACTTAATCTCAGCAGTACAGGTCAACTTCTAATTAATTACTTTATTTACTTATATTAGTTATTCTTCAGTTTGACACATTTCACACCAGTGCTCCAGTAATCTTAGGAAAATTCTGATATCACTGAAGCTTTATATATCAGAAGTATTTTAATGATAATACAGGCATGCTGATTCTTTAGTCTCTATTTATATTTAGATAGAAGCGGGACTCATTTACAAGTATTTTTCACCAGATACATTTTTTATAGATTTTCACAGTTCAGGGTGTTCACAGTAGAATGCAAGTAACCATTGACAATCTACAAAATACAGGCATTTTAAGACTTGAGGTAGTGCAGTCTCAAATATCATCATGTAAAAACAATAACAATGGAGCAAGACAAAATGCTCAAATTTGATTATACATACAAAAAAACTCTATTAGTTTATACTATTAGCTCTGATGAATGAGACTAGAACTCTGAATCATCTGTAAAAGACTGAACCATGAATTAACTAAGTCAGATGGAAATTTCCATTGACCTAACAGTGTTAGAGCTAGTAATGAATTCATTTCAGTTTGCTGGTCAGTCTGTCTTCCCCCTCCTCTCCATTTCACTGAAAGGACAGTGTTCAACCTTGGTTCAAGGCAACCTCTGAAATTCATTCTGATGATTAATCATCATAGAATGAGCTCTTCATGCTCCCTTTTCTGGTCATACGGCCAGTGGCACATTTGTTGACTTCCACTCAGAACACATACAAGAGACATACAAATCTAACCAATCTGTTTTATTGTAAGCCAAATATGTCACACTCCATAGCATAGTTTTAATCTAAATCATGCTTTACCGGCAATCTCACATTCAGCATAACTACTGCTTCCCAACAGAAAGGGGCAAAATAGTATTACAAAAACAACATACTTTTTCTACCTCCTATCAGGTTGGTTTTCATTTCTTGAGCCATTGTAAAGAATACACACCACAAACTCCACAACATTTTTATTTAAAAAAACTGTTTAGCAGCAATGTTATTCTTCAATATTTTTTTTTCATTATATCATGAAGAAACATATCTTCTGCCATATAAAAGACAAAGTTTAACATGTATTTTTCGTTTTAAAATGTGTAGTTTTTCTCTTCCAAGTATGTACCTGACAGTTATTTTCAAAATTAGCTTTAAGGTAAAATCTTTCTCAAGCCATTGGCTCTTATTTATGAACTAATTGTTTTGGTGTTTTTTAAACATGATAAATTATAGGCCATATATTTTTATGATTTTTACATAAATTTTCTCTTCCAGTTACTGCCAGTGTATGTGAATGCTGATAATTAATTTTGCTTGTCAGAAATAAGAATAATGATTTCATTATGATGCATAAGTTCAAAAATAACACTTCTATAAATTGCAGGGTTTCTATTTTCTCACTTGCTAGAACCAGATTTATTATTAAACAACACAAATTCAAAATGCTCTTCTCTTCTAGTCTTTCCAAGCTTTTAAATAACAGAAATCATAAGGACTTACTCATTCAATTGCTATTACCATAAATTGTCTTTTTTTATTATTATTTTTTTCTGAGAGAGTTTCTTATGTAAGCAAATTTGAGGAACACAATTCAAATACTTTAAAATATACCAAGAAACTCAAAAACTTATACCTTCTCCTGGAAGCACATCTTAAGCTTTATGTTTCTGAATGTTGTTGGAATACGCACTGATTTTTTTTTGGGGGGGAGGGGGAAGAGGGGGGTGTTTTAAATAAATGTTGGCTTTCACTATTTAGGGTATTAATATGGCAAAATAACACTCTATATTCAGAGAAGAAGATAAGCTTGCTTTTCCATCTAACTTCCATTACACTTTGCTTTTTCATAGATCTGATTATTAAGATTCTCAACAAATCAAATTAAATAATTCTCATTATCTTTATTAATAAGCAGTACCCAAGCTCCCTGATGTTTCTCTTCCTTTGATGCATGTGAGGATTTATGTTATTCTGCAACAGAGAAGAAATTTCCAAGCACTAGCTGCCTGAAAGATTAGAGGAAAAGAACATTAAAAAAAAAAAATAAAAAAAAAAATAAAAATCTTATCTTTACTGACTTAATAGGCAGAAACACATTTCTTCATGTTACCTATTAACCTATCTCTTTAATCACTACATTTTATAGAGTTTCAGATCAACTTCAAATCCTTATACTTATCTGCAAGACTAGAGATTCCAGGCCTATAATTCCACTGATAAGGATATTATATTAAATGAAGCAGTTTTCTAGAACCAGTTCTGAAATTGAATACAGGATGCAACTTTTTGTATAAAATAGATGCAAACGTCATATTGTGCAAAAGATTTTTTGGGGGTGGAAAGGATCAGAGAATTGCTGCTATTGCTTCAGTATCAGAAATCTTTCAGGGAATTATTTTTAAAATGGCTTTCATTTATTTATTTATTTATTTATTTATTAATTTATCATCTATGTACCTATGTATAAGTGAAGAGATTTTACTTTATGAAGGGCTTAAAGCCTTTCAAAGTTAACAGAAATGATTCTATTGATCTTGATGAACTGGATCAGTTCCCTCTTTTTTTAGAATACAGTATTTCAAGAAGTTCAGCAAACAGAAATAAAAGAAACTGCTTTGAGATTAAGATTTTAATACAACATAGAAAATGTTACTTAAACCTATATAATCCATAGCCAGGGGAACTGACATCCTGAATGACGAAATGTGGATGCTGTTTGAATTCTCATTTTTTCCCCCAGCTAAAGGCTGAAGAATTTTAGAATTTGTCTCTTCCCTCATCTCTGTCTAGCTCTTAATCTAAACTTCCACCAACTTTAATTTTCCTAAACTTTTCCCTAGCTCCCAGGAGCATTTATTTTTCTTCGTGTCTAGATGTTTTTCTGAGTATATATGTCACACAATGAAACGATTTTCTTTTATGAATTATATTCTGGTTTGCCTTTTCTTATTTATATTTTTTCTGTTGTTATTTTCATGTATTTGCTGTCACTGCAGAGATGTTTTCTTGTTATTTCTTATTTTTCTTCAATGAAACACACACAGTGAGGGATTTTTTCCTTCTATATTTTCTACTTTACTGACTTTCTCCTGACTGTTATGAGCTGTAAAATGCTGCAGTTGTCACTTCCTTTTCCATGACTGAGCAGACAAAAAATAGGTTTTTGCAGCTCATGAACTTGACATGAAAAGTAACAGGGATAAAGCTTTTTTCAGATTGAAAGTGTTGGTTTCAGTGAGTGTTATCCTTCTGTTTCAGTACTTTTCTAGTCAGTCTGCAGAAAGTGCCATCATGTTTCATAGTTCAAGAAAACAAATATATTAAAAGGATGTGATATCCACTCACAGTATAAGCAAATTAACAGCAATTTTTATAACATTCAAGTAAAACTTTGAGCAGAATTTGGAAAAAAGTTAAAATTACCTCAAAATGTAATGACTGCTGCAAAATTTGAGTAAGCAAATCTAAAAGAGAAATCATTGAGACTGAATCAACACCATGGAACCAGTTAACACTAATGGCATGCATCTACCCTTAATGTGAAAAAAATATTTGCACTTCAAGGTCTAGTTTCATTCAAAGCATTTGGGTGACCTTGGATCAGTTTTACTGATAAAATTGTTGCTAAGGTGTGAAAAAGCGAGTGCTTTAAAACCACAAAAAAATAAGAAAAGTAAAAACAAAGACAAAAGGGTACCTGATGAAATGGTGAGAGTTAGCAGCTCAAAGATTCAAGGGTAAAAATAATGACATCAAAATTTTTTCTGGCCCTCCCTTCCCAACACGGGAGATCAATTAGAAGACAACAATTCAGCAATATTGAGGGTCATCCCTTTGCAAAATGCAGCAAAAGCTCACTTTTTGCTATGCAATTGCATGATGAAAATATGATTGATCACTGTCGTAGTTTGTTAATCTTAGCAACATGCTGTGTATAGTAGCCAATAAGTGAATACTTTCTACTCTCAAATAATATATAAACTCTTTCTGTAGTATCTTTTCACATACTAAAAGTTGCCCAAAAAGAGACTGAACCTGAAAAAGAATGTTAAAGCAAGAAACAGAGAAAAGTTAGAAATTCCCACGTTCTCTTAAACTTATGCCTGGAAAATAAGTAAGTACAAATCAGAGATGATTCTGCTTCTTCTACAGGATTATAAAATGTGGATATTATTCTGCAACACTTTGAATGATGCCCTCTTTAAGAACCCTTACCTCTAGCTGCCATGTTCTAAGTAGGAAGAACAATCAATGAATGCCTACAGGGTGAAATACAGGAGAGGGTAATTAACACTTTTCAGAGGGTTTAGCCCTGGAGGAAACAGCACATTGCATTGTGAGAGCTGAACTGTATCTATGTATGTAGTTAAGTCTTCCTGTCCAAACAGGCACTACTGTCAATAGTTCTGTAATCAGGGATTCCTCTGTTCAGTCAAAACCAGAAGAGATTAGATATAACACACAATTATCCCAGAATGTAAAATTAACTGCTGTAGCAAAAGTAGCATCAGTGTGTGAGACACTAGAATATTATGTTAATTATTGGCTCTGATCAACTCTAGCGTGTGTGGGGGGGGCAGGGGGTGAGGAACTGGTTGAACCTGGAGTTGAGGTGTTACCTTGTCCCATATCCCAGCTCCTTCGAGTCTCCTGCAGCACCCCCGGAGCAGCTGTCAGTCAAAGGCAGACCAGGAGCTCGGTCACTACCACATCCTGGAGCTACTGACCCACCTTTGATCAGCTGGAACACTGGAAGTCCTGCCTGGGGGTGAGGGGTGTGACCATAGGGGGCCAAAGCAAATAAAAGCAGCAACACAGGTTGTCCTTGTTTGTTAGAACTCTGCCACTTGGATTTTTAGAAGCTAGACTCGCGTAGGACTCTCTGCTGGTAGCTTTTTTATTCTCTTTTTCTTTAAGTCTTCTTCTCTTAATCCCCTGTCTTAATATTTTGGGTAAGTTAGAGCTTGATAGGCAGGATTTTACTACGTTTTATGGGTTAACATGTGCAAAGTCAAAGCTTTTTGGAATGCTTTGTTGTGGTTGTATATTACCCTTTAAACTTTTGTCAAGTTCCCTTTTTTCCAAAAGTTTACCATTAAAAGTACCTCCTGAGAAATAATGTGTGCAGCTTTTCTCCTGTGTGTTCTCTGTTAAGGTCCAAAGGCTCTTCAAAATATTCAGTGGGTGAATTTTTGGAGCCTTGTTTAGATTTAAAAAGGCCATGTCACAGTTTGACTGTTTTCACTCAGACTGCACTGCAAATTTGTTTTGCAATGACCAAAAGTGTGATAGTATAAGAAGTTACTATCACAAACAGAGGGAAAAGTTCCTTCTTGTAATGAAGCAGAGACGCAATGACACTTTTTTTTCTATACTAGTAGAGCAGGTGAAGTAGCTAAGGAAGTTTAATTCTGACTTTGCACAGCTGAAAAGTGAAAACAAAACAAGCAAACAAAACCAAACCAAAATAAATTAACAACAAAAAAAGAAAACAAACCAGACTGAAGCCACTTAGAAGTAGCTTTTCCAAACACCACGGTGACCAAGATATGAAGAACACATAATGACTAATTGTTTAATATATGCCAGAAGTAGTTCTCCGGTCTAAAGCAGTGTTGGATTTCTAGTTGAGTCTAGTACTCCTGGGGACCTTCAGAAAAATTAGATCACTGGATTACCACAAATAATAGACAATAACCAAGGTTTAATTTTTAAAATGAAAATAATTATCATACGACCCAATATAGCAAGTATTGCCTATTGCCCCATATTGCCACGAGCCTGATGAAAAGAAACAGAGTAATAATCTCCATTATAGCTCATGGTAGGAGAAGGTGTTACAACAGAAAATGATAGCTATGAAAAGTAACTTTACCTTAGAAGAGCCTTGAACACAGCCACATTCACCTCTTATTTCAGTGCCATAGATTTCTAAGAAGCTTTTTGCAAATTAAATTACTAATGAAAAAGAAACACAGCTAAAAACTGCACTGAAGAGTTGTATGAAAGTAATGCATGACTTACAAAGCAAAGATGGTGCTAACAGCCATACTAACTTTAAATCAGCAAACCAAAGACATGGATAGAAAGGGTAGGGGATGGTTATGGAAAAGAAAGTTATCAGCAGTCCAGGGATGTCCATATTTCCATGCCATGGAAATTACTATTGCAATGCCTATGCTAACAAAGTAGAGAAGGGCAGAAAATTATTTCTCCTCATGAGATTACCTGGTGCAGCTGGTTCTTATGCAGATCACTGAGGGCTGTGTCCAGCTCTAGCATTTTTTTGCAAAAGCTTTGAGAAGACTAGAACAGATCCAGGAGACGACCTAGCAGTGACACATTAAGGATAAATGAGGTCCATGCAGTTCTGGACTCCGTTTTGTGTCTTTCACTTAGTGCTGTTATTTGCCTCAGAGTATTTGTATGGACTTTATCAGCAATCTGAAGGTGGGAATTTACCCTTTTGGAAGAGTTTGAGATCTCTCATAGGAAGTTTTAGTTGCACTGTATTTTGGTATCTGAGAGGCCTTGTAGTGTGGATGAAGACCCTCATAAGATGGCAGTTGAAGGGTGAATCATTTTTGGTGAAGGACAATTGCTACAAAGTAATTCTTCTATCTTTCTCCTATTAAAGGTACATCTGGGACAAAACATAATTGTCTCATTTAGTTCTGTACCAGAATTATAAAGTCTATTTTCCCTGGGGTTTTTTGATCCTTTGATTTAATTTGATTTTAAAATATAAGTTGTACTTTATTTATGGCTCAAATTAACACATTGTTTGGATTCTACCTACCTACTTGAACTAGCTACCTAATACAGACAGCCTTCAATTTACTGAGTACCAGAATTGTATTTCCTTTTCTATATTTATTTTACTTTAAGATGACAAATTTTGTCTCAATTGTAAGTAATGTGACTCAGTTACATCTTTTTTAAACGTGACCTAAAAATCTAATAGTAACCTGTTATGGATGTATTTATTCTTTAAGCTACAAACAAATCTCAATCGAAAAAGATCTATTCAAAGTGTCTCTGAAATCACAGTATTCCCTTACCAGCCTTATCATTATTGTGCTGGTGCTTCCTTTTTCTTGCTGCAAAATCTAGGTGACTTGTTAAATTTAAGTCTTCTTACTTTTACTAAAGGCTTTGAAGTTTAAACAGCTTTACAAAATAGCTACAAAGGCTTTCTGTTGATTTGAATGCCTTATCAATACCAAATTCTATCATATAATGAAATAATTTTCCCTTTTACACATTATTTGTATAGGAAGAGAAAGACTTTTTTTTTTTTCCTTTTATTCCTTCCCATTTGGGTATTCATTTTAGATAACTCCAGACTTTCAATATATCTTGTTTGATAACCAAAATTAATTGAAATCTTCTAAACTCTTCTAAACTCTATTAAGGAGCAATGTTGTTTAATTCTACTGATAATTTACTTTGTGGACTTTCTTTATTTTACTTATCCAAGTGCTAATTTTCATTTAAGATTTTCAGAGTAAGGACTTGTGGTGCTCATGAATGGACACATTAAAAAAAAAAAAAATAAAAAAATTAGGGAAGTGTAACCTTTCAAGGATATTCCTCCGTAGAAAAAATTCAGTGTTCAAGAAAAAGACCTCAGACGTTAAAAAGTTTAATTTAATTACTATTTTTTAATTTCAAATGTTTTCATCCTTTAGAGCTGTAAAAGACAAGTGATTCTTTTCCAAGTTTTTATAAATAATTTAAATTATTGGATCATGTGGAACTATTTTGTTGAGCAGAGTGCACTTAGCCTTCTATGAGAACTGTGTTATTCCAGGACACTGCAAAATATTAGATATAGCATAGGATTATGAGATAGCCCCAGGAATTTACACTTTTGCAGAGACTAAGTCATTGGCAAGAGGATGATGGAGCTGTGTGACAGGCTCAGAGACAGTAGAGAGAGAAATTTCAGTCAAAGAATGTTGCACAGACGTTGCTGGTTGGAAGAACTAGCTGGTTGGAAGGAAAGATAGGACTGCTAGCTTTTCATTGGCTTGAGTTCTTCAATACCTTTTGCAGCTAGAAATAAACTATCCTATCAAGGAGTTTTGAGGGGGTTGTTTTTTATTTGTTTTCAATTTAAAGGACTTTTAATAATCCTTGCTTAACTCTCTACCCTGTCTATGTAGACACTACATAAAGCCCTGGCCATCTCTATTTGATCTAATTGAAACACCACCAGACATAAGAATGTAAAATGGCCACATCACACCAAAGTACATTTAGCTCATGATCTTATCTCTGACAGCAGTCAAGCATGGAAGCTTTGGGAAAAAAACATACAAATAGAACAGTCATGCAGTGTCAGTTTCCCATCATATCATCTCAGTCTACACAAATGTGTCAGTCTGAAACTTTCTAAGTTCAAAGAGATTCTTTCATATTTAAGAGATTTCTAAGTATTTCTCATCTGTAGTGCTGCTCAACGTTCTATTGAGTCTCAGACCTCTTAAGATACTTAAAAGCCTGTGCCATGGCAATATACAGGTTTAAAGTCCTCATAAAGAGTTGCCTCCTTTTATTTGAAACTGCTATCTTTATTTGATGTTTTGTATTTATTTACCTGAGAAAATAACACTCTGCTATTTGTGACCTTACAGATTTTTGTCACACCTCATGTCCATCATAACTTTGCCTTAAGGTAAAGATTCCCAAACAACTTAGTCATTCATCATTGGTAATAAAGCATAGCAGGGATTTTTATGATGTTGTAATAATGTTTTCTGTTTTGTTAGCAACACTACATTTATCTAGAGTACACTTATCAGTCTTATTTTTATTTCATAGTCACGAAGTCTTGTATGATTCTTCTGCAATAATGCACATTTGTATCTCATTTTCACTCTCTTCAGTTATCATCAGAAAACTTGCTCACTTTCTATTCACCCTTACCCTCTTTTCTATGTCATTTATGACTACTAAACATGATGAGTTATAACAGGGTTTTAGAGATCCTAGCAGCTATCTCCCTCACTTTGAAAAATGAAAATTACTCTGACATTTAGTTTCTGAACTTCTAACCAATTATTTAGCTATCAATAGCTGTATTCTCTTGGGCTGCTTATCTTCCTTAAAAACTTTCAGTGATCTTTTAGAAATTTAAGGAGATTATAAATCAGTGCACTCTTAATCACACACTTCTTGGCTCTTTCCAGAAATTGGAAGGATTCACATTTATTATTACTAAAATAATTTCTAGAAATGTAATTTGTAACCATGATTACAGTAATTTCACATTTTTTTTTTATTATTGAGAGCCAAAACAGTTTTGCAGAGGTATTGGGTCTTGTTGGGTAGTTTATTTTCTTCACAATAACTTTTATGGTGCCATGTTCTGCATTTGTGACCAAAACAGTGTTGACAACATACCCATGTTTTAGCTATTGCTGAGCTATTAAGCATTAAGGCCTTTTTAAGCATTAATGCTTATTAAGCATTTAAGGCCTCTCATACTGCTCCAGCAGCAAGTAGGCTGAGATTACACAGGAAGTTATAAGGGGACACAGCCATGACAGCTCACCCACAATGGCCAAAGAGATATCCCATAACAGGACTTCATACTCAGCAATGAAGGCTGGGGGAAATAACAAGAAAAAGGGAATGTTCTGGGTTACAACATTTGTCTTTCCAAGTAACCATTATGTGTGACAGAGCCCTGTTTTCCAGGAAGTAGCTGAACAACTGTCTGCAGATGGGAAGTGGTGAATTAATTCTTTATTTTTCTTTACTTGCATGGACAACTTTCTTACTTATTAAATTGTCTTTATCTCAGCCCATGAGTTTTCTCAGTTTTTCCCTTCTGGTTTTTCCCCTCATCCCACTGCAGGGGGAATGAATGAGAAACTGATTGGGGCTTAGCTGCCTCCTGGGATTAAACCCAGTACCCAAAACGCTTCTTAACTTTTTTGGAATTCCTTAAACAAATTAACATCATTGAAGATTGCATATAAGTGAAGATGGAGCTTCACTGAGTCCTCCATCACAGCCTAAATATCACAAAAAGGCACTGAAACAATTGTTCAAGGAAGCTGTGGATGCCCCATCCCTGGAAGCGTTCAAGGCCAGGTTGGACAGGGCTCAGAGCAACCTCATGTAGCGCAAGGTGCCCATGGCAGGGAGGTTGGAAAGTCCCATCCAAATCATTCTGTGATACAGGTCATTCTGTGATT
Organism: Margarornis squamiger; assembly: GCA_035222235.1. NCBI lineage: Eukaryota > Metazoa > Chordata > Aves > Passeriformes > Furnariidae > Margarornis > Margarornis squamiger. The sequence goes on from JAWWTY010000001.1 coordinate 73,187,883, forward strand.
CAATGAACTGCTGCTACATATCCTTTAAAGTTGGTCAATTATTTTATTTTTGTAATCCTATAAAAATTGCCATGGATATCAAAACCAAACTCTAAATGTGGTTCCACTGCAGACATGTCAGGGCTTTCTCTGCAGCCTAGTAAAGTGGAGGAACCTGAGCCTGCCTTTTACTTTTGTTCAATTAATATTTATTAAGAATTAAACTTTAATTAGTTATTCAATTATTTCTTATTGTATAATATTTCATCTACATTATACTTGTGTTTTTATGGCTATATGTACTCAATTTCTAAAGCTTTATAGATGTGTATATAAACATATAAGGTATTCCCCTATATGCACATTGAGAAGTATATACTAAAATATTTTCTCTGTATAAAACCCATGTTTTTAAACATAGATAAATTTATATATATATATTTCTATACAGTCATATATTGTATTTATTGTATATAAATGCCTAACTATGTTTAGATCTGAGCCTTTCCTTTTCAAGAGGAAGCAGACAACTAAAGATGGGGCTGCCTGAGATCATGTGGGTACAGCTGTGTCAAGAAACAAAAGACAGTTGTTCTACAGCTATATTTATTGTCAGATACAAAAATCTATTGGTATTTTTGCATATACACTGAAGTATAAACATGACCAAGCTATGCTATTAAGGCTACATATAGAAATTGGAGAGTTGTTTTAAGTAGGTCTCTTTTGAACAGCATAATTCATTTTATTAAGGTATGAAGATTTAATTTCTAATTTGCTGATAAAGAAAACCACCCATTTAAATATCTGAATAACATTGGATCTCAGCAATGGCCGTAGGAATTGATTTAGCCGTGGTCCTAGTTTTTTGCATTGACATAAATCTCTAAGTAATAATGCAAGGAAGAACTGAAATATTGGACCATTTTTTTCATTTAAAAAAAAAAAAAAAGAGTATGACTTTTACACTGTGTTCTGTCAGTATTTTTTCCACAATAAGTTAGAAAGACAGCCTAACTACCATGTCAGACTGCAATACTCCGAAAGAAAAGCATTTCATCAGTAACCATTGCCATTCTCAAGACATTGCTTCTAAATATGAACATAAATCTGTTTTGCAATGCTTTAAATTCCTTAGGCTGCAATTGCTGCATTCTGAAGCATGAATTCTCTCTTGGAAGCATGTTTTGTTTTACTTTTTTTTCTGTATTTTGCTGCTTTAAATAGCAAATGGCACTCTTTAGTTCAGTTTTAGAGTTACTTGTTAGAAAGGGGTTATTTCTTTGTACCTGGGCATGATGATTATCTTCTAGCTCCATGTATTGCCTAATGGCCACATACTTTTTACAAAGCTGTTCATGTGCATTCTTTAGAGGCTAGTAAAAACTCCTGCAGATCTTTTCTAATCAAAATTGGTCTGGTGACAGTTGGATTCTGAAAAAGAATCACTACTTGTACAGTTAAGAAAAACTCTCCCTCCTTACTTTCTTGGAAGCTATAATATCAATATAATGATAAACTTCTAAACAGTAAAAACACAGTATTGGAATTAATATTATATCATTCATACAAATATGTTTTATGCAAAGATGAAAAAAGAAAGGCTTTAGAGGATGTTGCCTATTTGTCTGGTTCATTTGCTTGAAAATTAGTATTTGTGAAATAAAAAAGCAACTTAAGCACTTTTTTTTTTTTTTTTTTTTTTTTTTTTTAGGCCAGAAGAAAGAAAACAGTGGCATCTCTGAAGCACAATGAGCCTCTAATATGTGCTGTAAATCATAAAATGTGGGGGTTTTCTCAGTGGAATTCTGTTTCCAGAAGATAAAGTATAAGATGATATTCAACACCTGTACTACAAACACTTATCCTTTATGTAAAATCTAAAGAATCCACACATCTCAGACTGACTACAGTCAAAAGAGAGAAGCAATAAGTCTCCACATGATCTTCCAAAACAGCTAAATTAAAAAGTGGGGTTTTCCGGATTTGGGTGTTTGTTTGTTCTTTGTTTGTTTTTCTCTGTGTGTGTATGTGTGTGTTTGTTTGTTTGTTTGGTGGGGTTTGTTGGTTTGTTTGTTTTGTTTTTTGACTGCACGGGGAACAGGCATAGAATAATTCAATAACCTCGGGTGATAAATGTATTCAGCTTGGAAAGGGCCAATAGCTACCCAATAGATAAACATTAAATAAGGAGCTTTATCATAAAGGGTCGCTGATTCACAGGCACATGGTAAATCCCTTCTTGTGCACTTAAGGATTCAGAATGCCTGATTCTCCTGTGATGATGGCTACAAAGCAAAAGGAACTTCCTCTCCCATAAACTTCTACTGATTAATAGATTTATCCCAGATCAGGAATGTGTATTGTTTAGATCTACCTCAGCATGAAGGAACTCTGTCTTGCCAAGAAAAAATGTCCATAGAATCAGAGAATAGTTTGGGTTGGAAGGGGACGTTGAAGATCATATAGTTCCAACCTCCCAGCTACTGGTAGGGATATCTTCCACTAGAACAGGTTGCTCAGAGCCACAACTAACCTGGCCTTTAACACCTTCAGGGAAGGGGCATCCACAACTTCCCTGGGCAAGCTGTTTCAGTTCCTCACTCACTGGAAGTTAAGTAACAAGACACATAACAGTCTACAGGAAGTTCTCTTTCATTCTTCTGGCTATCTCTGGCTTACTGTGCAGCATAAAGACTTCAAACCTAAGGGAACAAAAAATGAATGGAATTGAATGAACAAGAAAGAATGCTTTCTTGTACTCCCCTTTAGGTATTGGAAGGCATTAGGCATCTGCAAAGATGCGTAATATATTGTATACAGTACTTAATCTCGTATTTTAATAATTATTTTCCGTGGTTTTTGCTGTTGTCTAACCATGTTACATGCTTATGTTTATTTTTCCATCATCAATTAGCTACTATCCATTTATGATACTGGAGACTTCACATTCAGTCAGCTGTAACTTTTAACTTCTGCTTTATTAAACTTTGATTTAATTTTTTTTTTCCTTCTCAAAATAAACTCAAAATTTTAACTTCTGTGAAAATCACAATGGGCAATCATATTCAAAATATAGTTATGAAAAGCAACCTATCATTATACAGGGCTTTCCCTTTTACTACTCAAACTTTTAGGAAGCCTCATCTGTTTACTTCAGTAGTAGTAAAACTTGGCCTCTGGAACTACAGTGTTCTTTGCCTTTGTAAAAAGTACATTGAAGTTATGAGAGTCTTTTAGGTATAAAAGCAAACCTTCATTAAAAACAACGCACAATGCTTACTTTTTTGTTTGTTTGCTTGCCTTTTTCCCAGATGGTGTGGTAGATAGGATAAAAAGTTCCAATTTCTATCACAGAAAGATAACTCACCCATTTATTTTATTTTTTCACATTAAAGTGAATTGCAATCTCAGATTCTAATTTGACTTGACAAAACCTACATAGCTTAAACTCTTCTCAAGGAAACATTCTACCATCACTTTTCAGTGATTGTTGTCAAAGGAAAAATCTCTTTAAATTATCTATTTAATTACCCAATATTATCTTAATTGTCTGAGTGTCTCCAGTATGATTTAAATTCATGTGTTGTTACATAAATAAATTTTTTATTTTTGTCTTGAATTTCCATTTTAAAAAAATACTTTTCTCACTACAGACCGATTAGTTAATTAGCTTCAGTGGGAAACCTAAAATTTGATCAGTCTTAAATTTGCAAGGAAGATGCAACATGTATTACAAGTATTGTAATCTTGAGTTGGAGCAATGATCTTTTTAGTCTTGTACTTTAACAGTGCCCATGCTCAATGTTCGTTCCTTCTCCAAAGTCGCAAAAGCTCATAATCTACTTTACTGTGTAATAAAACACCATGAGAGAGATTGTTTGTGGATCTCAGCTGGTGATCAGCTTATGCCCTAAAGCATGAAGATTGATGGTGCTTGTAAATTTTTTTTCCTGAGTTAGTGTAACCACAGATGTTATTTGCTGTTATTTGTTACCACAGTTATTTACGGGCCATGCTTCCAGCAGCAAGTCTACAATTCCTGAATGAGAAGCTTAAGCACTTCATCCTACCCCCTCTATTTGGAGCTGTTATGAAATCTCATCTACTTGATTTTAAAGTGGTAAATCAATCTCTAAAGATCACACTATTGCAACAGAATTTTTCCCTGTGTGTTTCAGATTTTCCTGACTAAAGACCTCTCAAGGGCTTTCAACTCTGCATCATAGGGCATGCCAAAACCTTTCTGGTAGGTTTCATCTCAATTCACCATTAACTCAGTTTCTTGACATTTGCAGTGAGGTGTTTATGTCACAGTGTTGTCTGAAGAATGAAGTGGTAACTCACCCATGTTACATTGGAGTGGGGATTGCAATATCTTTCCTTTTTGAATTGATACTGAAAATATGAAATACACCTAAGTATTAAATGAGAGGAAGATTTGGTATGAACAAACCATTTTAACCACTTCAATTGTTTTAACGAAAAATCATTGTCTCACAAAAGAAAATTTGGAAGTCTAAGGCACCAAGTCTAAAGTAAAGAAATAAATTTAGAGAAAGCGATACAGAGTTGTATATTTTTGTGTCATAGTCTAGCCATTCTAAACAGTCTGAATACCTGTAGCTTTAGAAATTTTACTTTCAATAAGATAAAGTTTCTGCCCTGAATCAATTGTTTATTATTTTAAAAGACAATGAGAATAAAGAGTTAAAATGAAAAAAAAAATTAATCTTAGGAGATTTGAGATGAGTTGCCCAAAGTCAATCTTGGAGCAGCTGAGTTAAAAATAGAAATCAAGTATCCTGAAGCAAACTAGTGTCCTATTGCTCTTGTCAAAGAGTGCAGAGAATGTCAAGCATTTATAAAATAGACATTAAAGACTCTTCCAAAAACATGTTAACAACCACTAAAAATGATTATTCTTATTTCAAGTATTTATTTCATCCAGTGAGTATTTAAATTAATGTTGAATTTTCTATACTACTACATGAAGTACACATGGAAATTTGCCAGCAACTGTCAGTATTGTGAGAGTTTTGTCCTTTTTACAGGTGCTTGATTCAGGTTTTACTTAATTCTTTCAAGGTCAGAAAAGCTCAAGAGGCTTAGAATTCTATAGAGCTGTATTTTATCACTTCTAATATTCTTTCTGCCCTTTTTTAGATAATCACTAAAAGCATAAAGAATTTAGGCCAGTCGCTGAAAAATATTGGCTCAGATAGCTAGCACTGAAATATCTCATGTCTGTATCAATATTGTATCGCCAGTTACTGTGATACATTATTGATAATGTTAACCAATTTCTTACCAGTTTAATTTTATTTCATTAACTTCTATGAGACAAGTACAGCTAATTCAGGACATGTGATAAGAAAACCATTATAGCAAGCTATTAAACATCCTGCATGAAGTGATCTAAGGAATAGAACTAATCTACAGAAATATGTGTGTATAAAACTATTCCTTCCCCTCATGCAGAACTATAGCCATATTAATAAAAGTATGTGGGGAAAATCTTCTCCCTGCAGAAATCAAAGGCAAAAGTCCCATGGGTTTTGTACTGAGTGCTGAGTATCTGGATCAATACACATTTACCTTCCACATACATTTTCCATAAATTAGAATTCTGATATCAATTGTTACCAATAGATAGCAAATATATCAACAGCACCTGATAGTGACATATTTCTATATTTATAGTTCTATAATTAAAAAAAAAAAATAAATTCATATAAAGTATAATTTTTAAAATAAAAATCACTATTACTTCTTTAAAGAAAAAACTGCCCTTTAGTTTTAGTTATTTTCAAAATTTTTTGTAGTCAGATGATCTACTTTTCTCATGATCCAAAAAGTTTCTCATTTTGAAACTTTTGCAGAATCTTAATTCAGGACTATTTGCTGACCATTACTTGTCCTCTTGTCTATCAAATAAGTCTCACCAATACAAAATTAAAATCAGAAGATTTTTTTTACACAGAAAAATACTTGAGCCAATTAATAGAAAAGACTGAGATCAAAAGGGAAAAAAAATCTCATTCTAAATCCATGTTTCTATTCTGTTGCACCCTGGGAAAAAAAAAAAAAAAAAAAAAAAGTAAAAAGGAGAAGGAAAAAAAGAAACCCACCCTGAAATGTAGCCCCTACAGGGTACAGACTACTGCAAAAAGGAGTATCATCCAAAACTATGGAACAACTTTCATGTGAGGAAATTTTTAATAAGTTTTTAGCTTGGAAAGAAAATATTCGAAGAGGGAAGTGACAGATTTTTATAAAACCATGAATGGTATGGACAAAATGAGTTGAAATAGGTTTGCAGTTTCTTATAACACAGCATCAAATAAAAAAGGTAATAGGATAATACTATGCAAAAATTTGACCATGTATATGTCTCCTGCTAGTACTTCATTCAACCGTGAATGCTATTATGGGAGGGAACTTGAAGAGTTTCTTTTAATCATAGCCCACTAGCATGTATGCAAGAACCAGATAAGAGAAGTCAGGTCTCTCATATTATTTAATTTGATTTCTGGTCGCTATCACAAAGTGAACACATGACAGCAACTCATAAGCAGATGTATGAAATGTTGAAAAGACTTCTTTATTGAACAAGAATTGAACAAGAGCTAACTTGTGGCCCTAGAACAGAGTTCATTTCAGACAGTCCTATCAGTGTAAAGTGCTCTGTTAACTTGATAGAGTTAATTGAGCCCAGAGAGAAGAGATTCAAGGTTTTTGCTTGCTAACATTCCACTGTTAAAACTCAATAGATTACAAGGAAATTATTTCAGAAACTGAGTACTGAGGAAAACAAAGTGAAGAACAATGACTCTGTCTGGTAGCTCAGCTATCAAGCATTTTATGCATATTCTATTGGACAAAAATTACTTTAATCCCTTAGTCTTTAAAAAAACCCAAAAAAACCCCAACAACAACAACAACAAACCAAAAAAAAAAAAAAACCCCACGAACAATCTTTTAACGGGAAAAAACAAAAAAAAAAAAAAAAAAAAAAAAAAAAAAAAAAAAAAAACAAAAAAAAAAAAAAAAACAACCAAAAAAACCCAAAAAACCAGCAGAAAGATTCTTTTAACTGGAAAAATCAAAACAAGACAAAAACAAAACAAAAACAAAACCAAAAACAAACAAACAAACAAACAAAAACAAACACAAACCAAAACCAAAACAGTAACAAACCTAAAAGACCTGAAAGAACAAGTGACACCACCATAACCCATACCCCCAACACAACTGCCCTGTGACAGTTTTCTTTCCTTTCAGCTTACAGGGCCTGAAACTGCTGCCATTTAGCACACAGGAAGACTGAGACAAATAAAGTTTAAGCTGTTTATAAAAGGAATTGCCAAGTACAGTCATTATTAATCTCTAATTAACTTTAATCACATCATATAAAAGTGAAGAATTGTTAGCAGACATCACATGATCTAATTTCATACTAGAAACTTTCAAGATGTTTAACAAGCAACAAAAATAGTTATTTAAATAGTACACTTGCATTTTATGTATTTGTTAGATGAATACTATGAAAACATGTTCTCTTCAAAGTTTGAAACTTTTACCTGCTGACAAACTAATATGCAGTTTTGTTCATTTGAAGTAAGTTCTTTAAAATGATGTAACAAACCCCAAACTATATATTACTAAAACCTTAACACTTGAGTCTGTGATGTTTTCTTCTACATCTCTTACTTCACTGAAGAGTATTATTTTCATGGACCATGAACTCACCATGAGCTTAAAAATTCCTCATATGAATCTAACAAAATGACACTCAAGATTCCATACCTTGGCTTCAGGTTGCCTTTTCTACTAGTACAATAGTAACCACACTAATATTTAAGGTCATGCAACAGCTTCCATTCTAAATCATCATTTCAATTATAACTTCCTGACATTGTTCAGAGGAGAATTAAGATATCTATGATGGCCAAGAAATAATCCCTCTCCTTTAAATTTAGAAAAAAACAGAACTTTAATTAGAAATGTATATGTATATGAAAAGGATAAGAGTACTTAACCACAGTAGACACACACACACACACACACACACATATATATATATACACATATCCAGAAAGAACCAAACAACAACAATTTGTGATAACCACCCCCTCCCCCCCAAACAACAAGGCAAACAATTAAAATGTCTTTTGGCTATCCCCCCAAAAAACGGTGGGGAATGCAATTATATCTACAGACAGCAGGTGGTGATGTCGCGCCCGGCTGGCTGGTCTCTCTCTCAGGCGAGATGGCAGGCATAGTCCCCAGGTCAGCTCCCATGGGATCTATGTCAAAAAGACAGCAGAAATCCTGTCTCCGCAGGGGCAGGAAACAGGCGTGCTCTCTCCCTATTTCCTCACAGCAGCCTCTGTGCTGCCCATGATTGCCCACACATAAAATGGTTGAGTTAGGGAGGGGAAAAAACACACATCCAGGCTATCCAGTGATGCCGGAATCAGTGTGTGTCTCACCCCTCTTTGCTCACTCCGCCAAGAGCTGAGCTCCTGACCTGCGCAGAAAGCGTAGAAACCCCAACCCCTTCCCCCACCCAGGCCCATCTTCCCTCCCTCTCCCAGCCTGGGGAGAGAGCAGAACAAAAGGTTCTGGCTAAAGTAGTTAACATCAGGATATGCATATTCATTGCGCCCTTTGTTAACCATCTTTACCGACACTAAGGTGTTGGCTCCAAACTTTTTGGAAGGAATTCCAACTGAGTGTTGAAACTATAATACTTCCTCATCCCTTCAGTTTGAGGATGAAATGTATCAGGAATAAGCTGTCCAAACTTTTTCTATTTTTTTATGTTA
>JAWWTY010000001.1:73196792-73220799 GCA_035222235.1 Margarornis squamiger
ATTGTGCCCTTTGTTAACCATCTTTACCGACACTAAGGCGTTGGCTCCAAGCTTTTTGGAAGGAATTCCAACTGAGTGTTGAAACTATAACACTTCCTCATCCCTTCAGTTTGAGGATGAAATGTATCAGGAATAAGCTGTCCAAACTTTTTCTATTTTTTTATGTTAACGAAGATACATTGAACTGCAAGACAGTTGAAAGAAAACCACAGTTCATGTATTTATTCCTGACAATCTTTAATTCAAAATGGTGTAAATTTATAAGATGTAGTGAAATAAAGAATAAGAACATGATTTATGGGAGAGTGCTGTTTAGTGATCTAATGGAAACATCTCTTTGTTTTCTTAGTACTAAAATGTGAGAGTATCTTTTGCTATGTAATTTTTGGTCTTGCTTTTTTTTTTCTTCCCTTTCTTCTAGTGGGTTATCTTTTATGAAAGCTGGTGTTATTCATTTAAATTAGAACTCTCAATGCTGTAATTTTTCCATGTGGCATTCTTGCTAGTATAGTAGAAAATATTGCAAGAGATGAAGTAGCAAGAGCAAGGGCTTATGCAGGCCTTTTTGAGACAAGACTCACGGTTCATTTTCCAGATACCCACCAAAGCAGAGAGAATATATTTAGTGCTGCCATTTTATGGGAAGTGAGGGGGAAAAATATTTTTTAAAAAATTGCAAAACCCCTAAAAGATTGTGTTTAAGGATTCTGCCTTCTCAGTAGGTATTATTTATATTTTGCTGACTGTTGGAAATTTGCACTTCTCAGGATGCAGTCCCAGACTGTCATATTTCACTCCAGTTTTACATATTGCTTGGTCTTGCTTGGTTTCACAGGCAGCAGTTAAAATTCTCTCTTTCTTCTGGTAGCTTTAGCTGACTGAAAATTCTTTGCCTTCTTTTGGGTTTTTTTGTTGGTTTTTTGTTTTTTTGGTTTTTTTTTTTTTTTTGCGGAACATCTTTTGTAACACAGATGTCAAAATTATCATCCAGTGATAACGATGTGTGGCAGTGACATGTCACAACTGTCAGTGCAGAGAGATGTTGTGCAGAGAAGATACTCTGCTATGTTATGCTATGTAGGTTATCTGTCTAAAGTATTAATTGTTCAGTATCCATATTCTGTCATGGATTTACTGATATGCAAGTAACCTTATAAATATATCCTAATTGGCTAGTTGTGCTAAGTTACTGACACACAGAACTAAGGTGTTTCAGTGCAAATAAAATCTCAGTAGGGAAAATTCCCTACCAGGTAACATTTTAAGGTGTTTCAGTGCAAATAAAATCTCAGTAGGGAAAATTCCCTACCAGGTAACATTTCACTTCAGCCACTGAAAATAGTTCCTATTCCTGTGAGACATTGGATCAGTAACTGCTGGGTCAGAACCACCTCAGGTGTAGTGTGTGTGTGTGTGTGTGTGTGTGTGTGTGTACGGAGGGAGCAAGTGATCGGCTGAACCTCACAGAGGTGAAGTGGTATTGTATCCCTCATGGCAGCCCCTGGACACCACAATGGGAAGTCCTGGAGCAGCTGCCAGTCAAAGGCAGCTCAGGAACCCTTCAACATACCACAGGTCCTGGAGCCCTTCACCCCTCCTCAGACTGGCGGGGACAGTGAGAGCACTCACCCTGCCTCTGCCCTGGAGCCCAAACTGGCCAGTGGGTCGGAGGCCCCGCCTGGAGAGGGGGTGGCCGTAAGGACCAGAGCAGATAGGATAGGATCAGACCATGTGCCCTCCACATAGTGCAGCCCTGCCATCTCGATAGTGATGTCAGGTAGTCTTCCTCAAGGATACAATGGTAGCTGTATTATAATCTCTCTTTCTCTTTCTTCTCTGTTCTTTCAGCTTCTTCTCTCGCTTTTTTTTCCTTTCTGATGTTTTGGGTAGTTTAATGCTGGTGGGATTGGCTCTTGCTAAGTTGTGAGGGTTGTAATGTGCTGCGTCAGTGCTTTGGTGGAATGCTTTGTTTCAATTGTATGCTACTCCTTTTGAACTTCTGCCACGTGCTCTTATTTTCTCCCCTAAATTATCAGTAAAATTATTACTTGGGAAGAAGTGTGTGGCTTATTCTCTCGACGCTACCTCGAGGTATTAAAGAACCATGTATATTTTTAAAAGTAAAACTCCGGGCTGAGCTTGCAGCTCCGAGGCCGGGGTGTTATAACTCCCCATCAACTTAAGTAGTGTGGGACCATCTAAACATACCTATACCTGTGGGCTGCACTTCTCTCAGGAATATCCCCTGGCTTCTGCATTGGGTCCTCCACAGGCTCCAGTGTGGATACTTGCACTGGATACTTGTGATCCTCGTCACAGGCTGCGCAGAAATACTAGCCCCTGTTATAGTTTCAAATTTTTGAGTGAAATTCTCATAGGGACACATAGCCGGGCATGGGGGTAGGCAAGTCTCTGGTAAGGAGAGGGAAGGAAACATTAAGCGTTCCTTGTTTTCAAGATCAGATTCTAATGGCCTTTCTATTGAAAAACTAATAGCTTTCTTTGCAAAGGTGGGACTCACTTTTGTTTCTTTTGCCTGTGCCCTGAGGTACTGGGGGAAGTCCAGTTCTTTCCCTGCACAGCTTTGGCTGAGACACCAGCAAAAAAAAAGGAGGAGGGAAGGGAAAAGAAAAAGGGATGGCTAGTTTCTGAGGTGTTTTTTGAGTTGGGGAGCCGGGCCTGCCGGGGTGGGCACAAGTGCATTTGCTGGAGCTGTGCTGCCTGGCTTCGGCTTGGCTTTGCCCGGGCAGCACGGCAGTGGGGTTTTCCTAGAGACATCCTCACCAGTGCTCTCTGTTGACGGGAGAGTCCTAGCTCTTGCCCTTGCTGTCTCGGACCTCCGTGACTGCCCCTGCTGAAGCCAGCCACCAGCAGCGTGGGTTCGCAGGCACCCCCAAAGGGAGGCCCACCCCCTTCTCCCTTTTCCCCTTTCCCGTGCCGTCAGCAGCCTTCACCACCCGGAGAAGCTCTGGGTTCACATCCCACAGTGGGCACCTCCGAGTCACTGCAGCCCCGGAGCCCCACAGCGCCCCTGCTGCGCCGAAAGGCAAAGCGGGACCTCAGTGTTTGAAGATTTTGGTTACCGTGTTGTTGCTTGTTCTGTTTCTCTTTGTTCTGCATATTTGTAAAGAACTGTTATCCTCTTTCCTACATTCCTATATTACGAAATAAACTTAAATGCAGTCTTCTCAATGCAATCCTCTTAACACCAGAATGGAAATTAACCCAGTTTTCACTCCAAACTCACAAACGTGTCTTCAGTGAATATCTTACTGATGTCTGAACACTGACTTTTCATAGCCTTAGGGATGTCAGATAGCTGTCTTGCCTCTAAATAACTGAAAGCAAAAGGCGAGATTTTAGCAAGAAGTTTTTTCCTTTACGTATCTAAGATATTAGATGGTATTGGTGAATAGCTACAGCAAACATTTTGAGTCCACGGAATGTGAGCACAGTATCCTACACCAGTAAAAGGAATTACTGTAGATTTTTCCACCTCAGAGGAAGGGAAAACTTTTAACCTTTTTCATTCTATTTTTCTGGTTTTAGGAAGGGAAATTTCTGATCTCAGAATTAGGTGTACTCATATATCAGAGGAGTATTTTTAAATACTGTTTCCCCATCCCACAACTCTTGACAAAACCAGTGCCTATAGACAGTTCTTGTGGTTGTATAACAGTATCTGTATTTAGAACAGATTAAGAGCTGACTGTTGTTTGTGGTGCTTTATATATGTCTTATAATATTTTCAAATTACAGCCTTCTCATTGTCAAGATTCGTGGTGATAGGAGGGGGTGTCTAGAATTTGCTCATAATTTTGGTTCCCATGGGCAACGTCTAAGATCATGAAGATAGAAAATTGAGCATATCAAATGACAGCAAGCTTGCAAGTTGGAGAAATTGTGATTATGTGCCAGAGGCATGAACTCTAGCTCCACTGCAATTGTTACTGTGATCTGCTGAAATGAAAATAAAATACATTTAATGGTGTTTTTCTCAATTAGCAGTATCAATGCACAATGATGAGAAAATTTAGCAACTTCAGCAGAACAACAGCAAACAGCTTTATCAAATGTAAATGGAAGAGCTGTAACAGATTCAGACACAAAAGTACATAACACAGCTGGGGATTGCTCAATTTGTAACCTGCGTTTCTCAGCATTTCCTTAAACCACTAGAGTCAAGTCAAACCTTCCCCAGGGATAACATCTGCATGGTACTTCTAAATTACATGCTGTCACATATGTCAAGCTCTCCTATGGCTTAAATCTGCCATAGCCTCAATAGCAGGTACCACTCAGCAAAACACTGAATTATTTCTTCACTGCAATCCTATTTGTAGTGACTACTTTATTAGATCTTATGAAAATTCTCTCCTTAATTTTACCCAAAATATCTATGAAATATTTAGTTTGCGGATGTCTTTACTAGAAATGTCAGAATGAAAATTTTCCAGAAAAGACTTATCATAAAATAAGTACTCTGCAGGTTCTTCTTTATTGCAACACACTGTTATCAAATTAATTCTCATTGTAATATTGAACATTACTTTTGCCACCACTAAGATATATATCAAATAATCATTTCTCATTTTCAAAATGTCCTGTATCAATATCATCATATCTGATGTCAGAAGACATAATGTTGAGTGAGATTTTTTCACTCAAATTAGTTGCTGAAAAGTCATTATTTAAGTCCTACTGGTTTCATTTTTTTTTTTATCCATCTGTATTTGAAGTCATCAAGAACATGTGTTCTCTAATGGAATATTGGTTTTAGTACTTGGATAGAGTAGGAAAACATTCTAAAATGATGTTGACCATGAGCTTATCTCAGTTCGTCAGAGCACAGTGGTAATAACACCAAGGTTGTGGGTTCGATCCCTGTATGGCCTGTTCACTTAAGAGTTGGACTTGATGATTTGTTGGGTCCCTTCCAGCTCAGAATAACATGTGAAATCTACTTAGCTTGATATCTAATAGGGGTGGAGTATGAAGACAAAAAGAAATAAGGTATATGTATACTATACATGTAGTGGAAAATAAGTAGCATTGCAAACACAAGCAAGAAATTTGTACACAAGGACAGATTATATTGTCCCATTTCTCATTGTTTACTTTCAAAAGTATTGTGATAATGAACCATTTCTTCTATCATTTATGATGACAGTGCACAGCCTGACTGAGAGTAACTTTTGTATCTAATGTAACTGGTCAGCAAACTGTTTCTCTGTTAAGGTCTATCATTAAGATGGATGGATATTAGCATAAATTCATCTTAGTTCTTTAACAAAGCATTCAATTTGTAGAGGTCCATGAGATAACACATCAGATGAGAGAAATGAAACAGGTTACACTGCCATGTATGTTGGAAAGACGAAATCATTTTAGAATCGTGCTCCTGCAGCTGTCAGTTCTGAACAGACTGAAAATGGAAAAGGAAGATTTGACACTTAGGTGAATAATCAAGTGGGTCTTCTTTTTTAAATTGTGCATAGCTGACAAAAGATCAATATATCTATCACAGCCAGTATGCTTAGTTTTTCAGAAAGTAAAAGAGAGGATTTTAAACTGGCTTAGCAGAAGAAAATATTGGTAAACAAAGAGTTACAAATTTAAATAAGTAAAAAATTAATGTAAAATCACATTGAAAAGACATTTGCAACTGTTTTAACAAATGAAAAAGGGGTAGTAAACATGTAATGTAGCTACAGACTTAGTATTAGGTATGTTAAATAAGGCCAAAAGATAATGACCAGCTGAATACTTGACAGTTTCAGCACATAAACAGTTTGCCTTATGTAGGTTCATAATGTCTGGAATGGATGTTTGCTAGCAAAGAAGCAGTATTAAAACGTGATGGACTGTAATATATATGTATAGATAATATCTATGTATGCATCTCTATAGGCATAAGAATTTACTCTCTATGATTTTTGAGGCGTTTTAGGAGATAAATACACAGCTCTGAATAACGGCAATTTTTTTTTCTCCTAATGTCTGTTTTTTATTTACATCTAGCAGATTTTCTTCTGCAATACATTCCTCTCAAAATACGTGATTTTAAATATGATACTGCCCAACCCTAGACCATTTACTAAGATGCAAATTAGAAAGGCACTACTAAAATATTTTATTAACAGATGTAAATATCACACAATAAAAATGTAGGTGGTTTCTAAAAGCTGACTTTTACTATATATTTTCATATGAAATTAAATGGTACTTTATTTGCAAATAAATGCTCCAAAACTCAGAGAATCAGCTCAACGCACTACATATAAATAAAATCACATTTCACGGGTGAAATTTGGTAATTTGCCCATCACATAGTATAATCAAACTCAACTAATATTCTGTCACATAATTTTAGTAAAAAAACCTCATTTGTATTATTGTAAATATCCACTATACTGAAAGAGAGAGAATTGTCATGCCCTTCTAAGAGGTGAATGAGTCAGAAGGAGCATAATATCACATTATAGTGACTTAAATGTTCTTATATACTGAAAAAGAGGAGGCTAGCTACCAGCCTTTGCTTCTAGTAGTGTTTTAGAATTTTACATTACAATGTTATAGCTTAAAAAAACCCTAAAGGATTAGTAAAATAAAATGTAGGAAGGAAAAACAACCTACTGTACTTACTCATCCAGAGTTAAAGCTGTCTTTTACCTTCCTTCTCTGTAGTTCTCTGACCTTTATTCCTGACCACAGTGGTTTAGTCTGTAGGGATGCTCAAGCTTTCTGTCTAGGGCTTTGTTGAAAAAACCAATGTTCTTGTTATTTTCATTTTTGCTTCTGATGAAAATCCAGATAATGACATTAAGTATATTTTTCAGTTTTGTCAATCAGATTTGTCTGGGCCCTGAAATCAAACAAGCAGACAGATACTTTGAATGAAGTGTAAGACCTCAACCAATCTGCCGTGATTTGAAATGAAGTAAATAAATTTTGTATTAAAACATGAAATCAAATTCTGACAAGCCTTGCCTGGGAGAAGATATATGAAGTTATAGCTCTCACAATGACAATTTGAAGCTAAGATGGTAGACTTTTACACAGAAGTTGTAGCTGTTGATACATGTTCTTTTCTGCAGTCTATCACAGAGATCATAACCTACATTGGAAAGCAGAGGAGAAAGTATAAGGTGAAAGGAAGTGTGCCCAATGTTCTGATTGTGTAGCCAGGAAAGGATACAGGTAACTGACGATCCTTTAACTTTAATACCACTAATAAATTATTAGAATTAGATCAGAGACAATTAGTGAAATTTTTAGTATTTGTTTTCTTTCTCTACCAAGAGAAATAAAAACTTGAATGCCTGTCTCCATCCTCAAACCTTGAAATATTAAGTTAGCTGTTTTGGAGACCATTTATTTGGAATGTAGTTTCATCAGGTTCAGGTTCCTAGTGTTATGAATATTGAATTTTCTATATAAAATAGAACATCTTGAATGCAAAGGTTCTAAAATCAGTGGGAGACATTCACATTGCCTAACATATATACCTGACTTTGTATGGAATTCATCTTTACTCAGTGTGGTGGATTGACCTTGGCTGGATACCAGGTATCCACCAAGCTGCTCTATCACTACCCTCATCAGGACAGGGAGGGAAGAAAATAATATGGAAAAAAACCTCAGGGGTGAAGATAAAGGAGGTTTAATAAAGGAAAAGCAAACCCAAAGTTTTCATGTGGAAGCAAAGGAAAAGAAAAGATTTTATTCCCTACTTCCCATCGGCAGGTGATGTACAGCCACATCCCAGGAAGCAGGGCTTCAGTATGCATAGCAGTTGCTCCAGAAAACAAATGTCATAATAATGAAGGCCCCCTCCCCAGTTTCCTTCTTTCTCTTAGATTTTATTGCTGAGCAGATGCCATAGGGAATAGAATAACCCTTTGGTAAGTTTGGGTCAGCTGTTCTGGCTATGATCCCTCCCAAGATCTTGCCCACCCCCAGCCTTATGGTGGTGGGGAATACTGGAGAGACAGTGCTGGTACTGTTGGAGCACTGCTCAGCAGTACCCAAACCAGTGGTGTGTTACCAGTGCTGTTTCAGCTACGAATGCAAAGGACAGCACTCTAAGGGCTACTATGGGGAAAATCAACTCTATCTCAGCCAGACCAAATACACTCAGTTTAAGGAGAAACAAAGAATTCCATTCCCATTTCAGACACTTAAGTCTCTCAATACAGTTGTGTTTTCACGTGATTTAGGTGTGTAAGCTCTTAATACCATGGATCAACTTTGATTAGGGGAGTCTGAATAGTAATTCCATTGATTCTAAAATAGACATATAAAGTTGGATTAATTTGCCTAAAAAGAGGGGTATTGGAGATATCCCAGCTAGCCTTAAAAGTTTCCAGCTGCTCCAGGGCATCACAAGTGTCTTTTAGGGCCTGTGTCATTTGAGTATCTTTCAGATATCCTAGGGCAGCAACAATGGCTCTATGGATATACAGACAACTAGACCTAACCCACAGTGTTTGGTATGATGAATTGTTTTTTTGTGCTGCACAGACTGTAAGTGCTGCCTAAAAATTGCCTCTAGTGCTATTTGAAGTTGCTTTAGATTATCTGAGAAAACAGATGGGAGATCCATGCCTCCATGAAAATGGAGCTGGAGGCTAGTGACAATAGTCTAGGACTCAAATGGCACTTGCCATATCTCATTAGACAAGTGAATTAAGTCCCAGAAGTCTAGTGCCTGTAGTGAAAATTTGTACACATAATACACATGTAGACACTACCCGTGACCATTCAGGAATATGGGAACATATTGCAGGTGCAATGTGACTGATGTTTAATCAAGGTATATCTAAATAATAGTATAATTAATCAAAGTACATATAATTAATATGTGGTTAATATACATGCATTCAATGTGCATTTAACTGTATATGTATACTGCATTTCCTGTTCACTGGAAATATTATATGCACATCTTCAGAGGCTGTAATTACATTAATGAGATTAGGATGTTAAAGTATGTTGTCCAAGAGATTCTTCAGACTTACTGGTATTAGTGATTGATGAATCTGTATTGTGAACCAGAATTTCATGCTGCTGAACATCATCACAGACAGGAATTCTGTGCAGCATGCTGTTTTCAGTGAAGGTGGGCTCTGATGCTGCAACAGCAGGGGTTCCTCAAATCAGGAGGGAGAGAAGGTTGTGATCAGCTTTTCTATACTTTTCATCCTTTATGCAATAGATCTTATGATCAACTTATGATCAGCTGAACACTTGTGACTTTCTTACTAAGATTTCAAAAGAACCAGCACTTCCTGTAGAAAACAGACACTGACACATGAAAAATGACATTGAATTGTCTAAATCTGGAATAGCATTTAGTTGTAGTGATAAGATTCTGGACAGAGAATTGTAGATTCATAGAATAGTTTGGGTTGGAAGGAACCTTTAAAAGTCATTTAGACCATGAGACACATTTTTAGTACAATTACAGGTTTAACAGATTATTACTCTGCCTCACATCTCTTTGGTGGTCTGGAAGAGAATAGGTTTCCTGTATGACCTTTATTATCCCTACATAGATGTCCTAGATGCCCTAGAGCTCCTCAGTGGGATAAATACCTCTACATGACCAACATAATTAAGGTCATCATGTTTTGATAATCCAAAACTCCTTCTACAGCTTGCAAAAAGGTACTGGCATCTCTACTAGAGACCAACTCATCTGCCCTTTCTCATGCAGTGAGTTGTCCTTGGAGATTATTAGAAAGTGAGAGCAGAGTGACTAATTAGGACTGGTATGCCTTTTAGATGGCTTAAGTAGGGCAGATGAATCCTAAATATATGTACCTAAATTAGAAGACTAGTCTGCATTGATTCCCATATAAGCAATACAGAAAGATTGATTCCTCCAAAGAGCTACTTGGAGCAGGCATCTAATTTAAATGCTCTGTATATAGAATATCTTCTTATCCTTTGCTAATTACAGAAAACCTCAGGACTTTTCCTCTCCCTGTCATATTCCCTTTCATTTTTGGAGGCAGAAAGAAAATAAAAATGTCTAGGGGATGTAGACTTATAAAAAAATAACAAGAGATGTTGTGACTGTGATCCTCAAGTGTGGTACGAAGGACCTAAGGACTTATTCTGGTTTTGAGTTATAAAAGATACATTTTTAATCTCTTTTTGTAATTTTCAAGACGTGATCCCTACACCAATACATTATTTGCTACAGGAGTAACATTATTTTCTCTGAATTTGCCCAGAATTTCCACCTCAAGAATTGTTAAAATTTTTGTGGAAGCTTTGTGTTAAACAGAGTTAAAGAAACTGGCTTTTCCAGTCAATAAATGATTTTATCAGAAATTTCATGATTATATTATAACCAAGAGTCCAGAAATTCCACTGCTTGTGACTGAAAGTCCAGTTGTGTGGAGTACAAACTCAGCTCAGCCTTACTGAAAATAAAAAAATAAATATTGATCAATACTCAAATATACAAGGCTATACAAAATAAGAACAGTGATAACAAACAAAAATGGACTTCTTGAGACAGTACCAAATAGAAGCTTACAGACTAAGGAGAAAAATAGTGATGCAAAAAGGTATGAAACATTAACTGAAAAGTAGAGGGTGAAAAGTCATCAATTCAATCAGTGCATCCCAAACTTAGTGAGAATTGACCAATCAACCAATAACTGTGCATTGCTTACACTGATAGCTCTAATAGAATTCAGACTCAGCTTAATAAAATATTAGTATGACCCATCTGCAGTGAGTATTCATAAATAATTGCTGCCCATATTGAATATTATTTATGTATGCTGTAGATATGCTTTGAAAAATATCTGTGCTTGCTTTAAACATGCTTGGAAAAAAAAAAAAAAAAAAAGAAGATCCAGTAAGAGAAAATATTAACCTATAATTTTATACTTAACTTATTTTGTAGCTAATTTATTTTTAAAGATTGATACAGGATTCTCTTAGATTTTAAAATAATGCAATAAACAAGTGAGATACATATCTCAAATGAGTTGCCCCTGATCACTGGAAATCTTACAAGCATTTTATATTTACATAGTAAAAGTTTCCTAATTCATCTAGAATTAATATCTTCTTAAAGAAATGTATGTGACAGAGGGAACTTATTAGATATACTTTGATTGACCAAAGGGATATGATATTAGGAAAAATTTCTTCACCAGAAGCGTTATCAGTTCTGGGAACAAGCTGCCCAGGAAAGTGGTGGAGTCACCATTCACAGACGTATTTAAAAGATGCGACATCTAGGGATGTAGTTTAGCACGGGACTTGGTAGAGCTAGGTTAATAGTTGGACTCAGTCATCTTAGAGGTCTTTTCCAACCTAAATAGTTCTATGAGTTTATAAATTGAAAACACAGTCATAAAAGTGTTAACTGCCTGTTTCAGATTGTACTTTTTCAAGGTTACATTAAATTCCAGTACTTCTGGCTGGGAAAAAACCCTGAAAATCTCAAGTTATATTTTTCTAGTATCAAAAACATAACTACTTAATTCTCTTTTTCCATCAGTGTTCTAACAGTAATTTACTATCGATTATTTACTGTTATTCCCAAATTCAAGTCAACTTATTCAATATTAAAAACATTCTACAATGTTGAGCTTCTTGCAATGAAATATAACATAGTATAAGAGGGTTTTTTTTTTGCTATTTACTGGAGTCTA
The DNA here is from genome assembly GCA_035222235.1 of Margarornis squamiger. NCBI lineage: Eukaryota > Metazoa > Chordata > Aves > Passeriformes > Furnariidae > Margarornis > Margarornis squamiger. The sequence continues at coordinate 73,208,474 of JAWWTY010000001.1, forward strand.
ACCATTTATGTAATCTGAAATATGAAGCAAAAACTTTGTATCATACTGGGATCTATTCCTGTTTCTGTTGAAATTGCTGCTAATATAATGCAGTAGTGAAACTTCAGTTTTTAAACCAAGTGTCTGCCAAAGCAAGATATTTAATTTACATGCATGGCAGTAGAGAAGGGAAAATTGGTTTGGCTCACTACAATCAATACACCTACAATGACAAATAATAGTTGAAATAACTCTTACTATTTTTATACCTCCAGAGTGTAATCCCAACAGCTGTAATTAAGCCTAGATATCCTCCCCTAAGGGTTTTGAAAGCAGATAGAATGTGTTAGAAACCTCCAATCATTTGGAATTGTTTGCCTTGTCTCAGGCACACGTATGCCTCTGCTGCGAAATATAAGAGGATCTTTTTTATATTCTTGATTATTTCCATAATTTAATTACTAGTTTAGTCCCTGACTCTGCTTTAACTAATTTTGTCAGAAAAAATCTGCTATAGAGAGAGTTGCCAGTAAGCAGGACAGACTTGAGGTTAATGTGTCTTCAGACCTCTGAGCTGGGGATTTGTTCCTAACACTGTGTTTATTTATAAGCATAGATATTGTGACTTTATATATAAATTGCGTACCCAAAATATGCACAAAGCCACAGCATATACATCAAAACACTTTGTAAGAGAGTAACAGCCCCCATGGTCAGGGAGCCAAAAGTGTGGGCTGCTCTGTGAGAGCAGCTGAACAAAGGGTGCCCCAAGATATGAACGACAGTGCCCTCACCAAGCAGTTCAGTCCCACAGACCCTGAACAAGAATCATCAAGCAAGTCTGGCCACAGAAACCTCAATCAGCCAAAAGGCCGGATGGCCAGAGAAGTCCAGAGCAATGAGACGGTTTTGAGGATGAATACAGGAAATGAGGTCAGTGGGTCAAGAGCAAGACCAGGACCAACACAATACACAGACAGACACAGGCATATTTGCTACATAGCACGTGCAAGGATAGTGTCTGAACTTAAATGAAGTTGAGAGGACTAAGATTCTTATACCTCACAACTTTTTTCCACAAGACTTTCTTCATGGCAGTCTGACCCCAGGACACACAAGTGCTGGCTTGAGCACCAGCAGCTTAGCCCTCAGCACAGGGCACAGGGCTCTTACATTTGCTGCTGAAGTCCAAGACTTGATAGTTAACTGAAACCAATGATAGCCTAGAGGTATCGGCTTGTCTGCTCTTGCTTACTTACTTGCCCAACAGCACTTGCAGCTACATGGCCTTGTTGCAAATCATATAGTGTGGCTTTGATACACAAGTAAAATATGGGAGCTATTTGTGAATCCATACTTTGTGGGAAAACAAGGCTCCATGTTTTTCATGGAAGAATCGGCGACTAAAATAAGGTGAAACATATATTGTTGCTTTATAAGTGCCTCATCATCTCTTCTCAGAATGAAGTGAGACTAAAATTGCTAGCTTAAATGTAGACATTTGTTCCACTGATCATGGAGGATTAACCCTGGCTAATGGCTGGATGACCATCCATCCACTCTGTCACTTGTTGAGTGTAAGAACAGAGGAAGAAAATAATATGAAAAAGCTTGTGGGTTGAAACAAAAATAGGGACATCGCTTATCAGTTGCCATCACAGGCAAAACATACTTGTTTGGAGAAAAATGAACTGAATTTATTAAAAATTAAAATAGATTTGAGTGGTGAGAAACAAAGAGAAAAGATTAAAACACCTTCACACACACCTTTTCTCATGCTTATCTTTACTCCTTCATTCCAAACTCCTTTAAACTGCCCGTATTTCCAGCAGTGCACTCCTCCCTGCCTTGCTGTGTTTGCCACTTAAATATGTTTTCACTATTGTGCCACCGTCTTGTCTGCTGGGCTCAACCTTGCCCTGAGGTGGGTCCTTTGCTGGAAACATCTGCGTCTGGAATGGAACCTCTCCTCGCAGAGGCTACCCTTCAGCCCTACCTTTGCCAACATCTAGGCACCTGCACCTGATACACTGTTATTTGTGTGTAGTTCATGAGTCCTGTCTTAGCTTCCCAGCATAACTGTCTGTGCACTGGCTTGGCTTCTAGAACACCAGCGAGATGGAGAATGCTGTGATGTATGATAGCTGGGAAACTGCTATGCAGCAGAGTTTTACATAGCTTAACCACTTCTCTCTTGAAGTTTGGATGAGTATTCTGATTTGGTGCCACTCTGACAAATTTCCTAGGCTTATTCACTAAAATCTTTGATATAATGGATGGTTAATTAGGGGAATGAAGTTTATCACCTTACAATAAGAATTTCTAAACATGCCTGGGAAACTTTCAAACTAAAGAGAAAGTTATTGAATTAATTTTAATGCCTTCAATGGACACACAGTCTAGGGAGGTGGACAATTTCCATCTGGTACACAAATGATTAGGTGGGATTTTAGGTAAATTTATCTGTACACACATACTATATTCATGAAGATCTCCATAGAGATCGTATTCAAGTTCATAATAAATTTTAGTATTCATGCAATATAGATAATATTTTATACTTTTTCTATATAGACTTAAAATAGACTCTTATATTGTGAAAAGAAAAACATTGCTAAGTCATATGTGTAAAAAGATTTTTTCTAATACGTGCTTCACATTTGTAGAATTTTTCAATATGTTCAACACCTCCATCTGTTGTTGTGGCACCATGCCAGTTACAAATAAACTTTCTATACAATGCAGAGTTTTCATAGCCACACTTTAAAAATAACCTCAGAGGGGAAAGATAAAACATCGAAATCTGACAGAGAATCTGTCAAATGTCAGCTAGGATTACAGCTGCTCAGAACTTCCAAGAGATATCTAGAGGCCTTTTATCTGCTGATTCCATGGTTGACTATAATTTTCAAATCAAAAAGATAGTCCAAATCTGTCTGTCTATGAAAAATATTTTTATGGATTTCCTCAAACAAATTAAATTTAAAAAAAAAAATATAATGATACCTCAGGGAAAAAGTAATACTTTTTGACATCTGAATGGAAATGGGATGCACAGATAAAGACATGTTTAAATATATGAAGTACAGAACAACTAATATATCTTGAATCTCTCTACTGTCTTTTATCCCACAGGATTCTGTTTGCAGGGGCTTTCACTATTCATAACATTACAACTATTCAACCAGTTTTCTTAGGAATGTGTTGCTTTCAGAGTTTTTGTGGAACAAGAGAAATAGCGAGGCTCTGAAAACAGTATGCAAGGAAATCATTGTAACTTACTCTATTCTTCCTGATGACAGCATGAGAAGTACGTGTTGTAACATACAGTGAGCATACTTCTGCAGGAAACACAGCAGAGTGAAACTTTTCAGGATCTTAAAAATGGAAGAAAATTTAATAAAGAAAGTGCCTTGAACAGAACTGAAATTAAGTTTTCAATGTCTTGTTATTAATCAGTCTAGAACTTGACCTTAAAATTTTAACAGTATGCCTCATTCAATCCTCCATTTGTTCATGGAAAACTGTGCACAGTATTGCAATCGGTAGGATCTGGAGAATGGTACATGCACTATAAACATGTGCTTACAGCCTTCATTACATTTTATTAACTCCAAGGTCTCATTTTATCCCTTTCAGGAAAAGCAAAAGAAATGATTGTCCTGGTCAGTCGTGGTACAGATGACTTCTTGCTGTGTAACAGAAAAAATATAATAAAACCAGTTAATTCCTTAAAATTTTGAGATGTTTCCTTAGTATGGCTAATCATGGTTTAAACCAGTCAGAACACATTTTAATGTAGCCATCCAAATCTCACTTCATAATCTTAAATTACAGCATGAATTAGCTCACCTTCAATGCCACTAACTCATGCTCAAGACTCTGGTTACCATGTCCACTCAGCGGCTCTTAGTTTACTGGAAGTGTGAGTATATGAAACTTTATGTACTCAGAGCATAAGGAAAACAGATCCATGTCTGCTGAAAAATTAATGTTCTTTTTTATATACTGAAACTATTTAATGAAAAGCTTTAAAAATGTCTGGTCAATGAATTGGACTCTTCAACTGGGCTCAATCTGAATTTTTGAAAAAGTAATGTTTTGGGGCTTTCAGGAGACAATTTCTATAGAGGACAAAATACTTTAAATGCAACAATATTTTCTGCAAAATACATTCAATGTGTTGTCTAAACATATCTTGGTTTGCTGTGGTGGGTCAACTTCGGCTGGCTGACAGGTTCCCACCAAGCTGCTCTGTAATTTCCCTTCATCAAATGGACATTGGGAGAAAACATGATGAAAGGTTCATGATAAGATAAGGACAAGGAGAGTTCACTCACTGATTAAGATCATGGGCAAAACAGACTCAGCCTGGGGAAAAACTAGTTTAATTTATTGTCAATCAAATTGCAATAGGGTAATGAGAAATAAAGCCAAATCTTAAAATGCCTTTCCCCCAGGCCTCCCTTCTTCCTGGGCTCAGCTTCACTCACAGTTTCTCCCAATCAATTCAGGGATACAGGGAATGGGAGCTATGGTCAGTTCAACACATTGTTTTTGATGCTGCTTCCTTCTCACCCCCATCCCTTGCTCCTTCATCAGATCCCATCCATGGGATACATTCCTTCATGAACTTCTCTAATGTGGGTCCTTCTCCTGGAAGGCAGTTCTTCCTGAACAGCTCTAGTGTGGGTGCTTTCAACAATGGGCAGTCCTTCAGGAATAGACTGCTATAGCATGGGTCCCCTATTGGACCACAGGTCCTGCCAGAAAACCTGTTCCTGTGTGGACTCCTCTCAATGGAATCACAGGTTCTGCCAGGAGTATGCTCCAGCTCAGGCTCCCCACAGCATGACAACTTCCTTCAGGACACATCCACTAGCTGTGGGATCTAAGTCTATGTATCTACAACGTTGCCTTTGAAATCAAAGTACAACATTACTCCCCCGTTGCATTGACTACTGAGTTTAGTCTGACTACATCAGGCTTTGTAGATAATGCCCAAGAACTAGGTAGGAACTTTTAGAAAGGACTCTATTCCTAACATTTGTCATGTGATATCACCACTTAGCTTATTCTGTTCAAGATGGGTACTTCTAATGGGAAAAGAAACTTAGGCATTTGTCTGAAAGTCATTGAGAGGCGAAGATTTGATTTCCCTACATAATCACTTAAAACCCAGCATACATTATCTAAACTGTTGTCCATCAGTCCTCCTTATGCAGGTAATTCTGCTGAAATCAGTACACTTAATGTAATGAGGCATGTTTATCCATGACACAAAGAGAGGTGCTGAATGAACTAAATAAGCAATAAAAATATGTTTGGAATACTTTTATATCTCATAGAATCATATAGTCCATAATTGATTAACTATGCAATATCAAAGTGAAATAACTTGTACCAGAAAGTCACTGGGTTCTTCTTACTATGTGAGATTGGGCAAAAAATTTTTTCTTGCATGTTGACTAGCATGTTGCATTTCTCTATCCAACGTCCTCTTCTGAGGATATTGCTTCTTATTGTAACAAAGTAGAAGGAGCATGGGAGAAATAAAAACTAATTATTAATGCTAAAGTAAAAATTTCATGATCTGACATTTAAATATATCTGTTTTCAGAATGCCAGCTGAGAAGAGAGTGCTCAGGTTGTTGCATTTCTGCTAAAATGGTTTTTAATGGATTGTATTCATCTTATAAAAATTTCTCCCTGAAAAACAATATATAAAAAAAAAAAAACCATTACATTTTCAGTACTATTATTCAGACATTAGTAGAACTATTTTCTATCTCCAAAGAACTCTGAAACAAAGAAACCTGTCAGACTGAGATAAGCATCAACCTTTATATGGAACATAATCACCTCTTAATAAATATAAAAGATACATCCAAAATAGTATTTGTCTAGGATTTGCCCAGTACGACATGATCATGAAGTTCATTAAGACACTCTCTAAGCCCTTTCAGAACACTATAGATATAAAAATCCTGGATATAAAGTAATTTAACTTACACACTGAACAAATATATCTAGGAATACTAAGCATGAATGATTATTACGGTAATTCTGGGGAATTGTAAAGGAGCAGTGCCAGCAATGGCAGCATGAGGGCATCACAAGATCATAGATATATAGCCAGCTGTCATAAAAGCTGCTTGCAAGCCTGTGGTCATATATGAAATAGCATCCCCTTATTGCATAGTTGCTATCAAAGAGGCCATTAGGGACACCGTTGTTTTTTATTGGTTTGTTTGGGGTTTTTTGTTTTTGTTTTTTTTTTTTTAAATAAATTGTAACTGATCCATCCTTTTTCTCTTTTTTTTTTTTTTTTGACAAAGCAATTTGCAGACAATGTGAGCTATCAACACTTAAGCAATAGAGAGCATATAATTTTGTTTACTAGTACCTTGTAACTGGTAGCTACATCTGTAGTGTAAATTTCCTCATTTCACAAAATGGGTTTTCCTTCACAAGGTGTTTCAATCCTTAAGTGATGTAATAATACTTTTTGTTATAAAATCTCAAAAGTATTATACTTATTAGAGATCAGTTTCTAAGATAGCAGCATTTTAACTGTAGCACAGATTACTAAATACAAAAAGAAATAATATTAAAGGGCTATAATTTTTGTTCTTTTGATTTGAAAGAAGATATTTTCAGTTTCTGGCTGCAACAGGAAAGTAAAAAAAAATTAGCTGAGTAATGCAAGACTAAATCTATCTGTCATAGTATCCTATTTCTAGTAGTATTTGGTAACAGATACTTGGAAAAGAAAACAGAACTCTAAAGATAGGAATAGCACATGAACTTGTTTCTCAAAAAAATCCCCCAACTTTCAACTGTGGACTTTCTAAGGTGGAAGCACGATGTTTTTCTCTGACCAGTCAGATTTTCTTTCCACTGCTTGCTGAATCTGTGAGGTTCATTATTATAAAAGTGACAAGTTACACAGCTGTAATAGTGTGTTGTATGAAGCTTTCAAGGGCTAGTAGTTTATGTTAAACCAAAACAACAACCACCAAAGAATAATAATCAGCCTAAAAAGGGCTCAGGACTCCCTACTTGCAGTTTTGAAATGATCATGCTCTGTCATTGTTATTATTATGTTTTTGGTTTTTTTAAGAGACATTATTCTGTGCTCTGTGTATCCTTTCGTGCTTGAGTAGAGAGGGCAGCCTTCCATTTGCTGCTCTCATTTGCCTCCTATTCCCATATTTCTTTTCTGCTTTCTGTGTTTTCCCAAAGTCTGTCTTTGTGCAGTGGTTTCTTAGGTAATTTCCAGATATTCCTTTGTGAGATACACTGCTTAGACATAAAGGAGCATTACATACACCTCTGAGAAGCACCTTCCTTCCATCAGTTGTGGCCTACAGCCATAGGCTTCATCCTCTCTAGTACTGCCTGCATGCTTCAGAGAATTTCTGAATTTCTTTTTCTTACCATGATACTCAGCCTACTGTACCTGTCATGTACTTCTTGACATCTCCATATATTTCTATTCCTTGTCTAGCTGACAAAATAGCAAAGGAATTATGTCATCCATTAGGACAGACTTGTTTCTACCCCATTAAAAGGGATATGAGGTTAGTTTCTGTACAGCCTCACTTGCACTTGCAAAATGTGAGTGAGCATCTCAGCTTTCTTAGAAAGATCCTACTGCCTTCAGTACTAGGATTGCAATGGGTGATAAAAACCTTTTCTATAGAAATAAAAATTATCTAATTGAAGATTTCAGGGAATTAAAAAAGCTAAAACCCAGACGTTACTATGGTTTCTTTAAATCAAACAAAGAATATTGTGAATTTAAGAATAAAACCCCAACTGGTGGCTGTGCTATCATCTCCTCTCATTCTCTCCCTACTCATCTCACATATTATTAGTCTCCCATTCTCCGTGTTCACACTGCATATCTTCAATCAGATTTCTTTCACTTTTTTTTCATTTGACAAAACCAACCACTGCCTACACTTTCCTCCATAATTCCAGAGGTCTGTTCCATTCTGCAACACATAACACTTAATAATGTTCTCATTATTAAGTTCTCACCCTTCTGCTGCATGCATTTGCATTGTTTTTTGGCTGGTATAGAGTTAATTTTCTTCACAGTGGCTAGTGTGGGGCTGCGTTTTGGATTTGTGCTGAACACAGGGTTGATAATACAGAGATGTTTTTGTCATTGTTGAACAGGGCTTACACAGAGCCAAGTCCTTTTCTGCTTTTTGTACTGCCACTCTGGTGAGGAAGTTGAGGGTGCATGGGAGGTTGGAAGGAGACACAGCTGGACAGGTGACCCCAGCTGATCAAAGGGATATTCCATACCATATGACATCATGATCAGTATATGAAGGGGTGGAGGAAGAGGGGGATATTTGGAGTGATGGTGTTTGTTTCCCAAGAAACAGTTACATGTGATGGGACCTTGCTCTACTGGAAATGGCTGAGAACTGTCTGCTGATGGGAAGAAGTGAATAAATTCTTTGTTTTGCTTTGCTTGTGTGTATGTTGTTGTTTTGTTTTGTTTTGTTTTTTGTTGTTGTTGTTGTTTTTTTTTGTGTGTGTGTTTTTGTTTCGTTTTGTTTTGTTTTTCCCCTATTGAACTGTCTTTAGCTCAACCCAAAAATTTTCTAGCTTTTGCCCTTCTGGTTCATTCCCAGTCCTGCTGGTGGGGGCATGAGTGAGTGACTGTGTGGGACTTGGTCAATGGCTAGAGTTAAACCTTGACAGCATCAGAGATAAAACAGGCAAAATATATCTTTCCACTAATAAAAGGATTCTCTAAGAATAGAGGAAAAGTTGCTACATTTATTTTTGCTTTCACTGGGAGTTAGGGTGAATAGCATCAACTTCTAAACTCTCAGGAATTTCCAGCATAATGACTGGAAAGTTAGCTGACCAGTTATTGCAGTTCCTTGTATCTCTGAGGACAAGTGAAACAAAGTTACCCCTCTGGTGTTCAAATTTTCTATTCATGATTTCATGGTTTGGGGATGTTCCATTCCTTATTCAGACATCATATTCAGACTCCTACTTTATAACTAAAATTCTTCGCATGAAACATTGCATGAAGTTTAGGGACCTGTTTCTGTATGAGGGAAAAAAAAAAAACCCAAAAAACGTAAAAGAAACCTAATAATATTTAGTATATTTGTCTCTCTTCAACACTCTGTAAAGTAGAAAAAATGCAATCTCACAACCACAGGAGCAAAACAATAAAACATCTTTGAAAGTTCAAGCTAAATCCCAAGACAATGCATGAAATTTTGGAGCAGGGATTTTAAATAGTGTTATTTAAATTGCAGCAATATTCTTTAACACCTCCAAAGTTAAAGAACCAATGTTTAAAAAAATCTGTTAGTGGAAGGAATTTCCTTACAACAAAATAGAAATCTCCCCAAAAAATCAAATCCAGACAATCAGGTTAGCCAAATAACTGTAATATTATGATTCTAACATCACTCACTTCCAGAAATACAATAATTTAAAACTGAGCGTATACAGAAACAAAAATAACTCAGTGTGTCATTTAGCAGGGATGTTTGCTTGTAGCACTGATGGGCATAGTCTAGAAATTCAGATCTTATGTTTCAGGAGCTTCTCTCTCATGGTCCCTGCTAAGGAATTAAGATACCATTCAGTAATTTATAAAAGACTCTTGCATTCCTGCAGACTTCAGACAGTGGATCCAAGATGGCTTTTACTACTAGTATTCATTTCTTATAGATAAATAGCTATTTTTTTTTAACTGAAAACTGAACAAATATGTAAATCATCAAGTCTCAAAAAGCTTGCTTTCTTTACAAGACACAGGTAAGTCCTGGGGAATGGCTAGTAGATACTGTAGGAACATAGTAAAAAGTCAACAAGAATGAAATAGGGAATTTATTTTCCCTTCATGAAGGAACTTTTTTGTACCATATCTTTAATTGTTTTATTGATTTTCTGATTTCAAATCTGCTTTGAAAATATATGGGGATTTTTATCATCTCTTACTGTTGATTAAGGTGTTCTTTTGGCATTGTGGTTTTATATTTGAACTTGTAACTATGAGTGAAAATATAGACTTGGTTCTTACTGCGGTAAACATATAGTCATAAAAAGCAGTGTGCAATAAAAAGACATGCAGCTGAGATTGTTTAGCCTGGAGAAGAAAAGACTTGGGGTGACCTAATGGTGGCCTTCCAATACCTGAAGGGAGCCCACAAGAAAGATGGTGGGAGACATTTTACAAAAGCATGGAGTGACAGGACAAGGGGGAATGGCTTCAAATGAGAAAGAGACTAGGTTTAGATTAGATACTAAGAGAAAAATATTTACTATGAAGGCATTGAAACAGGTTGTTCAGAGAAGTTGCGGATGCCACAGTCCTGGAAGTGTTCAAGGCCAGATCGGATGGGGCTTTGAGCTCTTTCACTTTCTAGTGAAAGAGGTCCCTGCCCATGGCTGGGGGATTTGAACTACATGATCTTTAAGGTCCCTTCCAAACCAAGCCATTCTAATATTCTGTGATTTTATGATCCACATAAGTCTCCCTACATTTGTTCAGCAATGTCAATAGGAGAGAAATTTGTAAAAAAACTTAATAACTTTATTAATTCTGTAAAAACTGAGGTGAAGAACACGTTCGAGAATGTTCTTAGAAAAAGGGTTTTGAGAAGGCTTCATGATAACAAAGTACAGTAGCAGTAAAAAATTAGCAAAAAAAGAAATAAAGCAAAACCAAAATCAAAATGGCATAGGTAAAGTTTCAAACCCAAGGAAATGCAAAATCATATGGAACACTCCCTAAAATATTGAAAAGTTGTGGATTTTATTAATATCTGAAATTAACATTATACTACAACATGAAGTTTGTGAATACAGGAGGATAATACTGGTAGATGACAGTCTTATATCCAAATTCTGCAATCACTTGCTTAAAAAAAAAAAAAAAAAAAAAAAATCAGAGGAAGGTGTGGGGAATTCTATAATGGACAACTTCTGTGGGAGTAAAAATTTCTGTATTATTAGTTTTCCTTTTTTTTTTTTTTTTTTTTTTTTTTTTCCAGCAGTACAGCATTGTTTCATAAAGTAAACCACGAGGTGCTAGTTTGACTCTTACTTAACACCGGGTAAGGAGTCCATAACAATTTTGGAATGCATCTATCAAATCCAAGAGTTGATTTTGATCATAACTTCACTGCTTATGTGCCTATTATTCTGCAGAGACCAGTTGAGTCATTGTTGATTTATAAATGTGTGAGTAAAGACAGATTTGTTCTCTTTATTGTGAAATGGGGAAGAGATAGTTCTCTACCACAGTGAGACAAACCTTCTTACAGGCAGCTCAGTACCTACTCATCATTCTATTAAACTAAAGAAAATCATGTGAGTTAAGGAAAACATTAAAAGCAGAATAACTTGGACAGCATTTGATGGAACCCTAACAAGAAAAAAAAAAAATTCATAACCCCACATATGTATAACTTGAGTAAATGATAATAAACAAAGAATATATACTGCTGTTCTGCTGGGTGGTTATTTTCATTGAAAAATAGATTAGAGATCCCTAATAAAATTGACATGAAGCCAGAAACCTGGTAAATTTAACTTGAGCTGTTGTAGTGCTTAGTTAATATTTCCTATTTGTAAAATGTGTTCAAGCAGCAACAGTTCCCTCAAAATAATTATAATAGAAAAGAATTGGTGCAATACAGGTTGATAATTTCTTTAGCAAACTCCTTTAGTAATCCTGACATCATCTTTTTTTCTGAATTACTGATAAAACAACTAAGAGAGCAGCTGATAACTTTTCATGTTCTGTTCAACATTTTGATTTTCCTGCCTACATTGCTCTGCCACCTGTCTTGATGGACAGGTAGGCATCAATGAACTGTCTTTGACCTTTTAAACTACTTGTTTGTGCCAAATACTAAGTCATGCTAACTTTTAATATTCTACCCACACACTCTCTCCATTTAGTGAACTTGCCTCAGTAGCTACTCCAGCCAGACACTTCATAGCACTGCTTTCTTTAATAGCACTCTGCCTGGATGCTCAAGCTGGTTGCTTCTGTCTTCACTGGCATCTGCACTTTTTCACATATTCATGCCTCATAATATTGCTCAGAAACAAGATCCTTACTGACTGAAGGAAACTTGTGAAGAAGACTCTTTCACTCATAGGATCATCGAATTATAGAATGGTTTGGATTAGAATGGACTTTTAAAGACCATCCAGTTCAACCGCACTGCCATAGATAGGCAGGGACATTGTTCACCAGAATCCAACAGTCTGGTTGGAAGCTCCTCACCCCTCCCCCCTCCTGGCACGTGGTCACCAGGGTCCCCTAGATGTTGCAGGGAAAACCA
>JAWWTY010000001.1:73232445-73245509 GCA_035222235.1 Margarornis squamiger
GGAGAAGACAAGTGGGAATGGATATAAGTTGCACTGGGAAACGTTTCATCTAGATATATGAGAAATTTTTTTACAGTGAGAACAATCAGTCCTCAGAAGAACCTCCCCAGCGATTTCATAGAGTCCTCATCTCTGGCATTTTTCAAGTCATGGTACTAGATAATCTTGTTTAATTACAGCGATTTCAGCAGCTCTTATTTATTACTTTAGCTAAATTTAAAATTAAATTCTAAAATATTTCTTTATACTATACGCTTCCTGTCTGTACTTTAAGTCATTGTTTGTTTTTCTCAATTGTCTCTGAACATTCTGGATTTCTTACATTCCATTTTCAGCTACTTGTCTGAGAGTTCAGTCTGCATGATCTTGCAGAAGGATCTTGTACTTGGTATTCTAAGACATACGTTTTGCTATCCATGCCTTTTTTAAAATCTGTCTGAGAAAAAAATCTGAGTTGAAAATCTGTCTGAGTTGAAATCTGAGTTTTCAACTAAACTGCTCATTATGTCAAATGCTGGAAACAAAATGAGGTCAGGATTACTTGGATGACAGTTGTAGGAATGTAGCAGAAGAGATGCTTTGTCATGTGTGGTTTAGTAGTCTTTTTTTTTTTTTTTTTTTTTTTTTTTTTAACTCATGGGTCAAATGCAGAGGCATTTTTGAGTGTATACAGTTCAGTATTAGGCAGTATAGGGACAATATTTCCTATTTGCCAGCAAGACTTCTTTATTGTAGTCACTACATACGCTACAGCTATTAATCATAATAAATTGAACTTTACTTGTGCAGCACTGCCTTATAAAATGAGAACTTCAATGTATTCCCAGTATAATGCACTGTTATAAAATGCACTATTAGGGGTAGGACTAGGTGTTAAATAACAGCCTGAAGATCTTTAAAAACTTCAAGAGAGAATTATATCAAAAGTATTGTAACTGTGAGATAAGACATAACATAAGCTGTTAGATATATATCTTTGTGTAAATACAACTGAGCTGAAATATCTGGTGGCAGATAAGGAAACAGAGTTAGGGTTTTAAGCAATTATTATTTAGTTATTAACTTCATGCAAGCTGCTTCAGCAGACTGTCATTTACAACAGTGAAATATTTTTCTGAAACTTGATAGATTTTATAGAGATTTCCTTGGTTTTAAAGCCTGAAGGTCTTTTAAATCATCTGATCTGACCTTCAGTATGACACAGGTCATTGCACTTCATTCATATATCTATCTTTTTTTCAGTGAATAAAATGACTCTGCATTTCGGTCTTCAGAAAACTGTTGTAACCATAAGAAGGAAATAAGAGAGACTGAGTTGGAATTCAGAACTATTTTGAAAAATTAGAAAAAAAATATTGAAAAAGATAAGTAATTATGACTAAGTCAACTGTGCATTTTCTGTTTTGATAAAAATATATAACTACAGAAACATGAGATATAGATCAACTGATTAGATGATAAATACACATAAATTACTGAAGTAAAAAATAATCACAAAACTGGTCTGAAATCTATAGTAATACTGTTATTCATAGAGAAAAACACATGGGATAAGTAAACAAGAGTCTCTATTCAATACACTTAAGGTTTCATTTAGAGAACAAACTTAATTTTGGGGACTTTGGAAGAATTCTACATAAGCTGTAGCTCTGTACTTTGCTATTGCCATTGCTGGCAAGAGGCCACAGGCTTCCTATTGATTCTCTAAGGTCCCAGGACAGGGACTGTTGGTCTTGCTTTGCATGGATATGTCTAGGCCCTTTATGTTCACCTGCTTTCAATGAAAGTGCTTCTCTAGCAATGAGGCAACTGTTGCTTGTGTGGTGTTAGCTTCAGCTTAGCTGTATACATTGTGTGGTGGAATGTCCTTTGATTTTATGGGGGGTTTTTTGACCATTACCTCATGATAACAAGTAGTTGTCATGTGTGGAATCAACTATCTATGGCCCTATATTAAAACTGTAGTATAGAAGGGTGAAGCCTCAGATGGACAGAAGAGGCCTTTTTTTCACTCTATATCTTACATTAAGAAAAAAACCCAAACCCACAGCATATATATGAAACTAAGAAGTTATTTTCAGTCCTGATATTTAAATAATCTAATGCAGAAAAATCATGCTAATAAGCAAGTTATAACTGTTGCACAACAACTTCCTTTCAGTGTTGTTTTGAATCCTAAAGATAGTGGGTTTGGTATTTGTTAAGAAGGTTTGCATAGTCAGAAACTTTTAGAGGTCATCATACAATGAAGGCAGCATACATACCATGTGTTCAGTTCTATATAAAAAGGTCTCTGATAATCAAGCAATGGAATCTTGTCTTTCTACAAGATTCTGGTCTCAAAAAAAATCCTACAGAAGTAATTAATTTACAACATATGGCCCAGCAGCAGACTAAATTCAACTTCTTAAAAGTAAGCAATTCCAAAGACTGTGAATGATCCTTCATGGAGCTGAGATGTATGGCCAGACATCAGTGGGTGACCTTCCTTTATTTAGTGGTATCAATATATTATTATTTTTTAAATAGGTGACTGTTGAGAGTTCTTTCACTTCTTTTCTATATTTCAGTGTTTTTTCATGACAATGAATTCTCAAGGAATTAATTAAATGTATTCACCATTTTTTGGTTGTTGGTTTATTTGTTTTGTTGTTGTTGTTATTTTTTTTAATTGTACTAATCCATCCTTCCTGGGTCTAACACAATGTCCCTGAATGTTATGATCACTTTGGTCCCTAAATGTTGTGATTATGACAAATTATGAAAAAGATAAGGCAGCTTTTCTAGCCAGGGATAAAAAAAGCATTTATAAAATCATGTATATCAAGGGTAGATGAAGTCTGCCAGTATCCAATCTGTGCAGTCCCTCCCCATCTGGAAACAGGGGCTTCTAAATATATAGCCTTTTTTCTTTTTTTTTTTTTTCCTCTGAGATTTTATTTCTAATTCTTCTTTAATAGCCACAAATCAATTATCTTATCAAAAATAAACATCTGCCCAAACAGCCTATGGTCTCTGGGCCTTTCCTTTGTTGTAATTCAAATATATTGCTACTATTTTTAATCCTCTGAACCTTTGAAATGTCTCAATTTCCTTCTGAGTTATTAAAAAATTAAAATCAGTGGCTTGGAGATAATTAAGCTATTTAGTCCATCATAACAGATTTACAGTTCAGACAGTAAAAACAATTGTGTTACTATCACAGTAATTTGCTACTTCCCTTAAGATTCTTGGACATGAGTTGCCTAGGTCTGTTAATTTGTCTATCTATGCCTAGTTAATTTTAGCAGATGCTGTTTCTTATGTTCTGCTACTACAGATGGTGAAATTTTTATTTCATCTAAGGGGGCAAAAAGGTATTTTTTTAAAATATTATTTTCCTTCAGATCAAAGAACTAAAACAGATGATAGGAAATTTTTATAAAAGTTTATATCTTAGTAGAGATTCTACAAAGAAAAATATAGACACCAATTGTCACAGCAGAAGTTATTTTATTTCTAGGAAAACTGTAGGAAGCATTTTGGTGTTGGGTTTTTTGTTTTGTTGTTTTGGGTTTTTTTTTATTATTATTTAGTGCTTCCAGCAGATGGTGTATTTGTTATTGCCATAACTCATTGGTATACAAACAAAAGTGCAGATAAGGTTGCATGATTTAAAATTTTAGAGTTATCTGACGGATATGTCTAATGAAATAGGAAATGTACCCCCAAAAAAAGTAATTTCATCCACCATCTTTGTTTTTTTTTGGATAAAACTTCCTACTTAATAAAAAAATACAAAAATCTGAGCAATTAAAAACTTGAGGTTTTCTTTATTTTTATTCCCCACCTTGTAATAATGTATGACTCTAAGTTGTATGACATAATTACTTTTAACTGGGAGTAAAATTAAGCCTGATATGAAGTTTGATTGTCTATATCTGCCACTGACACATTAAAAACCAACATGTGCAGACTTCCATTCACCTCCTCCTTCCATGCTTAATGACTGCCCAGCCTATGCAAACCTCCCACAGGCAAGGCCACCACCACTGCCTGCCCAAGGTCCACAGAAAGGCACCATGGTCTAAGCTGGCTGGCTGTGTCTTCCTTGCAGAGTTTAATGGGGGTTCAAGAGGTGTCTAATGTGCAGGGGTAGCTGCTTCCATTGCTGCCTGGATCCATGCCCCACAGCGCATCACTGCCGGTGTTGAGCAGTGCCACACTCAAGAGAGTTTTTGGATACCTTCCACCCCAACTGCTGCACAAATTGCTGCCTCTGTTTGCTGTGCTCCCAGCTGGCGATGCTTTCCCTGGTGCCAGCTGAAGAGGTGCTCAACAGTTCCCAAATCTAAATTAAGAATTGGCTGAAAAAAGCAGATGTAAGCACCTTTTCAGGGGCTGTTAGAAACTGCTAGAGCTTCTAGGAATAAACATGTCTTAGCTACCTGTCTGAGCAGCAGTAGCATCCTTCAGGAAGGAGAGCCCAGAAATTGCTTCATGAACTTCTGCATCCCTTAGCAGCTTCTGTTTGCACTGACCTTCACTGCAGTGTTCTACTTTACTTCATGAGCCCATTTCCATTTCAGATTCTTCCATCTTTAGGTCTGGCTGATGCTATTAGAGAATGGGATGTAGTTGTCAGTAAACATTATCACAAGATATGGGCCTACTGTGTCTGCTGTTGGCTTACTTACTTCAGCTTATGTGCACTGTGCAGCAGTTTGTTAAAATACTTGTCTTACTACCACCAGTGAAGTTTAATCAATGGAGTTGAAAAAGCTCATTAATGCTAGTGAAATCAAAGCATCCAAAACCATTCTGATAGTTCTGATACGTATGTGAAACACACAGTCTCTGAGAGTACTAAGAAGCAGCTTATACAAACTGTTTGCAGTATGGTGACACCTTTGTGTTTATTTAAAAGTGAAGTACTTAATCAGATTCTACAATCATCAAAATAAAGAATAATTTATTAAAGCGTGAAAATTTAGGTAAAAAATAGGTATGATCTGAAATGCAAAAATTTTCTTTTTTTCTCTTTTTTTTTAAAATCAGTACAAAGGAAATACTGTTACAAAACTGATTTTCTTCCAGATTTTGTTACTTCACATTACAAACTATTTTTCATTTTTCAAAATGTAAAAATGATGAGGATAAAAAAAAATATTGCACTTAAATGGGCAAGGTTGTTGAAGAACAAAAAGCCAACAGAAAATTTACGGTGTGTTTAAAACTCTCTAGACTTAAAATAAACATCGTGTCTTTGAATTATGTTTCTATGAGCCCCAAAACACTACAGAATTTGAATTTTCCTGTTATTTTAACTCAGGGTAGCATGGCGTAGCTGGAACATGCCATATGTAGAGACATAAACTTAGTTGTTAATAATTTTTTTTTTTTTTTTCATTTCCCCAGAACAAATAAGCCAGTTTGTGTCTCAGGAATTTTCATACAAATTAAAGCTTTCTAATATAGATATACTTTGCATTTCCTGTCAGAAAAAAATCCCAAAAACAAAACACCAAAGCTTGACTTTTTGGAGGGATGAGAAATTATTAGTGCAGTAGGATAGATTTGGGGAATTTTTAGACGTTATTGGTGCAGAGGTGTAAAGAAAATTTATTTCTTCTATTTTAAAGGAATACAGGCATTCATGAGAAGTACCTTGCCCAAAGGGCACAGATCAAATGGCTATATTTCAAACTACTAATTTTCAGAATGATGAACATTGACATTTGCAGTGAAACCAGATAGTCACAATTTACCTAAAAGCATCTTTATTCCTTAAGATATCTTTTTAGGCTCAGTTCCCTCAGTTTCATATTTGTGAACTGACAGATTTCTCTTCAGAGTTATAGGGAAGGAGGCAATGACACAACTCTGCCCAGATTAGCAGTTTTTTGAAACAAGTTTTGCAAAGTTTTATTTTTAAATAATCACATTAAACCTAGAATTTGTACTTCTTGTAAAATTAGAAAGTATATTTTTATGTACCCTATATTCTAAATAGACCAACAATCAACCAACCAAACAAAAACAAACAACAAAAAAACAACAAAAAACCCAAGCAAAATCCAAAACAATTTAATAAAAAGCATTTAGACACATAATCATGTTCATTCTTGGTAAAAAAAAAAATAAATAAAAAATGCTTCAGAATGATCTGAAACAATTTAAATGCTTTTGACCTAAAGGCATCTATGTTTGGACTTTTTTTTTACCCACAATGGGGGTGCTTCTCTGACTGGGTCTTGTGAGTTTGAATGAGAGTGCACTCAATAATTCAGTCTAAGAGCTTCTAAACCATTCTGGAAACGTATGTGATGTAGGAAATCAATGGAGCTTCATTAATTTACACCAGATGAGTATCCAGTCCTTATGTATTGACCTCCACAGTCTTGTCTGGCTTTGTTTTAAATATATGTACATGCTTTATTATGGAGCTAACTTGTTACTGTGGTATAGCTGCCTCTGAAAACATCAAATATACCTTTCTATCATTTGCATATCCAAGTTAAAGCATATTTGATGACACTGACATTGACATGTAGATACACACTTGCATGAGTACTCTATATTAAAACAAAAGCTTTTATTTGCCATGTTAAGATCAAATAATTAACTTTTATTTTCTGCACAGTGTTCTGAAAGGTTTCTATTTCTGGACAAACTTTATAGGGAATCTGCTAAGACTAGAGTCCTGAGTTAAATATGTAAATATAATACACCAAAGTAAAATGCAGACCAATAGTGGGTGGCTAAGCATGTTTTGTGATAATATTCTTTTGGAGGACTTGAGGGATTACTGTTTTATTGCCTTTTTTCCCTGTTAAGGATGTTTACTACTTCACAGCACTAGTAAAATTGATTTCTTGTAGAAAGAATAGCACTACATGAAGAACTTTGAATCCCTATATTCTTGACTTTCTAAGCAGTTCTTTTGAATTTTTCATTTACTGTGATTTCTTTTGCAATTATAACAGCATTAAAAAAGCTATTTTGAGTGAACTAAACCAGATTCCTTTTCAAACACTAGAAAATGTGAGCTATTTTAATGTGTAAGCAAGGGTCTGAAGCACACTCTATGACTTTCCAACTGTACCTAACAAGGTTTTCATAGTAATACTCTACTTGATGACCTTTTCCTAAAAAATATTCCTTCAAGCAGAATTCAAAGTAAAATAAACACTTCAAGTCTTGAAAAAGCTATTAAAAGTATGGTTAGGTATACTGATATTACCTATATATTAAAAGAACAGCACTAAATTACTTGAAGCATTCAGCTCAAGAAATTCCTTAAACTATGTAAGCATTCCTAACCTTTTTTTTTTTCGTAGAGTCCATTATATCAACATCTCAGTCCTGTTTTCCTACAGAGCACAATTTTGTATATACTACTGTGCATAAAGTTGTAATCCCTAGACCTTTATTCTAATTCTTCTGCTGCTTGCAAAAGACAGAACTTCCACCTCTCTCATTTGAAGAGGGTGACTTAATCACCAAGCAGTGATGTATTCTGATTGTCTTTGCCCATCACCTTTTCATTTGAAGCTGATCCACTCTGAACATACAAGTAGGAGCCTTTGCATTAAATCACAGAAAAAGAAACCTTAATTCTAGTCTAGTGATTAGGGCACTTGAAATTGAAGCTCATTCATTTAAAGCAGGTGTCCAAGTGACACTTCTCTCCCACTGTATGTAGCTATTTTTAACAGGGATTCATTTACCCAAGGACATTTTGTTCTTCCATTTACATAATGGAAAACTTTACAAATGTCTAGGCATCCAGTCTGAATGGTTGGATTTCATGGTAGTCTCATGATATTGCTAGGTCAAAACATTAAAAATACTGGTATGCATTCCTTGGTTCTTCACAGAGTTTATCCTTTCATTGTAAATGTAGCTATTCCATCTATTTTTTCCTAAAGAACATAAGACTGACACATAAGACACTGCATGAAAAAAGGAAGTAGTGCCTACCAGTCCCTGCTGAAATACAAGCTTATATTTCTATCTCAAAAAATATCCTCTAGGAGAGCAAACACAGGTTACTACTCCTGCACTGTATCAACAGCCACTTACAATGAGCTTACAATCAGATACAGCAGTTGGTCGCAAGCAGAAAAGGCAACCATAAAACATACCATATTTCTATACTTCCTGAATTGCCCTCAGTTTTCTCCACTTCCTTGGAAACACAGAACTTTCTAAAATTGGTTGGCTGGACATTTCTTTCTCAGAGGTCCTCTCCCAGTCACAGGCAGTATTATAGATATTCAACATGGTCTGTCTGCATGGCACAGATACATAACATGGATTCATTGTTCTGGTAAGGGTCTAGCATCTAATAACTTAATAATAAGATATCTTTGTGGAATTAAAGCAGCAGCTGTGCATAGGCTATCTAGGAGATAACTCACAGCTTTCACACAGTACCAGGCAGAGAGCAATGGATTTAAGACAGCTGCATGTGTACGTATAAATTTTTATAGCTCCAGGCCAAAATTACAGAGTAAAATTCTAGGGAAGCAATCAAGTAGCAGGAGTGAGTCCTAATGCAAATGCATCTCTGTTTGGAAATGTGAGAAATGCAAAACATCCTGATTGGACTGAGCTTTCAAGAGTGGAAAATATTACCAAAAGGGTAGCCATGAGAAGGTGACATAAGGATATTAACTAACCTCTTCTTCTCTGAAAAAAAGGAAAAGAATAGAATTATAGAATATCTTGTGTTGGAAGGTTCCCATAAGGATCATCGAAGTCTAACTCCTGCCCCTGCACAGGATAGCCCCAAGAATTACAACATATCCCTGAGAACATTGCCCAAATGTTTCTTGAACTCTGGCAGACTTGGTGCTGTGACCACTTTGCAGGGGAGGTTGTTCCAGTGCCCAACCACTCCCTATAGAAAGCAAAGTTTGTGTGTCCTAGAGCACATGAACCCTAGAGCAGCATACTTTATCCACAATTCATAATATTTGCTACTGTATCTTCAGTGATCTTAAGCTCTTAAAATAGTATTGAGATAGTATTAAGATTGTGCTCTTAAGGCAGTACTTTGAAACTTCTTTTTCAGTTCAGGATGCCATAAAATACTGTAAGAGCTGTGATGCAGTTCCAACAGGGTGGCAGTTTCGTGATTTAGTATGCATCCATGTATTCCCCAGTGATGTGACTCTAATGTCCCCCCATTTAACCGCCTTCTACCCACTCAGCTAACCCCTCTTCTGTTAGCCTAGGCATGTGTGCTCTCGGACACCCTACTTACATGCCCTTAAGCTGCTCATCCTTTCAATAGCTATTCCCCTACACTGTCTCTAACTTTCCAAATTTCTACAATACACTTTCAGTCTCTATGTTTACATTTACTCCATGGTTGTTATATAGTCTTTGCCTTCTAGTTTTTGCCTCTACTTCTAGTCATATTGGTGCCCCTCCAGTCATAGGCAGAAAAGCCATGGATTTTTGTATTTTACACTGGGAAAGAATAAAAATTAGGATTTGGACTTTACAGTTCACTCGAGGATCACTACTCTTATCAGAGGAAAGGAATCTGAGATTCTGTGCTGAAAAAAGCCTTAACAATTTGGGTAATGAATTTTGATTTTGAGTGAATGAAAGAAAAACAAAAACACAAAAAGCCCAAGAGGAAATCTCTTTCTTTTGTTTTCTTGACTAATAACTCTACTAGAATACTAATGGAAAGGTGGTTTGTTCTTTGACTCCGTTACTGCTACATAGTACCAAATTTCACACAGGCTGTTTAAAATTTAACTGTAGGCTGAGTGTTGCCTATAGTTCAGCTGAAAACCTTGAAAGCGTGGACAACATTTACCAGGTGTTCCCACATATCATAAAAGGAGATTAACCACAAGATTGTGCAGTCAAGAAAATATGATGTTTCTACTAATCACTAGAGGACACTGCCTTTTGGATGACTTGGCAATTCAGGCCCTGTGGCTTGTCAAGGCTTGTCTTGACTGTGGAACTTTTTAAGCTGTGACTGCAAAGATTTCTGGAGGCCATGAGAGGGTCAAGAGGGTTGTGTCCTTCAGATGAACACCAGTCCCGCAATATCTTATTTCCTGTAAGTTAGCAAAGTCTCATTTTGTTTCTGCTTGATTTTGTTTTTGCAGTGGAAAGCCTTAACTGAATGTGGTAACGGTCTAATAAAACTAAATAGTAGACAAGCAACTAACTTGTGAGCCAAAGAGGGACCAAAGAGTTTTCTTTTTAACAATACAAAGAAGAAGTCTTTGATGGACTCAAGAATGAGGAGGAAAAAAGCACTGCCTTCTCCATCTAACTCCTCCCAGTGGACAGTTCTGGATACTAATGACTGAACGCTTATCTACCCTTCTAAAAGAAGGATGATCCCACTGACCTTTAGAGAGGGTTGTGGAAGAGATAAACATAACATAAGGGAAAAATTTAGGTACCATACAGTCTGTGTGTAACAATTTTAACTGCACCATTCATGGAAATTTGTAATAAGTGGATAATTGGCCTCATGTGTTAGGATCATTTTTAATTAATGTGACTGTATTGTGAATAGATTGTCAAGAAATTAATAAGACTAATAATGAAGTTATATATGAGTTCTCCTGCTCATCTTTTCAAGCATAGTGGTTTTTTGTTTGTTTGTTTGTTTGTTTTAGAATAGCAATTTTTATAAAAAATGTATTAAAGTAAATAGCTGTAGGAGCTGTGTTCTAGGCTGAAATAAATGATGTCAGCATATGATAACCACACTGAACATTTGTGCAAGTCTGAAAAGGGCTAAGACATAAGGGTAATAAATTCAAAACAGTTGGAAGGATGAAGTAGACACAAATTGCACAGGTTTTGAAGAGGTAAGTAGCAAGAAAAAGGATTGAAGAAATTAGCCAAGCTCACACATTTTCCCAAACTTATCTCACTGGCTGCAATGTCAGAAACATATTATTTGAATAGATTGGTCAGACTGCTCAGACTCCAAAACATTCCTAATGTCCTTCTGTAGAAGTCTCAGGTTTTCAAGGATAATTTCACTCAAAGCCTTATAATATGTAAAAAAGCAAAAACAAAAAGTAGTCCAGTGTGTAAAGCATGAACTGATAGGCTTTCCTAGACTATTAGACAAAGTTCTGCTATTGGCATAGTCAGAGAAATAGATTTGGATTTCTTCAGGAAATCTGTGTGCCAAAATCTCAGTGGTGTGAAGACTGGATTACTACTTTAAACAACACTAAAGGAGTCATTGAGAGGAAGCTGTGGTGCAGAAATACAGACCCGTGGGAGGGTCTACATGTGCATCTACAGAGTCGTTTTGGTGTTTGGATATTCACCTTCCTTGACAGAGTATCACACAATTTTCAGAAGTAAAAGAGTGTACAAATGGAAAAGCTGTGTAAGATGAACAGTTGGTCTTTTACGTTAAAAAAAACCCTGAGTCATTCAGCAAATGTGTATTGAGAATTTAAATTCTAACAGTCATCACTAGAAAAGATTGGCAGAGTTTAAAAAACATGTACTTATACTTAACATATGTAACAGCAATTAATTATTTTGAGGAAATAAATATATGTTAATTGAACAACGATAATAAATGTGGCTATAACAGCATTTTCTTTAACAGAATTCAGGAACATCTGTATTTATTGATTTAATGAAATTTAGATGAAGGTTAGTATCTGTTTCTGATGGCTAAATTATTAAGAAGTATGAATACTTAGTAATTTAAATATTTTTTTTTTCACACTAAAAGATATTTTTTCTATTGAAATTTGGTTAAACGTTCATGATTGTGCTAGCTGTGACATAACCAAATATTTTCATGAAACTTTTCTATAATTACATAATGGTTTGTTCTCAGATAGCTCTGATCACAACCAACACCTTAGATGTTTCTTTTTACTTACTTTAGAAGTTCCAGTCTGTGGCTAACCTTTAACTTCTGACATGGGATTTATTATATTTTTTAATTAATAATTTAATTTTCCTGATGTGCAGTTGACAATTAATCCAATTTGTTATGTCATAGACTCGACTGTTGATTAGAATGTTGATTAGGTGTTTGATTGGTGATTCAGATACTTCAGTTATTTTCACGCATTAAAAGAATTTACACATAAAAAGAACCCTCTAATGAAGTTGTTAGAATACATCCATATTCTAATAGATCTTTAATAATTGCAGTGATTCAGTGACAACTAATTTTACCACTTGATACAGAATGCAGGCATTTTCCTAAATCTATTCAGCACCTGCCTGAAAAGACACAACTTTTTTTTTTTTTTTCTTGTTTAATTTCTTTCATGTAAAAGTCTGGTAGCAGAAATTCAGGGATGGATATATTTTTGAGTGGAAAATATTTATTTTCCATGCTATTTTTTGCTCTCTGAGGCTTCTAGGAGATGTCCTACATAAAGTATATATTATCGTCTGTGGTCATTCAAAAATATATTCATTTCACACAGTTTCAGCACATAACTCCCCACTGCAAATATTCTGCAAACTCATTAAGATCAACAATGCTATGAAACCAATGGCAGTTAATGAAACAAAGGTGTTTATAAAAGAACTTCTGGCTGCTTTGATCCCCAAATAATTATTGTTAATAATATTCTAACTGTAGAAAACTGACCCCTAGGCATTTTGAAAAGCTGTGTAGCACTAGCTCTTGAGAACTCGGTTCTTCATGCTATGTTAAATTTGCACCTCTTCTGTGAGCTGTTTATTTTGTTTGCTTTTGGATTTGTTATTAGATGTTGTTGAAGGTGGGGTGTTTGTTTAGTTTTTCTTCCTTTATTTTTTTTTTTTTTAAACCCCCTTGGCAAGTGCAGATCTGTATGCAACATACATAGATATTACATATACCAATAAAATACTCCCTAGGTAAGATCATGCAGATGAATATTCTTCTGTCTATGTCTACCACTTCCAGCAAAATCAAAATACTGCTGCATCTTTAGACCTTTGGGAAGATAAGCATCTGTATCTGATACTTCATTACTTTTACATGACTGTGGTGGTTTAGTTTTCTTGGTTTTGGTCTAGGCCTTCCCTGGTAACCAGGTTATAACTAAGGAAGTATTCCACAC
>JAWWTY010000001.1:73245633-73288000 GCA_035222235.1 Margarornis squamiger
AGGCCGATCGGAGAAACTGCTGTCCCAGCCGTACGGAGGGGAAGGACCTGCTTCTCTTAAGGGGAGTGTTGGTGAGATTTTATTGTATTAGTTACTTATTTAGCTTTTCCCTGATTTTACGAGTGTGTGTATCTGTTTTGTTTGATTTTACCCATTTTTGTTCCACTTCCCTTTCCCTTTCCCACTTTTCCCTTTTGGGGTTGCTCTGGGATTTGTCCTGTAGATTCATAGTGTTTGATTGTATATAATTGTAATATATGTGAATATATATACACTTTTACTACAATTGTCTTTTTGGGTACTTTTTTTTTTTCCCTTCTCTTTTGGGGAGGGGAAATCTGTGTGGCCAGCAGTTGGGTTTGGTGGGGAGCCAACCCAAACCTCCACAATGACAAAACTTATCTTTGGAGAAACGGTGTGGGAAAACAGCTACATCCTGCCATGAACAGTACTTAAAACATTTGATGTTTGGCATTTAGGAAGTGAGATTCTAATCTTTTCAGCATATGCCATACTATAATTTGGACCTTTTAAAACTGGTGGTTAACTGATGTCCATGAAGGCAGTCTGGAATACCTTGGAGAAAAAAAAGGGATAATATTACTGTGTTTTTATCCAGAAGGAGTGACATAATTTTGTTATATGTTTTTACACACTCAAAAAGCCTTATTAGAAGCATTAGAATAAATACAAAAAATCAGGATGTAGTAAGCATTAACTTATTTCCCTTGGAAATCACTGGAAGGGAATTTACTCTTGATGGTATTTAAAATGACCTAAAAAATGTCAGAAAAGAGTTCTCAGTCCATTAATATCTCTGGTAACAAGAGCCTGTTCTTTTCAAACCACATCCTGCAAGACTATGAACTTGAGCCACAAAGTGGTACTGAAGTCTCTCTCAACATCTACCAAAATCAAGTGACAGTAGTTTATAATTTTATCTACTTGGGGTAATTATAGATGTCCTTTCGTATATGATAGGAATGGCATAACAAATGAAAGCATCCATAGCCTTGTTTTTTATTAAGGAAATTGGAAAGAACAAGGTTAAAAACAATCCAGAAACAGCAGGATCAGAATAACGGCATGCAAAAAAGACTAAGTGATGCAGAGCTTCGCTTATCAGCTAAGGAATCTCTATCTTTTAAATATGTATGAAGATTTAAACAATTTTCTGTAATTTACTTACCTACTGCACATTATCATTATATCTTCCTGGATAAAGAGAGAAGCGTGAATTATGGAGATTCTTGATTGTGTTATCAAGCACTGTTGTACTTTGATAATGACTACTCTTTGGAAATAATGCCAGACAAATTTCCCCATCAAACTTAAAATTTGTTACAGGAATAAACAGAAAATTTTAAAAATACAGAAGTGTTTTTTTAATTGAAAAAAAAAAGTGTAAAATTATAGTTTTTATATATTAGGAAATTTTTTTTTTTTTTTAAAAATTGCACTTAATAAAAGTTGTTTTCACAAAGCTACATTTAGTAGTTTGAAATTTTTGTGACAATAATCAAAGTTTGTGCCTTGTCTTTGGCATTCAAAAGCCATCAGTCATTTTTATGGTGAGCAATAAACACTATTTTACACTTTTCTCAATGCCTGAGGAATGCTGAACCTCTTACCTTAGCTAGAGTGTGCAGAATAAAACTACATTTCTGATATTATAGGACTTTGAAATAAATTGGCCTCAAGCACTCTTCTTACCCCAAAAGTGAAAAGAATAGAAGGAGTTTGCCTGATAGCTGTCAAGAGTAAAAATTGGATTCTTAATTGGATTTTTTCTTGAGGGGAAAATAAATTAAATACAGTATTTAAGAAGATACTAGTTATTTCCACTAGTGTCTCTTACTAGGATACTGAAACTGAAGAGCCCTCTGCAGAAACACAAGTTCGTTTTACCTGTGGTCTGTCAAAGTCAGTTTTTTACATTAATTCCATAGTCATTATTCTTAATTTTAGTATCTAAAAGGATTTTCCTAATTTACATTCACTGAAAATGGAAAGAAACACAGAAAAAGAGGAAGAATGGAAAATATGTACTGTAAAAGGAGTGTGTGTGGGGGAAAACTGGCTGAACTTGTCTCTGCTTGGCTAGTATGATTCTGTAGTCTAGGGATAAAGAACTTCAATTCAAAGAAAGAAGTCCCAGATTTAGTCCTGGATCCCAGCTGCCATTAATTTTCTCATTAATTCTTAAAATGAGAAAGCTAAAAAACAAGCAAAACCAATAAAATTGGTTTTGATATATCCTGGTTTAGATTTTGATGTCAGTCCAATAATTCTTTTCATGGATGCTACTTATTCCTCAAGGCGAGAAATGCCAGTCTCAGAGTAGCAAAGAATTTCAACTTATATACAGCCTTAAGTAATCTTACTTGGACCTTATCCAGCTTGTTTAAAAATCAGTAACAGATATTTATTTTTGTGTTCATTTTAAATGGCAATGGTCAAGAATCTGCATGTGTAAATTGTGTAATACTTACCTCCAGCTTTTGCTTGTAGATTTATTAGAGACACATATACGCTGTTGTTTTAGCTTTTTTTAGTTGTTTCAAAAAGAGTCTAATAAAAATGTAAACAACTATTTATTATACAAAAATATGGATGTAACTGATGAAAAATACAGACAAAAAAAAAAGATATTAATTTCTCCTATATAACATCTGCCGCAAAATATGAATTCAGAAGTGTTACTTTAACATGCATATGGGGTTGCAACATAGAGTAACATAAAATCAGCTGACTGAGTCACTTAATTTTTCTACCAGGTTGGAAATATACAGTTTCTGAAACACCAGACTTTAGATGATGATAGTAATGATGAAGATGAAGATAGGAATTGTAACAATCCCATACATTGAAGACTATTGGAAATAGATCCTAGACTTTTTCCAGATATATAACTCTTTAGCATAAACCTTCTTTATAATCCCGAAAGTGTGATAGGACTCCCTCACAGTTCAAGCTGGCAATCTGTCTGTCTATCATCTATCTATCTATCTATCTATCTATCTATCTATCTATCTAATCTGTCTAATTTCATTTTTTATAAATAAAATAGTGCAAATAATATCAGAATTTTATCAACATTTTAGAAAGAAGTAGTTATGAACCACCCAAAAATCTTTGGCAAGTCTGATTGCATTTTAATAGACTGGAAGCCTTTATTTCATTCTGTTATTTATCTAACTCTTTGCTGATAGCTACATGAGACACAGTATGCATAAGTACTTCTGATGGCTTTAGTATTACACAGGACTTAAAAACACTCAACAGGCATTAATTGCAAAAAAAATCTATTTAAAATAAACTGCCCAAATTGAGCTTGTATTTGATTATAGCAGTGTGTGGTGTTTGATTACTGGGGGAAGGTTAGTGATGCTTATATTTGTATGTATGTATATGAATTCTAATTTATTGTAAGTAGTTCCTAAAGTATATAATATAAAAAGTCATCATGCTGTAAAGTTTAAGATAGAATGAGGCCAATAAAATGAAAACACTTCACAAAGGGAGTGTTTTAAGAATGTCCAGAACTTTGAGGATATGAGCAGCCTATTAATGCAAACAGAATTAATCCAGTGAAAAGCTAAACAAGCCCTTTGAAATTAATGCTAAAATGCTTCATTTGCATAGATTATAGACACTTCTAAAACTTTGTTGGGGAAAAAAGCTGATGCTGCTTCAGGAAATGAAAATATCTGCAAACCTGAGATCATTGAAAGATTCTCCAAATGGAGATACTGGAACAGACTCTTCGCTGCTCTAAGAGTAGCACAATTTGTGGCTGATACAAAACATGAATATTGTGTAGCACTGATACTTTTGCTTTGGAGGTAAAATAAGATTTTGATGTGAACAAATCTTTAACAGGACATTTAAATGATACATGATTTAAAAGAAAATGTGAGCTGAGCACAGCAGTTAAACTTACTGAACTCAAGTACTTGTGTGACAATGAACTCTGTGTCTATAAAGGTCTGTCTTTTTCCTCCAGGGCCTTAAAAGAAAATGCTTTTCCTTGAGAGGTGGGAGGAAATTGGATAGCAGTTAATGTCAATCATTTCAGGATTTAAGCTACCTTTTTAGGACAAGAAGGTACCATTCTGATTATTCATGTCAACAATGAAAATTACAAATAATCACTTTAAAGAAAACATTTGAGAAAAAATTGCTGAAAACTTACTGGCCTTTACTGAGCTGATGTAGAAAAATAAGAAAAAAATATCTGGTTTTCAATTTGAACTTTGCTAACTTCAACTTGTCCTTTTTTTTTTTTTTTGTCCAATTTACCAGGTAATGTATTTTTTAACATCAGAGTTGACATTTTGTTCTATAAAAATAATCATAACCTGTGAAAAATATGCCTCTTAGCATTCTGTTTATGTCACTTTAGTTACTCATTCTTTCATTGTAAGGCATACTTTCAAGACCACAAAAAGACATGTTTCTAGCTGCAGATGCATATTTAAGGATGCACATGTGCCATCTACATATCCTTATAGGCTTGCACACATTCTATGATATAACAAATTCTTTTTTTTCAGGGTTCTTTTCAAAGTGACAGTTTGAGGATTAGGCTTAGAATTGAAAGAAATGTATAATAAAATAAGACAGGACTGTAAATAATTTATTTTTGTAGTTAATTGATTTTCCTCAGCATGTGAGAAGATGACGTGCAATTTTGTGTGTATCAAATTTTGGGAATATTTCAAAGTCTACTAACCTATGTTTCAGTAATTCTGTAGCTAACTGTCAAAAATTGGATGTTATTGTGTGGAAAATTTATGCATCTAAAATCACAGACAACCACAGAAACCTTCCTTCTGGGCTCTTCACATTTAAATTTTTCTTACATAAAGCAAGGAATCAACAACCTTTTACCTACTGAAAAAACAAAAACCAAACCAAAAACCAACCAACCAAACAAACCAAAAAAACACACAGAAAAACAGAACTGAAAGAAGCAGCACTAAAATGATGCAAATTAGGAATTGATTCAGAAAGGGACACAGAAGTTCCAGAATTCAGTTTCTATCTCCACAAATAAGTTTAAAAGTTAACTCTTTGGCATCTGTCTGATCATGAAAAGGACTAAATTTACAAAGGCACTTCTTTTTTTCACATTGACATTTCCTAGTATCTTGTAGCTGTACTGTGCATACATCCCAAACTCTCCTGGTACTGATCAGTTTGCTCATTTCAGAATGTGATCCAGTGGGATGGTGACTCTGCAAGCCTGGTACTCAGTGCACTCAGCAACACAGGAATAAAAAGGTTTCTGGCTGCTGCCTTGTTAGACACCAGATCAGTAACTAATGGATCAGAACCACTTTGTGGGGGTGCACATGTGTGTGGAGGGGACAGGGATGGGTCAAACCTCATGCAGGTTGAGTGGCAGTGTATTCCTCATGGCAGCTCCTGAGCCCACATGGGGAAGCCCCAGAGCAGCTGCCAGTCACAAACACCCCACAGCTCCTGGAGCCCCTGACCCAGCTTGGATTAGCCGGGATAGTGAGAACACAGCCCCTCACCCTGGCCTGGGACCCCAGAGTAGCCGAGGAGTCAGAGGCCCCACCTGGGGGGGTTTGGGCACAGAGACCAGAGCAGATAAAACCAGAGGCACAGGGGATGCCACGTGTTGTGACCCTGCCATCTGGATGTGTGACAGCTGGTCTGCCACAAAGTCTCACTTTCCCTCTTTCATTTTCTCTCTTTTCTTGCTCCCTCTGCTTTTTTTTCTTTACTCTTTTTCTTGACACTTTGGGTGGCTTGGCACTGGAGGGATTGTATTTAACTGCGGTGAATTGTTTGAATATTGCCTCGTGTGGTGTTGATTACTATGTGCTGAGTTGGTATTGGGGGGAAATATTTTGTCTAGCTTGTGTACTGCCCTTTCTGAACCTTTACCAAGTTCCCCTTAACTAGTGAAGAAACTCCTTTTTGGACGATTTCATAATGTATTAAAGAATCATATATATATATAAGTAATACTCTTAGCACAACCTGCAGTTCCAAGGCTGAAGTGCTACATGCCCCAAGATTAAATCTGTCAATTAATTCCATGACTGCCTGAACACATTGCAGTGTGCAACTTCTAGTGTTTAAATCCACTTCTAATGATAAATATTAGACTGGATATTTTCCACCCAGGTTTAGATGTCTGTAAGTTAGACATCTAGTTTAGTCATCTTGACCCTTTGTATAGTCAGTTACAAAAAACCTTCTGTCCTGTAATCTTTTTACTCTAAATTGTATGAACTGTCATCTGGTGAATTTTTCCTGTTTCGATCGCTTTTATGTCTTACATAACAAAAATTTCAGAAATGGCAGAAAACAGTGCAACTATTTAGTGATTAAAGACACACAAGGGTTTTTAAAAGTCTTGCTAAGTGATGATAGGACAGAACCAATAAAGCATTGTTAAATATGTCTAATAAGTTCACTTATGCAAATCAGCTTTCTGAGCTCTTATCCAGGTTCCATCTATTTTTTAAAACATAACTTGAGGAAAGACAAAAAGAACAATTAATTGTAAGCTAAACTTGGGAACTACTTTGATAATTTACCCAAATCAATAAGCAGTCAAATAAGTAGATTTGACCCAGCCCTGTAAATAAAAGTGATAATATAGAATATTATGAAAACATAAGACAAATACTTAAATATTCAGGGACCATAAACTCAAGGATAACTTCCAGCAAATTAATTTCCTGTTATTTACTTCAGCAACCTTTTCTAAAGCCTTGTTTACCTACAGCTTCTTTTACATAAATTTGTATTTGTCCTTTCTGTGTATGTGAAGCTGGACTCAAGTTTACATTTGTCATAGGGATAAAACAGTGATACAGAAATAGGCCATATTGATTTGTCTTCACACATACCATTATTCCTGAGATTTAGTGCAAAACCCCTGCAATTGCTGCATAAAGTTTGCTTTCTGAGGCACAGCAGCTTAGCAAATGTACTAATAAATCTAATTTACCTATTACTATGCTCATGCTGAATAGCTCATGACCACATTATACCTCTTACCCTTTATGACGATGGTGAAACATCAAGATGTTCACCAGGGGTGATGCTAGATATTTGGTGTTACAAACAGGCTTCATTCAGCAGAGTGTTGGTTGGTGTGGGCTGAAGTGCTGGCACACATAGTTTTAAGAGTTTATCAGCATAGACAAGGGATTTTAAGTTCCCAAAGATGTTCTGTTGAACAAAATAATTTACAAGTGCAACCACAATGAAGTAGCCTAAGTTTTTGTAGCAAAAAAACCACATCACTGTGTTTTGGAGAATCAAAAACTGTCATATGAGCCAATATTGATTCATTGTATGCATAAAGCAGCAAATTTGGTACAGAAAAAAAATAAGTTCCCAAATAGACAAATTTTGTTATCTCACTTGCTATTATGAAAGATTATCCAAGAGACTTTTTACTTTGTAACCAGATGGTTTATAAGTAAAATCTTATATCTAAAAATCAAGTTTTCATGCAGGAAGAAGCCCATTGAAAAATGCCTGTGTTTCAGGAGCTAAAACTTCAGTGACCTTAACTCCAAGTTTTAAAGCTAATACTCACCTTGGAATATCATTCATGTAAATGAAAAATGAAGTTATAGCATGTAATTCTACAGATTATTTTCTTGGAGTTAGAAAAAAAAATGTCAATAATTATTTTACTAGGTACTAAAGAAACCCAAACTTTTTAAATAGAAAAAAAAAAAAAAAAAAGGCATGTATGGATACTCCCCTGCACTAAAGAAAAAAAAAAATCTATATTTCTAAAAAGCTGTAGTGCCACAGTAAGAAAAATTTAGCTTAGCTATCATCTTAATTATAAAAAAAAGTCATTAAATTTGGTGCTTTACAAATGTGGAGAAAAAAGTACTGTCCAGCCACCAACTGCATTAAAATACTCTCCATTACCTTAACAGGTTCTCATTGAACTCTCTGTGACATAAAACAGTTCGATGGACTGTACAGGCCAGTCACTTAGCATCACTGGTTAGTTAGAATTGAAACAGAGTAGGTTCTATCACATTGCAGCTGTGATAACCTCAAGTTATATGTGCACATTATAGTCAGTGAAGATAGAGGCAGTGGAGTTAAGAGAATAGTTCAGCATCCAAAATTAAATGTGTTGTGTGATTAATTTAATACTCCAGCCCAGACTTCACCATTCCAGAAAGACAAAGATAGCCTATCTTAACCAGCTCTATGAAGATGTCCTAGATGCTTAATGAAATACTAGATGTAAGTCGTCTTTATGCAGGCAACTGGATGAAGCCCAGTGAGCTCATCAGATCACATTTACTGAAAAAAGGTCATCAGTGATTGTAACAGTCACTGCGACAGCTCATAACTAGATTTTGATGCTAATATATGTCAGTTTGACATATATTAGCAGGTTACTTCCTAAGTGAGAGATCTCTCTTTATTTTCTCAGATCTGAGAGTATGGAACAAATAATCTCTAGGCATAAATACACATTTGACCAGAATCTCTTGGTTTTCATCCACCTTTAATATATTAAAATCAGTACAGCATAAAATAGTCTGAAAATAAGTGCCATATTGCAGTATGAGGTATTCTTAAAACTCAAATTCCATGTCTCTACTCTGACTTAATGTTATTCCTTCCACTTAATCAGTTTTCAATTGCTAATGTTCTTTTCCTTTGCTGGTTTGATGGTTGTTTTACAGAAAAAGTGGTTAATGCTACCCCAGCAGTAAGAATTGTCCATATTTTTTTTCTGATTATGAGAGTTCCAAAGATGTTCAGTGATAAATAAACTCCACTGTACTTCAGTGCCTGTACTTCTGTTATTTATTTTGCTTTGGTGACTGTAAAAACTATGGGAGCAGGTGAAATTTCCTAAGAATCAGAAATGCCCTAGAGTAATCCACATTGGTGTAGAAACTTCTTACTGACCACTTTTTGTTTTGTTTTGTTTTGATTTTAAGAACTCATTTTGAATTTAAAGACCTATGTGTCTTCAGAAAGCTTTTATACTGAATAGCTAGTATAATTTTATTACACCATGTATGTTTTGAGGATTTTTTGTGATTTCAAAATGGGATTGTTCCCTTGACTTTTGAAGAGAAACTCACCGGAGTGATAGGAATTGTTTTTATGCTCTTTGTTTGATTTTAAATACTAGTTCGCCTTAGGAAAGCAGAGAACATTTTTTTTTTTTCCACAACATAGTCCATTTTTTTATTGGATTCTTCTTGGTTCTTCTTTAGCTCTCTATACAAATAGAGAGATTGCAACTGTGCTTCAAGGAAAGGATTTAAATTCCAAGTGGACATGAAAGATCACTAATCTGCTGAAAAATGAGAAGAAATTCAACAGAGGGAAATGAAAGGTACAAAGGAAGATTAAAATCAACTGTATAGTATGGAAAAAAAGTGGAAGTAACAATTTTTCAGAGAAGGATTTGTGGGCTATAATGAGTGACAAGATGGACATGAGGAAGGATCAGTGCAAGCTGTCAATAAAAAAAAATAAAATAATAATAATAATAAAAAAAAAAGTAAAAAATCCACCAAACCACAAAACAAACTAAACACAAAACACCCAAGAAACTAAAAAGGAATAGTTCTCATTGCATGTAATAGAAGGAAAATAGGAGGAAGTTTATATTCCTGGCTGATTTCAGCATAGGTGGCCAGAGCTGAGTCTTGATTTATTTTGGGTTATGAGCCTTAAAAATCTGAAATGTAATGAACAGGTCCAGAAAAGAGCAAGTGAAATGATGTAAGATGTCTGTTACACTAAGGCAAATATCAAACATTTGAAGGAACTGATTAATATATGTCAAAAGTCTGACCACGCAGAGAAAGATTTCAAAAAAAATGAGAAAAATGTCTTCTTCTCTATTCACACACGCATCTTAGAACAAGAAGTAATGGAATTATACTAGAGCAAAAGAGATTTTGTTAGGAATGTATCTGTTACACAGACAATGAAGCAGTAAAATCCTGTTTAAAGAACAACTCAATAAACTAACCTAAGGAATGTCACAGTTTTAACTGCTCCTGTACATGACATGGAGATGGGCTCTAAGATTTATATTGGTTTGTGTTTTTTTCTCTTTTTTTCTCAAGTGATATCATACAGGAAATGACAGGACCAATATTACTAGCCTGCTGTCTTTCTTTCTGCCTGGTTGTTCTGCTAGAAATGCCAGATGCATAATTTTTTTCACCCAATTTTCCACTGAAGAAAGAGCCTTTTCACTCCTTTACAAAAACCGGGATGCTACCTTGAGTAACCGGATACAGAGGAAAGTAGTTTCCTATTGATGGGATTAATTTTCTCTCATGTAAGTATTGAAAAGGAAGCCACTTCTATTTAAACTAGTCACTTCTGCTTACTTTTGTAGACACAGAAGGCAAATCTATGTCTCCACAAGGCAATTCACCTCATTTTAAAACAGACAGCTAAAGCAAGCATAATCTAAACACTTGTGATAGCACAACAAGTGAAGTGAGCAGAGGACAGGAATCAGTATTTATAAATTAAGTATGCAGAGATGGGGTTAATGTCTTATCTCAGGTTAAGCAGGACAGTGGATGTCCCAAAGTTCTTGGGATTCTTGACATTCACAGAGATCTTTCTTCACTAAAAAGTGCTCCACAAAAATACTATGAATTTTCAAATGTCACCTCTTTCTGTTCACTGTTGAAAGAAATCTGAGACTGACAGCCAGATTTTCATCTAGTATCAATGAAATTCCATGGAAATTAATGTTTGATTATTGATAATAGCAGAGAAGTGGGTTCCCCAACACAGTGGTGGGTTTTTCTCGTTTTTTTTTTTCCCTTTTTTTTTCCTTGTATTGTAGCAATGATTTAGTTTAAATCATATATTAATTTGCATATATTTGCATTAATAGTTTTCATTTTAGTGCTCTTTGTTAATGAGAAGGAACATTACAGTATCAAATGTGGTTTAGTTGTCTCGAAATAATGCTGAAATAATCCAAAACTTTATCATGCAATATTTGTTTTTAGAGACACTGTTTAAGACAAATATGCCTTTTCATCTTCACTTTTGACAGATACCAATGTAGAGAGTAGCAGGAAAGAAATGTTCTTGAAATATTCTTAGTTGATACTGGTTAGCTCCCCTTTCTCTGAAACAGTAGTAATAGGATGTCATGCCATTCCTACACAGGTTATTTCATGACCATTTTCAAAATGCTTTTACCCCTTGGAGAAAATTATTGCAAAATGCAGTATCCCAAAAATCATGAAAGCTAGGCAAGAAAAGCTCATTGCATCAGGTAGTTATCTCCCAGGCAATACAAGTGTACCTCCTGCTGATAATTTAATATCAGTATACACTAAAAATATATTCTTTTAGATTCTAGAGAGGTAAAATAGCTCATCTTTTTGCCTTGTGTCTATTCATTCACTTGTTTTTCCTTATGCATCTTTTCAATCCACTAGCATTCACAAAGCAGCAACTGAGAAGTGTGTTATGATGAATATTTACAACACTTTTTTAAATTCTTTTCCATGGATACTCAAGCAAAAATCTTTTGCGATATATGTCAACAGATACCAAGATGAGAGCATGAGAGTCTTCTAATCTTAGCAATAGATTTCCTTAGTAATTTTTGTTATTATTTTTCTTTCTCTTTCACATCTTTTCTTTTTTTTTTTAATTTAAGATTGAATTTTTATTTTATTTCTATTGTAGTATTGAATTTTGAATGTAATGCTGAAATTCTGGTTTAGATGATCTTCTAAAACCTGATATATGACATAAACCATTTTATCTATTATGACTGTTCCCCCACTGTGTCTAAGTCACTAAGTGGGAGAAATTTCATAATCTCAGAAAATGAAAATTTCACTGTAGAATATATCTTCCACACTTCTCTGAGGATGTCCACGTTTACACTTCAGTCAATAGTTTGTGATGCAGCCTCTGTTCTAGAACAAAGATCTTAGTAGAAATTTGTATTTTTCTGACAAAAGCACATACTATGCTTGTTTTTTGTGGTCAAACATTTTATTAACCCTTTCTAATCCTAGGCCATGTGGGAGCTAAGAATAAATTATTATCTGCTATAAACATTGAATAATTTTCAGGGATATGGCCCCATTTTCAATGGCTGTTCCATTCCTCTTTATTATAAGTCCTGTAACTTCCCTCCACTGCATTACCAGTCAGCCTTCTTAAAAGATCAGAGGAGATGAACTCATTAGATCACTCTATATGACTAACATTCTTGTTTAAGACCATTCAATCTATCTTCAAATAATACTTATATTCTATCAATAACAAGTTAAAGTTTATTTCTAGTTTTTTCCTGGAGGAAAGACTATATAGCATAGGACTTAGTAATGATTTCTATTCAACCCTGCCAAAAACACCCCCTTCAATCAAGACCTCACCAATGGCATTTTAGATGTTAATTATGCATCTAGAGCACATTTTGTTCATATTGTGTGATAGAATCTTACACACATCAGTTACCAGAACTTCTGTGAAGCATCTGATACTGTCCCACCACACATCCTTGTGTCTAAACTGAACAGACATGGATTTGATGGATGGACCACCTGGTGGATAAAAAAAATTGGCTGGACAGTCAAACTCAAAGAGTTGCTCAATGTCCAAGTGGAGTGGACAAGTGTAGATTATTGATCAGTGCTGTTCCTTAGGGATCAGTGCTGGGTCCAGCACTGTTTAACATCTTTGTTGGTGACACGGACAGTGGTGCTGAGTTCACCCTCCCCAAGTGTGTCAATGACACCAAATTGTGTTGTACAATCAACACACTAGAGGGAAGGGATGCCAACCAGAGGGACCTTGACAGGCTTGAGTGGTTGGCTTGTGTGAACCTCATGAAGTTCAACAAGTCCAAGTGCAAAGTTCTGCACCTGGGTCAGGGCAATCACAGGTACAAACACAGGCTGGGCAGAGAAAGGATTGAGAGAAGCCCTGGGGAGGACTTGAGGGTGTTGGCAGACAAGAACCTCAGCACGATCTGTCAGCACTCACAGCCCAGAAAGCCAACTGTATCCCG
Source organism: Margarornis squamiger (assembly GCA_035222235.1). Classification (NCBI taxonomy): domain Eukaryota; kingdom Metazoa; phylum Chordata; class Aves; order Passeriformes; family Furnariidae; genus Margarornis; species Margarornis squamiger. The sequence goes on from JAWWTY010000001.1 coordinate 73,258,691, forward strand.
GGCCAGAAGGTTGAGGGGTGTAATTCTGCTCCTCTTCTTCACTCTAATGAGACCCTACCTGGAGTACTGTGTCCAGCTCTGAGGCTCCCAGCAAAAGAAAGATGTGGTTCCACTCCAATGAATCCAGAGAAGGGCTTTGAATATGGCCAAAGGGCTGGGGCACTCCTCCTATGAAGACAGGCAGAAAGAGTTGGGATTGTTCCACCTGGAGAAGAGAATGCTCTGAGGAGACTTTAATAGCAGCCTTCCAGTATCTCAAGAGGGACAGTAGGAAAGCTGAAGAGGAACTTTTTACAAGGGCATATAGGATAAGGGGGAATGTTTTTAAGCTGAAAGAGAGGAGGTTTAGATCAGATATCAGGAATAAATTCTGTACTGTGAGGATGATGAGACACTGCAACAGATTGCCCAGAGAAATTGTGGATGCCCAATCCCTGTGAGTATTCATGGCCAGGTTCAATGGGGCTTTGAGCAACTTGGTGTCCTGGTATAGTGGAAAGTGTCCCTGACCGTGGCAGGGGGTTTTGAACTAGATGATCTGTAAGATCCAAGCCAAGACGTTTTTTTAACCTATGATTTTCTTCTATCATGCAGCTAACTCTATTTTAAGTGTATTGGGGTTTTTTTGCTTTGGTTGGTTTGGGGGTTTTTTTGGGTGTTTTAGGGTTTTTTGGGGGTTTTTCATGGTTTTTTTTTGGAGGGGGTTGTTTTTGTTTGTTTGTTTTCTTTTCTTTTTCCTTAAATTAGAAGCCTGTGTCTAGTGTAATTTTCATCTGATTTATTAAAAATGAACACAATTTCTCTATCTGTCTGAAGCCTATATGACTTTCATGCACCAGAGTTGTATTTATAATAGCTTCATCTTCATTCACTTGGAACAGATGGAAAAACATCTTTGATTACTGGAGTTTTCTACGTTGCAGTCTTCAGGATTAGAGACCTTGTTTCCTACTTTTTCTAAACAGGAAAGGAAAGTTTGCATAGAAGAGCTGTGTAGAATCTGTATGGCATATTTGAAATGGATGACTTTCTGATTCTGACAGTTCCTGTGCAGTATTCTTGTGTAATTTTTATTTAAATATTGTCAGACTAACAGAAACCAAGGACTCCAACCTCACAGTATCTAAGGTACTAAGAGTAGCTAATCAAAAAGGCTTTTCCAATCTGTTCCTATTGAAAGAGTAGTTAACTCTTCCAGAATGGCTGTACCATATAAAAGCAGTAGATAGCACAATAAATTTTTCATTGGTAGATACTTGGTGACAGTGAAATTATGTAAGACTATATCTCCTGCTGTGCTATACATACACAAGGAATGTTTGTACATGAAAGGCAGCACAAGTGAGGTTATAAAGTATGGCAAAATACACAGCTTCTAAAAAGCTAAATGAACCAAAGTAATTTAAACTCTGAGCATTTCACAACTTGGTCTCTCTACCACCCTGAGCAGAACAAATAGCGTGGAGGTTTAGGAAAAAAAAAAAAAAAAAAAAAAAAAAAAAACAACCGAAAAACTGTAAAGGAACATTATAGCATTTGTTCACACTATGAGCTGTCAACAATCATGCATAATTTAAGATTGCAGCCACTAACAACTTAACCATGTTTTTCTCTGCTTGAGGAGCTGCATTTTCTGTGTCCCTGATGAGATTACAGTGGCCTTAGCAGCATCTTGTAAATAACCCATACTACCGCTGAACAGAGTGCAAATTTAGATTTCACAGATTACAGCCCTAAATTATAAATGCTGTTCTGCCTCACTGTCATAGCAACATTATGTGATCCAAGTTTGTTAATTAAAGAAACATTGTCATAATACAAATAGCATCAAATCTCCTTTGGCATGTTGGCATATAATAGCATGTTAAAACTATTAAACCCTATATCAAAATGTTCTTAAAATGTAGCAATCCAATTAGTCTTTTTTCTCTTCTTTCTGAGGATTGTAGCTTTTGTAATGCTCAATACTATGTACAATTTTCTCTTGGTGTTAAGAGAGAGAGCGATTCCAAATATCAGGGGGATTTATGCAAGAAAACATTACATTTATGTGAAAGAAACAGAAAGCAGTTGACAATTTCACCAAAGACAGATAAGTGATACATTTTATATAATTCACAAAAGAAAGAAACAAAAGAAAGCTTAAACAAAGGCAAACCACCCTGCTCTAAACAGCTGTATACTTTTTAACCTTGAGACTTTTTGTTTGTTTGTTTTATTCTTTCAAGGATATACTATTATAAAAATACATATTATAAATATAAATTATAAAAAGAGGAGCCTTTTTGTAGTGGATCTTTTTTCTTGTTGTTGCTGAATGAAACTGAAGTATCCAATGTGAAATATTCTAAGAATTTGGTCTTTAAATTGCCACAAGAGTGAACAATTTTCTCTTTGCTTTATGATTTTTTTTTTTCATTAAAAATGTTTTGTTGTCATATGCAACCTGTTGGCAAAATTTGTAGTAGAGGGTTGGTCAAAATATTAGATTAAAACCCATCAAAATTCAATTAAATTTGTACTTACAGAACAATATTTAGTACATCAAATGAGAATGGTATTACTATAACCATTAAACTAAGAAACCTGAAGCAATCAAGAAAGATGTGATTCTTGAATGATCTTATGATTGGAAACCAATAGCAATGGAGAAATCAGTACTATGAAAAGGACTTCAGTCTCACATATGGAAGTAGATTTATAACTACTGTATTTTTTCATTATGTTATTTTTTAATACAAAGTGTTCTCATAATGAGCTCAGAAGCTTTGTTATTTCATAGGAATATTTACTCATGCAAAAACAAATGCCAAACAGGTAAATGTGACTTCACACATTTCAGGTACCAAAGAGCCATGCTGTGACAGAAATATTGTTTTAAGGTTTTCTTGCTTTCTGCTCTGTCCTACATGCTAAAATAATGAAATTTCTAAGAAAAAAAAACCAACTGAAGTTACTCATTTTTTTTTGTATAATACTGAAGAGACAGTGACCTGGAGCATTATGTGCCCCTCAGCAAATACTCCAGCTCAGGCTGCAGGATAACAATCTGAAAGTCTGGCCCAACATCTTGTAGGTGGATGCTTTAGCCAGAAGATTATAAAAGTAATTACAGTGAGAGAGCCGGAAGATTATTCTCTCTTATGCTGCCTATTTGAAATACCTTCACTTTTCATGGGTCAGAGAACAAGACTATGCTTGTATATTCTGGGAGCTAAAATATGTTTTCTCTTATCCAGAGAAAGGACTCTGAACAATGCATCTTTATGTTGATAAGAGAGATAAGGACATATCCTTGGCTTCAAGGATAAGTAGCAGAGATTATCTTGTGTTCACATTTCTTTTCAGATGGTCCCTTTTCTAACAGGTGTGTCTCAGTGGCCCAAAGAAGGTCAGAAAGTAAGACATCAACTGTGCAGTGTCAACAATCATGGCACTCAAGCCTAACTCTCTTGCTTAATAGCATAAATATAGCCTCAGATTCTCTATAAGATACAAAAGCACTTCAAATCAATCTTTATTAAATATTCAGCAAAGTAAATATTTTCTATAAAGCTGAATATTCAATCTCCTGTGCTATATGTATATATTCTCTCTCTGGGAAATATAATAATTCTTAACAAAGATTTGATAGGAGGGTTTGGATGCAAGTCAGTCAAAACATTTCTTTGAGATGCTGAATATACAAGTCCCAGTGAACTACAGGAGACGCAAGATTTCACTCTGGCTCTGTCACAACCATAGCTGAACACTCTGACCCTTACAATACACATATAATCTTTTTCTAGCTTATCTATGAGAAATGGGTGATCAAAATTCATCACTCTCAGTAAAAAGATCTATAGCTCCAAGTTTTGCTTAGAATATTAGTAAATTTTACACTTAACAATCCACTTTCAGATCAAAATATATTTTAGATATCCACAGTTTCCTAGCCCTCTTATTTAAGAATCATTGAATTTATAAGTATTGTTGTTTCAGGATCCTAATGGCTAAATTCTGTCAGCTACACTCCTCCTAACTATTGGCTGTATTCTTTTGTTCCCTTTGGCCATAGCAGATGGAAAATTATTTAATAATATTTTTCAGTGTTCCAACAATGCTTTGATTTAATTTTTCTAATGGTTTCTCAAAAAAATTAGAAATTTCTTTTGCACCAGACACCAAAATCATTTTGAGTTTTTCCACACACCCCCCCTACAGAACACAATTACCAGGAGAACTAAACTGCATGACATTCATGTCGGAAATGACTACTGAACATTTTGGTGTTAATCAATTCAGAATAAGTAATGAATCCCTCAATCTCCGAAAGATTAATCTGACAAGGAAGTAGCCAAAACCATGCTGGTTTAGGGACCAATGACTTGGACTCATGTACCTGGCTTTGCATCAGTGAAATCTAGACCTTGTAATCCCAGAGAGAAATCACAAGGCATTGGTATACTAGAGGAGGACAATGAATTTCAAAAGACAAGATTTATTACTCATTTAACACCGCCCCTGGTTATGCCTGCATATATATTTTAACTAATGTAGTTTCTTTACAGTCCTTCTTCAATTAACGTATTCTGATTAAACCAATCTACAGCTAAGACAGTCAGAAGTGATTCTCCTATGATTAACTGAGTTCAGAATATCAGCATCAGCATAAAGTATACTCCATAGAAAGTTTTTCACACAATTTTATCTTGTTTAATGATTTCCAAGGTGCTTTTTTTTAAAATTCAGGTAGTGTTAATTGAAGTTGCCATGAAAATTCTTGACAAAAAAAAAAATGTTACTAAAGTTTGCACAAATAAATAAATAAATCAGGAGAACTTAATACTTTAAATGGATTAAAAAAAAAAAAAAAAAAAACAGAAAAAAAAAAAGCATTTTTAGAAACTACCTTTGCTTTTACCTAATATTGGAGAACTTATTATTGAACTTATTTTCACAATTAATAGTCTCTAGTAGATAATTATTTTTTTTCTATAATATGATAGTAAAAAAATTTTATTTAGCCATCAGTGTGCCCAAGCGGCCAAGAAGGCAAATGGAATCCTGCCCTACATCAAAAATAACATGACCAGCAGGACTAGGGAGGTGATTTTTTTAATTTTTGCTGTCGTTAGCACTGGTGAGGCTGCACTTCACATACTGTGTACAGTCTGCTGCCCCTCAGTTTAGGAAGAATGTTGAGGTGCTGGAGTGTGTCCAGAGATGGGCAATGAAGCTGGTGAAGGGACTGGAGCACAAGTCCAATGAAGAGTGGCTGAGGGAGATGAGGTTGTTTAGCCCGGAGAAGAGGAGGCTCAGGGGTGATCTTATCACTTTCTACAACTACCTGAAAGCAGTTTGTAGCGAGGTGGGGGTTGGTCTCTTCTCCAAGGTACAACAATAGACAAGAGGGCAAAGTATTAAGCTGTGCCAGGGGAGGTTTAGGTTAGACATTAAAAAAGAATTTCTTCACAAAAAGGGTGCTTACATATTAGAATGGGGTGCCCAGGGAGTCACTGTCCCTGGACGTGTTTAAGAAAGACTGTAGGTGACACATAATGCCATGGTCTAGTTGACATGGAGGTGTTCAGTCATTGGTTGAACTCGATTTCAGAGGTGTTTTCCAACCTAATTTACTGGACAATAAATTAGAATTAATTTTGCCTCATTACATTGCAAGATACTGGAAATTAAAAACCCAAATCTGTCCAATCACTGAATACTTCTTATAACTGCCAGATTTTTATCATTTTGTCCCTTATTTTTTTCCACTTAGCTTTGCAGTTTCAAGAAAGCAACATTTATGTCAACATCCTTAGTACCAGATCTACCCCTTTTCTTCTATTTTTACAGAACAAAAATATACAACATCAGCACTGAGCTGCCATATTTACAATGCCATGCAACATTCACAAACAAATTCTAAGACAGGTAAGAATTATTTCTTGCAGTTATATAAATTTATGGAGTATAATGTTTATTTAATCAAATCACAATTATTCAATGTCTGGAAATGTTTGAGGGAGTATTTTTTGTTTGAACGGTTGTTGTTTTTTTATTCCAGGGGTATATCTCAGGGTAAATATTTCCTTTTAAATTATATAATTCCAGTCACTTCTGGAAAAAAACAAACAAAAACCCCAAAAAAACAAAACAAAAAACCCCAAACAAACAAGCAAAAAAAAAAAAACCAAAACCCCCCCAGTCTATTCATCTATTCAGTCTATTCTTTCTTCAGTGAGAGTGAAGAATTCCATTAACATTCCACAGATTCCATATGAATAGTTCTAGTCTCATCCATAAAAAAATGCAATACCTTGCAAATAATTGATGTTTATGAACTAGAGAAATAGTCTAGAGTAACTCAAGCCAGTAAGGCAAAGCACAAACTATTTAGTAATACAGTGCTATTTCATAAAGAGAGATGAGTTGTGTTATTTATACACAGAATAAGAATTGAAGGAGAAAATACAGAATTCTTATTTATTCTCCCAGTCTTTGGAAGATTAACGGAATGAAGGTGAAACTTTACCTTTTCTTTCTCTCTGATTGTAAGATTTTATGATTATATGATTTATGTACACTTCACAGATATTTCACAGGGGTTGTCCATAGACTAAGGAAATGATATCTTTGTATAGTATCAAAGATTGGGAAGTGGTGTGGTGGTTGTTGAGGATGTATTGGATAGCATAGGACCTGAGCATGATGTAAACAGCATGGAACTGGGGTAGAGGATATGCTCGTTTGTGCTAAGTTAGTGTTCATTTTCATCATAGTAACTAGTTAGGGTCTGTGTTTTAGATTTGTGCCAGAGGCAGTGTTGATAACACAGGGATATTTTCATTATTGCCGAGTAATTCTTAGGCAGAGCCAAAGCCTGATCTTCTCACCCCACCCAACCAATGAGCAGGCTGGGAGTACACAAGAAGTTAGGAGGGGGGACAGATGAAACAGCTGACTCCAGCTGAACAAAGGGATATAATATAGCATATGTCATCATGGTCAGCAATAGAAGAGGGGTAGGTGTGCCTAGAGGTCATTGCTTGAGCAGTGGCCGGATATGGTTTGGCTGGTGATGAACTTTTGTTTTCATTAGCATTACTTGTCTTTCTTGGGTTTTATTTCTCTTGGTCGTTTTCTTTTCATTAAAATTTATCATTGTTGTTGTTATTATTTTATTATTACATTTCATTTGAATTATAAAACTGTTCTTCTTTCAAGCAACAATTTTTTTCTCATTTTTACCCTTCCAGTTCTCTTCCCCTCATCCTCCTGGAGCAGGGAGTGAGTGAGTGTATGGTGCTTAGTTACTGGTTGGGTTTAAACCATAACAGTAACCTATTTTTAAAGTAACAAAAATAGCAGAGAGTGGGGGAATATTTACATAAGTGTGTTTTTAAATGAAATTTCAATGTAATAATTAAAAGGATATGACATTTTCTGAAACACTCACTGTGATTTTCTAAAGCCTATAAATCCCATTCAATGCTTGCTTCTGCCTTTATATACCTCAAAATCTCTAAAACAAGAATTCTGGGCTATTTTGATTTTGATTTTTCTTTTTTTTTCATAATGGGCTTAAAGCTTATTTTGATGAAACAAAAGAAGAGCTGGTCATGTAACCATGATATTAGGCAGCTGTATTCAAGCAAATCAATATGTTTATATGGAGAATAATGCAGAGATCATTATTCTGCCACTCTACATAAATAACATTGCTGAAAATTGGTGAGACAAAACTGTTTGACAGCTTTTATAGTTTTGTTGACAACTTTTATATTTCAAAGCCAGCTTTTGAATCTCTGTCTCAGGACTTTTTTATTTATACACACAGCAAATAGCTAAGATGAGCAAGCTGCTGGGCTGAGCATTAGTGCGTTCACCGTGCCTGTAACACACCCAATGAGTTTTTGCTGGCCAGGCAGCTGTTAGTCAGTCTGGGAGAGGTCAGGCCCTATTACTCTTTCAAAGAGGATAATCCTCAGTATTGCTGAGTTTCCATCTTCTGATTTTCTGTTTTTTCCTTAAAATTTTTGATTTTTTTTTTTTATGTTAGTTTTTATCCTCTTCAGCTGCTTAAGTACCAACCCTTCAACAATGTCACCACAGCTTGCAATTTTACATTTTCTTATCTTGCATGGCTCTAGTCTAGGTACTTCCTCACAGCTTAGCAGTTTTCCCAGATGTCTGAGCGAAGGTTATACTATTGTGCTATATCAAAACTAGGTCATGATTCACAAACAGCTGAATCTCTAAGAAAAGGACTGCAATTTCATTTTCATCAGAATAAATAAAAATAAAGAAACTTTAACCCCAAACTTAATAAAACTCAAATAATCTGAGAGAAGAAAAAGATCTCCAAGGAGATCCATTCATAGGATAATGAAAAAGCTCAGAAAATACTTTGTTCCTAACTTCAAGCACTGAAGTAAACTGGACTTGCATTTATCTGAAAGAAACGACACCTGGTAATCACTTATGATGAAAATCTAGACTAAAGATCTTAGACAAGGACTCTGAATTATATGAAATATTCTGACTTGTAAGAAAATATGGAAAAAAATTATGCAGCTCATCTAAAAGAAAGCATTTAAGGAAGAGTTCAGTGCTTCTGGCTATGCAAATAACTTCAAAATCATATGTATTTTCCAACTAAAGCGAAGAACTGCAAAGAGCCACAAGCAGTAGACTAGTTATGTGGACGACTCCTTACATTTCTGATGGTTCACATCCTAACTGAGTCATGAGTTACCTTTCCTTCATATTTACTGCTTGTTACGATTTCAAATTTTCCTTTTCCTGGGAAGGCCTGAAAGTTTTGGAACAGGCCTTAAGCATCAGTTCTAGGACTTATTTAGAATTATATTTTAAAACAATCTAAATACACTTGTTCTAGTGATAAAATAAGACACATATTCTCTTATATTGGGCAAGGCTGTTTCAATTTATACTTTAGTCCATAGCACCCTTGAGGCTCAGCACTTTCATTCACAATTTTTGACTTCCAGAATATAGGCTGGAGACAGTCAAATGTGGTCTATTTCAAATTGCCTCATGGTCTCTATTAGCAATTTGACATAGCTGAGAAATTATCCCTGCATTACTAACAAATCCAATAAGATAAATATAATTAAATCAACTGTGAAAAGATATTATTCTATTAGGAACTTGGGTAACTCAAACTGTGAAACAGAAGATCCTATTTAGCACCTTGATTAGATAATATGACAGTTTGTTAATACTTCAATGCTGCATAGCTGAGAAGTACCTAGAGACTCTAGGTAAATGCATTCATTGATTGTCCATTAGCCAGCTGAGAAAAATGTGGTATTCAAATATAATAGGAAAATTGAAAAAATGTTGTATATAACATTTTAATGGCTCCACCAATCAGGAGATTTTTGGGGAGGTGGTGGGGTGTTGACTCTCACCTCTCGTCAGTGGTCACTTCACTGACTCTGGGATTCTAAACCAGCATTTTTAGTCTAAATAGTATTCAGAGTATTAGTGTGATATTAGTGACTGGACCAGTAGCTCCTTCTTTATAAATTTGAGTCAAGCTAAATTCTCAGAAGAATCTAAAAAGGCCTGAGAATGGCATGAAGAGAAGAGCAAATCTTCATTCAACTGGCAGCTTATAGAGGTAAGGGATGGGGTCTCAAGAAAAGCGGCAACAACCACACTTAAGTGTCTGACTAAGTATGTCCTGAATGTGACTAAAGAAAAATGCAAAACTTGCTGAGGAAATGGTAAGTTAAGTGTCAGAAGACTGAAAGAATCCTGCCCCATGGAAGCAGCGACATTCATCTATGCAACCTTTCTATCCTAGTGCTGAAGTCTGAAGTTAGATTTTATCATTACTACATAGTCTGTAGGTCTTAGTTAAACTGTACATCAGTTTTGGCACCTTCATGGACCTCACTTTCTCCAACTCTCTCATAATTTTCTCAGCTTGATTTTTGAACCCAAATGCCTTTTCACTTCAATGATCTTAAGAGAAATTATTGCAATTAGAACAGCTCAACTGCTGCCAAGAATAGTACAGGTTTCAGTGGACTTTTCCATTATTTCAGTGTTTAAATAGTAGATTGGAATCTGATGGAAATATTTGGGGCTAGAGGTGCAAGTAGTGAGGTTTCGTTGTGAGTTTTGAAGTGTTTGTTTTTTATGTTGTGTATGTGGAAGTTTTTTTTTCTTTGTTTGTTTTCTTGTGGTTTGTTTTTGTTTTTTTTTTTTTTTCTCTAGTGAATTACTTTAGAACAAAAAAGCATATTTGGAGTGAATCATCTAATTGTCTGCTGGTCTGGGTTTGGTTCTCATCATGGCACAGTCTTTGACATCATGAATAGGATTCCCTTTGTCTGTGATGAGCTAGGATCCACCACACTGCGGTGGGCACTGAGTATACAAGCAGCTAATGAAAAGTTGGTGTGAAGCTTATAGTGTGGATACTGCAATAAAGTGGATATAAAAAAGCAGCTTTGCAGCTCACACAATCACTCCTATTGTCTTGCACAACGTGCTTTTATAAATGAGTTGTAAGACATAAGCACTCCTTGGCAGAGCAGAAGTCCATAATGCACTCAAAACATTTCTGATCTCCTGCGACATTGAGCACATTTACATTGCCAAGGGGAATGAGCTCAAACACAGGACCTCTGATTGTTCACAAACTTTAGCTGTAAATTTACGTCCTACTTCTGGTTTTGATGAATACAAGTAGGCCCACAGAGACATCTCTGCTATGTAGGAAACCAGCCTTAGACAGTGTGACTGTGAGTCAATTGCTGCCAAATGGCCTCAGGGCAAGGACACAATCCCTGGTCTTCTTTTATTTAACAGAATAGAAAGAGTTATAGGGAACTTGGGTAGAAAGTGAGCTACATGTCTAGCCCACAAATGACTCTGCTGTCCCTTGTGTTGTTGAGTCTATTTATAGGCCTTTGCACAGAAAAGTCAGGATTTTTTTTCTCACCTCTGAAAATTATTTATGAAAATGAGTTTACAGACCTGGGAGAAGCAAACAACAGCAAGAAATGTATCTGACTGCAGCTCCTAAAAGGAGCATCCACAAAGTTTACTACAGCTTTCTTTTCCTATCTACAAAACACATTCTATATCACCAAGAGAGAAAGCTGCAACTCACTTTTAACCCTTTCATTTCTGTCCTCAAGTCCCATATATATTGGCATTTAGTAACCTTTTCTGCATGGAGCAGCATAGGACAATCAGTCTTTGGAAACACACACATCCCCAGCTCCTCATTATAAGTAAACTTTTTATCATGTACCCAGCTTCTTTTGATCATTTTTCTATCTAGAATGTTTTTGCTGCTTGCACAGAAAAGTTTCCTCTCTGATCTGTTATACCAAGCTGGCTGAGAGAGAACTGGCACTCCTGTAAAACCCATCGGGCAGTGTCTGTTCCATGTTTGTAGAAAGAAGGGAGATGAGGACAAGAAAACATTATCTATAAACAAGTGCTAGCAGATGTATGTAATCCTTGTTGGGTAGAGACACGTTCTGTGACTGGATAAATATGAAATGAGATTTTAGCTGCAGAGAAACCTGCTGTTAGGGCACAAATGGAGACAGTCAGAACATACCCTGTTTTTACCAGAGAAAAGTAAAGACTTGTCTTTTCTACCTCATTAGCCTCACCAGACATTAATTCTTTTAGTTTGTATCTATTAAGTATGGGAGAAGGGAGAGAAATAACCAACTTGTTTCTCATTTATATTCACATATTCAGCTCAATGAAAGCTGTGAAAAACATCAGCAAAGAAAGGGTTATGTGTGTCTGGAGGCATCCCACGGTGGTGTGGGGAGAGAGAGAGAGAGAAATTTAAAAAAAAAAAAATCCCTGCTGGAGCCAGTTCTCCTCTTCTCCTTGGAGAAAGTGCAGGAGCAAATGGAATAGGAGCTAATGCCTCACTTCTCTGTGTCAACAGAACATTAGTATCTGGAACAGTTTATAGGCAATAGTTACATAAATCAGCAACTTGAGGAAATGCACAACACAAATATATGTTCATTCTCTTGTTACATCACTAATATTTCAATGTATTTTTCACAAAATTAACATTAGATTTGATAATTAGACTTGCTACAAATACAACTTCACGCCCTTAAAATTCTATAAGCATTAAAATACATACTTTACAATCAGAATATCGTTCTTCTTTATGGGAAATAAATAACCAGTCAGAATCAAATTAAGAATATACATTCATCTTTGATTTCGATGGCATTTCTGTACTCCATAATGCTAATTACTAGTAAAATTTGTTATTTTTATATGTCTTGGAAGGAAAATTAAAATATAAACCCTACTTTCAGGGAATAATCAAAGAGAAAAATAGAGCAATATGTGAAGGAAAATATGCAGTAAGTTAATTTTTTTATTTTTTTTTAATTAGCTCATGATATATATCTTTCGTATTATCAGTTTTCAGTTTTTAAGTTATTTTGCATCCCAGTAATCAATACACTCTTGATTCAAGGTCTGAGAATCAAGAGTTCTCTATGGGATTGGGGTTTTTTTGCTATTCCAGCCGTTCCTGGCAATATAGGAATTGGTCTGGTTTATTTTGGAAGTTAGATTTGTCTTTTAGAAAGCTAATTCTTAGCAGGTTTGTGATGTAGATGGAGTAGATTTGATTTTTCTTGTACAAAACAATAGAACGCTTCTGGAACACTGAGATGTTTTGACCATCCAGAGGCAGTATTTGAATATGGTTTTAAGATTAAATTAGGTAACAAATCACCTTTAATTATAAAAGGCGACCTGCAAGATAAATCTGCAGGTTTTATAAGAGCCTGTAGGGACTTGTTCATCAAAGTTCCAGCTGTGGGAAAACAGCCTGCCTTAGCTACCTTCTACATTCATGCACATATTTAACACTTACTCACACATGGTTTATTGAGTTTTACTTTAAGAAACCATTTATATGTGTTATGTCTTAGGAATAGTGTTGCTGGAATTGCACTTCAAAACAACACCACAATTAACTGAACTGTTCTAGATAGCCAACCTGGAATAACTGATAGTTATAAATTGTAAAGTGAGCTTCATAACAGAATTCATTAAAAAGAAATATTTCCAGTCTATTGTTTCATTATTCTCAAACAGCTCAATCTGTTCATATTATAAAACTCAAATAGAGGAAAGAGGATGTTCTTTACTTAAAGTGAGATATCTAGTTTATTGGTCATTCAGGATCTTAGGCATAGTTAAACTAATGATACGGACAACTGAGGCAGCTCTTAAGAGCTTGTAATACACATAAAAATTGTCCCCTACATGCTCTTATGGCCTACATAATTCTTGACCTACATAGCTGTCTGTACAGTGGCTTTACTTCAATAGCATAAAACCCAACAGATTTATTTTTGATCCAAATAATTTTCTCTATGAGTCTTTTCTAGCCTTCTTACTAGATGTAAAACACACACTCAATTGTTGCTGAGTGACTCAACTCACACCATAATCTTATTTCATTATTGTACACACCCTGTGGGCTATGATATAGTTCTGCTATGGTGTATGCATTAAATGGTACCTTTTCTTGGTATTTAAGAGGCTGGCACATCCCTGGTCTTGTCTTTGTGTGCAGAATGGGCATAATCATCATATATGTGCCGCTGAGGCTTGAAGAACTTGCAACATTAATGCTTGAAGAATAAGCAACATTAGATTCTACCATTTGTAGATTTAAAATTTCAATGCTATGAGATCTCCTTGCTCTCTGACTCCTAGTAATACATGAGGGTTATATTTCTGGAGGGGCATATAACTGGAGAGGACGATACTTTCAAACCTATAACATGAGTTGTTACCTTTTGCTCTGTTAGCAAACTCATTGGAAAAGAGAATGGCAGAGAAAAATAAAACATGATAAAATAAAATCTTTAAATGGTGGAGGGAAGAAGGTGGCATTTGTAATAACTTCCAGCATTATATAGTGTAAAGCTGTAATAGAAGCTAAATAAAGGGCAAGGAAATGGGAGGGGGAAAAATAAAGATTGAGGAGAAGAAAAAAAAAAAAAAGAAAACACGGAGGAAAGGGTAGAATAGAAACAGCAGGAAAAAAACCCCCAATCTATAGCCAAAAAATACACTGTATTCTCCCAGGGACAACAAAGAAGAAGGTATTGCCTTCAGAAAAAATATGACATCTGCCCACAAAACCAACATGAGCATGGTGAACAAAATTAACATGCATGGGATAAAACAAAACAAAACGAAAATTAAACAAAGAAAAGAGCAAAAGAAAAGAGGGGGGCGGGGGGGAAGAAACAAAAAGAAAACAAAACAGGAAAGGAAAGAAAGACTAATATTAGCTTGATTTACTTTTATACCACAGAGATGCCAATGGTATCATAATTGGATAATGTCCAGTGTTCCTCAGGGTGCAAAACGCTGAAGAGCTGCTGCCAGGAAAAGGTGTAAAAAAATAAAAAGATAAACATGACAGAGATCACAAGAGAATCAGCCATGTGACTAAAGGAACTAAAGGAACTGTCAAGGCTATTATAGTTTACTAGAACTGCTTTTCTATATCGGAACATACCCGCTCCTTAAGGGAAAGTATTTTACAATAGTTATCTGGAAACATGGTAGAATTACCACCACACACCTATTAAATACTTTATAGATCTCCTTACCTTACAGGTGTGTCCTTTCTGGTAGGAACAGTCAAGAATGGAACTCTGGCATTACTATAACTAATAAGTAGAACATAATATTAACAGCTGTGAGATTCATTTTGGTGCAATCAGTAAATACTCAGTGCAATACAGAACTGTTATGGAATTACAGGACTGAATTTGCAATCATTCATAAATAATTCTTGAAAAGTTGATGAAAGATCATTACACTACCTTTACATTGCATTCCCTATGGGCATCAGTGCACCACAATTTTAGGTAAAGAAAATAGTGTTTAAGTAGAAATTCCTGCCAATCCATTCAGTAACATTCTATAGAAATAGAAGACTGCAGTATAGTTTTTAGTGCCCCGCTTTCAATTTAGCCATAATATGTAATGATTTAGCAAATATGAGTGCATAGAATCTCTTACACTAGTTTTTTCAAACAGTAAAACAACATCCTCCCCAGAGAGTAATGCTCCTTTCCTTCTCTGCTATGCTGCTTTTATTGTTTTATTATTATTACTCTACTTCTTCTTCAGACTTAATTACTAAATGTTATTCAAATAAATAACACAAAGAAAAGAAAAATGCTTGCAGATAAATTGGAATACTGGTGCTTTATTTTCTTCTTTTAATGGACTGTTCCTTTCAAGTGTTTCTACTTCATTTTCCAGTGGTATGAAAAAAATCTTATGTTAGTCAAACTATTCAAAGAAGGAAGCTGATGTTGTCTAAACATTATTTTAACAGGCTTTTTGAGTACTGCAGGTATAAATGACTCACAGATTGCCTCTACTTTGGTTTGCATTCATACAGAACATTGGGAAACTTATTTCATCTGTTTTGTTGATTAGAGAACATATAAAGTGTGAAAAAAAAAATCTGCATTTCTTAAAAACCCACTCAAAGCACATTATTAGAACATCAAACATACTGGCTAACATTGTCCCAGGTTTCAAGAAGGACAAGAAACATAATTCCAGAAAGTACAGGCCTGTCAGTCTCACTTCAGTGAGTGGTAAAATTAAGGAGAAGATTATTCTGGCACACCTGAAAACAGCTGTAGGACAATACAGTCATCATCACAGACAGCATGGCTTCATAAGGGGAAAGTTCTGCTT
Organism: Margarornis squamiger; assembly: GCA_035222235.1. Lineage (NCBI taxonomy): Eukaryota > Metazoa > Chordata > Aves > Passeriformes > Furnariidae > Margarornis > Margarornis squamiger. The sequence goes on from JAWWTY010000001.1 coordinate 73,274,450, forward strand.
GTCAAATCTAATTTCCTTTTACAATAAAGTGTTACAATCTGGTCCCGAAGGCCCAGCCTTTACCAGGTGTTACACTTTAATTTTAGGCTTCAAGAGATTTCAGTCATATGAACTCTTGTAAAGCCATTGATTCTTTGGTACCTTAAATTCACATCTGGACAACAACTACACATTTTTCTCTAAGAGATTTCTTTTAATTTGTTGAGAATATAGGCATTGTGGCAAAAAGGATTTTACAAAAATAAACATGCAACTTCACAAAAACATTGTAACCTAGTAACAACAGGTTACTAGGACTAGCAAACATTGCTTAGTAAGGAATGTTTGTTACCCTCAGCAAGTGCAAACTCCATGCAGCTTAAGTGAGGTACAGAAAACAGGTGTTTAGGTTACCCATAAGAGGAAAAAATAATAAAGAGAGATTAGGAGAAGAAGGAATAAAGACAGAAAAAGAGAGAAAGAAAAATAGTTACCACTTAGAACATCACAGGTTGATGGGTCAGGAGAGCAGGTCAAAAGGCAAAATGGAGACCTCATGCTGCCTCTATATCTGCCCTGGTCTCTACCACCCCAGGTGGGGCCTCTAACCCCCTGGCCACTCTGGGATTCCAGGCCCACTTGAGTGGCTGTGTTCTCACTGTCCCTGCCAATCCAAGATGGCTCAGAGGCTCCAGGAGCTGTAGGGGGTTATAATTTTCCTGGGCTGTTTGTGACCAGCAGCTGCTCCAGGAATTCCCTGTGTGGGCTCAGGGGCTGCCATGAGGGATAGGACACAACCCCACTTCTGTGAGGTTCAAGCCATCCCTGTCCCCTCCATACACACACACACATGGGCCACAAGGTTGTTCTGACCCAGTAATCACTGATCTGGTGTCTAACAGAAGGTAACCCACCTAGCTGATCAAGGAAAGCCACTTCATGTAACTTTTTTTTTTTTTTTTTTTTTTTATAATTTTATTTCAGTAAAGCTTTGGATACTGTCACACAGGATCCTTCTGGACAAAATGTCCAGCACACAGCTGGATAAGCATATCAAGTGGTGGGTGAGCAACTGGCTCATGGGTCAAGCACAAAGGGTAATAGTGAATGGGGAAACATCAGACTGGTGACCTGTCATTAGTGGAGTTCCACAGGGCTCCATCTGAGGCCCTGTGATCTTCAACATCTTCAGAAATGACTTGGACACAGGACTAGAGGGCTAAGCTGTAGATGACACAAAACTGGGAGGATCTGTTGACTCCCTCGGAGGCAGGGGGGCCCTGCAGAGAGACCTCGACAAATTAGTGTACTGGGTAGTCACCAACCATATGGAGTTCAACAAGGGAAAGTGCTAAATTCTGCACCTCAGATGGGGCAACCCTGGACGACTGTACAGACTGGGGAATGAAATGCTGGGAAACAGCACCTCAGAAAGGGACCTGGGGGTCCTGGTTGATAGCAAGTTGAACATGAGTCAGCAGTGCCCTGGCAGCCAGGAGGGGCAACTGTGTCCTGGGGGTCATCAGGCAAAGCATCGCCAGCTGGTCAAGGTATGGGATTGTCCTGCTTCTGCTCTGCACTGAGGCAGCCTCACCTTGAATATTGTGTACAGTTTTGGGTGCCACAATATAAGAAAGGTATAAAACTATTAGAGACCATCCAAAGGAGAGCTATGAAAGTGGTGAAGGGTCTAGAGAAGGAGCCATACAACAAGTGGTTGAAGTCACTTGACTTGTTCAGACTGGAGAAGAGTCTGAGGAGAGACCTCATAGCTGTCTACAGTTTCCTCGTGAAGGGAAGCAGATGGTCAGGCACTGGATCTCTGTAGCAACCAGTGACAGAACCCAAGAGAATGGCATGAAGCTGTGTTAGGGGAGGTTCAGAAAGGTTATTAGGAAAGGCGCTTCACCCAGAGGGTGGTTGGACACCAGAACAGAGTCCCCAGGGAAATGGTCACAGCACCAAGCCTGACAGAGTCCGTGTTTGGACAATGACCTCAGGCACATGGTGTGATTCTTGGGGTACCAATTCCTATGCAAGGAGTTAGACTTCAATGATCCTTGTGTGTCCCTTCCAACTCAATATATTCCATGACATTAATACTATATGGTTTATACATTTGCAATTTTTTCTCTGTAAAATTGTTTGAACTTTCATCTGAAATGCTTTAACACAATAAAACTGCATTATAGTAAAGTATCTGCCTTCATCTTTCAAAAAAATTATATAGTATCACAGACACTTCCATAAGAGCTCTTAGATTGAAGTCAATGAGCAGTATAGAATCATAGAACCATAGAATCATTTAGGTAGAAAATGATCCTTAAGATCATCAAGTCCAACCATTAACCTAACACTGTCAAGTCCTCCGCTAAACCATGTCCATAAGTGCCACATCTACATGTCTTTTAAATACCTCCAGGGCTGGGGACTCAAACACTTCCCTGGGCAGCCTGTTCCAGTGCTTGATAACCCTTTCAGAAAAATGTTTCATAAATTCTAAACATCCCCTGACACAATTTGAGGTAATTTCCTCTCATCCTGTCATTTGGAAGAAGACACTGACATTCGCTATGATACAACCTCCTTTCAGGTAGATGAAGAGAGCGATAAGGTCTCCCCTGAGCCTCCTTTTCTTCAGCCTAAATAACTCCCAGCCCCCTCAGCTGCTTCTCAGAAGACTTGTACTTCAGACTCTTCACCAGCTTTGCTGCCCTTCCCTGGACACATTCCAGCACATCACTGTCTTTGTTGTAGTGAGGAGTCCAACAATATACACAGGATTCAAGATGCAGTGTCACCAGTGCTGAGTACAGTGATACAATCACTGCCCCGGTCCAGCTGATCACAATATTTTTGATCCAAGCCAGGATGCCATAGACCTTCTTGCACACCTGGGTGCACTACTGGGTCCTGTTCAGCTATCTGTTGACCAGCACTCCCAGGTCCTTTTCCACCAGGCAGCTTTCCAGCCACTTTCCCCCGAGCCTGTAGCACTGCATGGGGTTGCTGTGACCCAGGTGCAGGGCCTGGCACTTGACCTTGTCGAATCTCATGATGCTGGCCTTGGTTCATTGATCCAGCCTGTCCAGATTCCTCTGTAAAACCTTTTTAGCCTCCGGATCAACACATCCAGATGATCAATATGCCCTCCAAAGATGCACTCAATCCCCTTGTCCAGGTCAGGGATAAAATTATTAATCAGGACTGGCCCCAATACTGAGCCCTGGGGAACACCCCTTGTGACTTGTGACTGACTGGCTGCCAGGCAGATGTAACTCCATTCACTATCACTCTCTGGGCCCAGTCATCTGTGGGAGAATGCTCAACATACAAGGACTGGAAAAAGCACTTCTATAGATGGACCTATGAGGATGACACAACAGACCAGATAGAAAAAAGTAGAATTAAGGACTTTCATGGTTGATGTTTAATGATTATGCGTTCTGATTTCATGGTTTTCAGTTTCAAAATGTTTATTGTCACCCCCTTCATGGGTTTTCCCCTCACAGTTATTTCCCCTTGTCATTTTATCCCAAGTTCACCTCCATACTCTCTTCTTCCCCTCACGGTTTTCCCATGGTTCTCCCACCTTCGCCCCAAACCCATGTTCGTCATCAGTCCTTGTTCCCACCTTTGGTGAGTCATTCCCCATTGGTTAGACGGTTGCCTAGTTATTTACTCTGCCCCCACCTTTGTCCAATCCCATCCAAGTTCTAGCACCTTCCCTCAGCACCCTATAAATATCTGTGCTCCCCTCAATAAAGGAGCCTTTTGTGCCTTCATTCACAACCATGGTGGTGAAATGTTCATTAGGTCATGTCAGTCAAATGGTTTGTCAGACATCCAGACAGTTTTATAGCCAGCAAAGAGTATAGCAGTCCAAGCCATGAGTAGCCAGTTTCTCCAGGAGAAAGCTGTGAAAAACAGTGTCAAAGCCTTTACTCAAGTCCAGGTAGACAACATCCACAGCCTTCCCCTCACCCACTAGGCAGAACATCTTGTCATAGAAACAGATCAGATTGGTCAGGCAGGACTTGACTACCTAAATCCATGCTGGTTAGTCCTGATCCCGTAATTGTCTTGTATGTGTCACATGATGGCAGCACCGAGGTCAGACTGGCTAACCTGTCGTTCTACAGATCCTACAAACACCTATGCATAGTAATTAATTCCTATTAAAATGCTTGGCTGTATCTAGGCTGGCATTTCAATGTTTCACTATTTCTTTAAGTGATAATATAATGCAAACTATAGTACTGTTTGCTTGTTATTTGGGTGGTTTGGAATAATCATGTAAAAGTAGTTCTTAAAAAAGTAGTACTTCCATAGATTGGTTGGATTGTATGTATTTATTTATAAATACTGTTTTGTTTTCTTTATTTTTTTTAATGTTAATGGTTTAACCCTAGAAGCCAGCCGCAAGCTGAACTAACCTACAATCTACTGTATTTTGACAGCTGGTTTAATGTTTATATTTAAATGTGACCTGAAAGACATAGCTAGTATAGGGTTTCTTTATGATTTTGACGCATAGAAATAAAAAAAAGTTTCTATGTTAGCTATAACTTAGCTATAAGGTCCCTCAGCACCCCAAAGACCTGGCTCAGCCCCTCAGGAAGGGAGGTACTTTCACTGTTAATGTACATGATCAAAGGACATTAGCATATAGCCTGTTAACATGCATAACACATTAGGTGCATGTGGTCTATGGTAAACAACATAAAAACTTACATCAGCTAGAAATAAAGGTAAGAAAAATAATCAGAGCTCTATCTGGGTGAATAGTATTGAACTGTAAGATTATTTAAAATACGCTAAAATCCAAAATAAATATTTGAAAAAAAAGCTGTATCATCTAGTCTCAGTTTCCTTCATATTCAATAGAAGTATTTCTGGTGTTTTTTTCTCATCCTAAAGAATTTTGCAAACTCAAAGGACCTTTCCCTTGGAGATTATTTTATTCATTTCTTTACTTGGAATGTTAGTCTCAGACTCATGCTGCTAATTTTTAAACATTTAAAATTAGGTAAGTTGAATCATATCTTTACAGACTTGTTTCTCTACTGGATACAGAGGAAACTGAAATACAAATTACTATATTCATTCACCATATATGGTTATTTAATATCCATGGATTTAAGGGCTGGATTATATTAAGTACTTAGGGCTTTATCTATGATAATTGAATTGAGGAAGCACCTCTGCAAAGCTATTCAAATCTTAATTAATCATCTTATTTTTTCTTCTAAATACAGAATGAATCTGGAATTATTAGACTCTCAAATGTAGTGCATTGAAACAGGTGGAATAATTCTCCACTCTTCCTATATAAGTATACACACACACACACACACACAGAGATATATGTGTCTGTGTATATATGTACATGCATGTGTATATATATATATATATATGTATATGTATATCTACTTTTTTCCAGTCATTGAGAGATGACTAGTTCTGTGTCTCTCAATTGGATAGAAAGGGTCAGGAGAGGCAGATATATAGACTGGCTTCTGCTTACCCATCATCCTGCAGACTGGCTAATCTAGACTACAAAATGTATCATGGAGTCTATGACAGGCAGTAACACGCCATAACAAATACAAACCTACCAATTCCAGCTAGGGAACTTGAAGGCCTTTAATATCCTGTTTTCATTGGCAGCCTAACAGAAGAAAAAATTTGGACAGATCATTTGTGCATACACTAACTATTAGAAAAAAATCATGCACTGGTGTTTTTTTAAATAGGAACAAATTACTAAAGAAAAATGGAAGAATGTGAAGTATTTCAAAGATTTCCTTATACTGATAGCATATATAAAAGTCACATAAACCTTCACTGAAGTTTTGTATATTGAGAGAAATTGGTTCTATGTATGATAGTTGTTATATTTCAATTTAAGAAGAACAAACTGCTAAAGCAGGTTTAACTTATGCGAACTTAAAAATAAAACAAAACAAAGTAAATAAAACCCAAAACACTGAATTGCAGCTATGCAACCCATGTCTCCTTTTGCAGCCTTGTCTCCAGTTACTGTAATATCTAAGGCTTATTTAGAGAGCTATCTATATTTAAGTAGGGATATTACCTGCTTTTGCTAGTACAAGACTATGATTAATCAGTGTGTATTTTGTTTCAGTGCACTCATGAAGCCTTTTTTTTTCACTAATGAGTCTTACAGACACTGAATACAAATTAGGTAAAAGTTTTCCAATCAAGCTGTAAAAAAATATTTAAACAAAGCAAAAATACATACTGAATAAATAGCAGAAAACCAGGTCCATCACTGAAGTATTCAAGCTTCTTGTATGAAAAATGAAAGTACATCAAGATTTATGTATGGTATTTAACACTTTTGACTTCGAGAAAATTTTTCAGTGCTGTGCTTGGAATATTTTGGTGAGTTGACACAGTGCCTCATCACTGAATCTGCTTTTCAACAAAATGTTAAGTTTGATTAAAACTAACAGGCTTATAAATCTTAGAACAGGGACTTACTCTTTACTGTTTATTTTCTTCTCGCAGTATATTTTGCTTTTTTAATTCAGGATTTTCTATATTATTCGGATTCTTGCCTTGCTAACAGCTGTGGTTGGGGATCAGCTCCTCTACTTCCCCAGCCTCCCGGGGTCTGGAGGGGATTGCAAAATCCACACGTGGTCAGGAGCGAATAGATGTACCAACCCGAACCTCGGTGGTCATACAAAAGCCTTTAGCTACCTGTGTCCAGGGTATTTAAGCCCTTCGGGCAGGGTTTGGGAGGTAGGATGTGATTGGGTAAGGGTTCACGGGGAGTGGTGTGGTTTGGGGGCACCGGGGCCGATAAGGGAACAGGAGGACCAAAACCCAGTGGGGACCCAGGAATAGGGAATGACAGGGGATACATCCAATACGGTCGGAGAGGGGGGCGGGGCTGGATACCCGGGAAAAAGGAGTGCCCTTTTCACATGTGAGCAGGGGTTTCTAGGGGTTACAATCTGAACAGGGGAAAGCCCGTACATAAAAGACGCAGATAATGTTGAATTATAAAGTCTCTGGTCCTTTGGAAGTTGTCACAGTGCTAGTCCTGTCTCCAGGGGCTTCTCTTTCCACGATGTATAGTCTGGATAATCCTGTCTCTGTTTCACATATACTGTGGCAGAAGCATTTCCCAACACCTTGCTCTTTTCTCTTTTTTTCATCGTGAAAATGAAGAAGCTGCCTTAATCCTCAGCAAAGAACAAATCATGGACATGTATGACAGATTTGCTCATTCTGCCTAACTTTTGGCTTCCTATATAACCAAATTAGAAAGAGATACTAGGAACTTATTTCTTAATAATCACTTTCTGAAGGAATCTACCAGAATCTACCAGATCTTAACCAGACTGAAAAAATTGGTTCCTAGTTTTATCGTGAAATCTCCATGCTAAAAGCTAATGTCAAAAGTTACATAGTTTGAACACTTCTACCTCATAACTGATCTCTTTGCAATAGTCCTATTTCCATTTAGAATGTGAATTTGAAAGAAAGAAGATTCCTAAGAGTCAGTCAACACCCCTCACAGTGTTATTCTCTAGTCCTAAAGACTGAACTAAACTCATTCTCACAGTTCATTCTGGACCTCTACTTATTTACATGCTCATAATCTGTGACTCTGCCTTGCTTCTTACTGGCAAAAGTCTCTCCGTGAAAGGAATTTCTATGAGAGTAAACGTATGGAGGAATATAATCACCTGATCTTCATATGAATTCAGATTTGCTTTTGTGGGAGTTGAGTAATATGACTCCCTATGACTGGAATTTAATTTATCCTTTCTCCTCAGGGGATGTACTTGCCAAAGTCAGCTTTCCTATCGAATGTATGTAAAAAAAAAAATAAATAAATAAACACTTTACTAAATACTATTAAATACTATAAATACACTTTACTAAATGCTAAAATACTTATAATAGCCTAAAATATCTTGTAGCACAGCGTCCAGCTGCTACTTTTTAAAAGCAACCTTGAAACTATCTGAAATTATTCCTATTCTATAAAGTGAGAATGTGATGCAAATGCAATAGAAATGACAATGTAATTGAATAATATTAGTGGTTGTTATTTTCTTTTTATACATTGAGACAGAAAAATATTACTTTTTAAAATAGGTCATGGCTTATCTTCTTTTGGTCTGTGAGAAATCATGGCTATCCTAAACTTATAGAATCACCAGTCACATTCAAAAGCATTAATAGTAATATATATATATATTTAAAAACAAACAAACAAACAAAAAACAAACAAACAAAAAAACCAACAACAACAAAAAAAACAAACCTGAAAAATTACAAAATTATAGCAAAAGATTTTTTTTCTTTTTAGGAGGCTTTACTGTTGTAGAGAAATAGATACTTCCTTGAATGTTTATTTATATTTTCTCACCATTAATAGCACTAAAGTAGAAGCAAAGTATTGCTACATAATAGAAGTAAGCCAGAACTTTCTTATGTTTCATAGGAATATTAAATGGACAATAGTCTAATTTTTAGAGGAGTAGTAGTTGCAGAATAAAGTTGGAAAAACTACAAATGAAAAGATGAAAATGCCCTTCATAAAATCCTAGCCACCTAAATACAATGAAAGGCAGAATAAGACTAAGACAGTAAGTAGCCCATACTTAACAAAATTTAAAACAATGTATATGGTTACTCTTCGTCTATAATTCTTTTTAGGGAAAAGCAGGTATAATCTTTGAGAAAAATTGAAACAAAGATGTTTAAATCCAGTAAATTAAATTAAAATTATGGATACTGGACATGCTGAGAAAAAAACCCATATAGTCATAACTACTAAATATTTCAGTTTGAATAGTTGGACTGAATGCTATTAAATAAAGATATTAAGTTCATCTGTCTTTAAAATATTCCACTTTCAACTGCCTCCTCTTTCTAGAATCAGCTTTACTCGTTGGTGTGGAACTATTAAATATTTGCCCAACTCACTTATCACTTCCTGGAATAAGCAATTTCCTGGGCAATCAAGTGCAGAATGCTGTATAACATTTGCAGCATTATAAATATATATATATATATATATATAATATATATATATATATTCCAAGATTTCTGTTTCTCTTCCAAGTATGAGGCAAATTCCATTATTCCCTGTAAAGTAAGAAACACATTGAAAAAACAAGGGAATAAATGGTCCAAATAAGAAAAGCGACATTCACATTTCTCCAAGACCTAATGAAAAGATAATCAGAAAAGATACAATGAATGTACTAATTTTTTTTTAAACATCATCTCCATGGATTACCTTAGATTGTAATTTTTTTTTTTTTTCATTAGAAGACATCAGTGCTTTGAAGGTGTATAAAACTGAGGTTATGTGTATTTGTAGTAATTAAAAAGTCAGTGAAACTATACCAGACAGTTGGGATTCTATGCCTGTATCCTGGCTAAATTCCAGTTCAAGGAATTGCACTCTCTATACCTCAGTTAAAGTTGCTGCATGCTATGAAGCAGTTCAAGTGCTTCATCTTTGATATTTCACTAGTGTATTAAATTATCATTGTTTGTCCCTAGTCAATGTGTTTGGCTGACTGGTGTTCTGCTTAGAACAACAGAATTGGGTCTAGAATCTGTAGTGTTGTGGGAGACTTTAAAAAGAAATTTGTAATGAAATCTGTTTTATTTGCAACCCTTCCATAAATTGTTCACAGTATTTATCATTTGAAGACTTTAAGTGAACTTTAAACAGCAAAAGAGGATTTTTGTTTCACAGTGAAGTCAGTTAGCCTCAGAAGCTTGCAAGAGAGCCTTATACTTAAAGAATTACCTTCTTATTTCTTATACATAAAATTTTTGAGAGCAAAAAGGGAGCATATGTACTTGAAACCAACAACAATGTTAGTCTAATTCAAGTCTTAAAAATTTAATGGAAAAGTTCTTAATAGTCCAATCCTACATATTGGGTGAAAAAAAAAAAAAAAGTCCAATAGAAAAATAATCCTTTTAGAGAGAAAAAGGACCTTCATAATAACAGCTGTACTATTTTGTGTCTATTTTTTTTTTTTTTTTTCTGTCCTTAAGTTAAATCTTCTACTGCTCCTCTGTATCTTAAGGTCAGCATTCCAAGCTTTTTCCAAGAAGAAGTCAGAGGGAACCTACAGTAAGCCATCAGCATCCAGAGTTCCTCACTGTGAAGAAGGAGGATGGTGATGTTGGAGATAAGGTTTATACCTCCTTGGTCCTGAGTATAGTTTTTTCAACCTTTATAATTTAACACAATCAGTGTAACATATTTCTTTACTGGTCCACAGTTTTATGTTAGTTATATCCATTATTTTTCATATTAGGATGCCAGCTTTGTTTTAATTGGAGTTTGGAGTATTTTAATATTTGTTTTCAGCTTCAAAGGAAATGTTCTTATTTTGTCTTGTTTTGTCAGTCTTATCCTGCTATATCCTACGCTACACTATGCTATGCTATCCTATCTATGCTATCTTAATCATTAGAGGCACTAAATTAAGACTACTTTGGGTTCCTTGCAAGCACTTTCTCTAGATCTCTCTGCTTATCCTAACATGCTTGATTATGATCCTGTCTGATCTCAATTGTATTGATACATTGACACAATAATAGGTTAAATATATCAATCCTGTTTCCTACCTATATATTAGTATGAGGTATGAATATCTCTTTTCATATTGTACCAAAAGATACATATTTGCTTACAATTTATTTTAGGTGGGTATTATTTTGTATTTGAAGATAATAATTGAGTGTTAGAAATAAGGAAAAAAAGTGTTTCTTTACAGTGTTATAATTTTAACTTTTTTTCCTTTTTGGTAAAATCTTGTGAAAGGAAAAAGAAATTAAAAAAGTCACCAGCCCTTAAAGAAAAGACAATACTAAGCCAAAGGAAGTTTCTGGAGTGCAGCATAAGGGAAGCAGAGACAGGAAGGTACCAGGATCAATGAAGCTGAAGCATGAGTGAAGCATAAAACACTGGAGAAGGTCAAGGAAATAACCCATAGCCATATCTCAAAGATGGTGAAAAGAGAATGAGATTACTAAAATCCCAAAGATTATTTACTCCATAACTGAGAACAAAAGAGCAAACTCATTTTTCAAGGAAAGAATTTTTGCAGTTGTTTATTTTATTTGTTTGTTTCACCCAGTAGATCTGATTTTAAAGTTACTTTGCATTAGTTGGTATTCTAATAATACAGTTTTAGAGATACAAAGCTCTGTGGTATTTAAAACAACTTATGCTTCCCTCAGGACAAGCTAATCTATAGATTAATCCTAATCAATAGATTAATAGGTACCATAGAATGAAAGCATGTGTAATCATCTGAAAAATCATTCTCTAGTCCCAAGAATGCACAAATAATTTTCATAGTCATAATAATATTTTCTCAGCATTATTTACAGCATTTAAAAATAAGATTTAAATAATTGGAAAAAATACAAAGGCACAGTGAAGTCTCATATATATAAATGTTTGTGTAAGACTGTGCAGATTTAATAAACAAACCCTGATATTTATTAGGCTACACTTTTGTATTTGGGGGAGGAGGAGGAAGTGGGATCTATAGAAAAATGGACATATAATAATTCTAAGCATGTCTTTCTTATGCAAAAGGTAAAGTGGTTTTCAGACGCACAGTTAAATTGGCATAATGAAACACATGTGCTACAAGTTTCTCTTTGCTTGGTTGTGTGGGTTTTTTGTTTGTTGGGTTTTTTGGGGGGCTTTTGGTGTTTTTTTTGTGGGTTTTTTTTGTTGCTGTTTTTGTTTGGTTGTTCTTTTTTTGGGTTTTTTTTTTTTTTTAAAGTTATGTTATTTCGGGATGTGCAATGTGATGTAACAATTTAATTCCTTCTATTTAATGACCTACGGAAAAATGAATTTGTATCTACATTTGTAAGAGACAGTTTGGACTATTTCTGCTATGAAAAGGAGAAAGAAGAGAAGTTCAGGAGCGACGAAGATAAATCTCTTACAGTGGTATGCAGAATTCAGACTAGAAAGCTTATCAGCTGACTCGACCTGTGTCTGTAAACCTGGTGTGCGCTGAATCCACTGACTTTCAGTGTAATGGCCAGATTCTGATCTCACTTGCACTGACTGATGCAAGTCCTCCTTAATACTGTCATTCCAGTCAAGCTCATAAATTATTTATTCACTGCTGTCATATTATTTTGTTTTCCATTCTCAAAAACTATATTTAACTCTCTCCACTGACTATAGACTATTCAATATCTATCAGGCTGTCTTGTAAGTTTCCCACTATCTCTGGAGTCAACCCTTTTTCACCAACTATGTTCTTTCCTATGTTTTACTGTAATTACTAGACTGCTACAAGTATTTAGTTTGGTATTTTTCTCTCTTTGATTCTAAGGTATCTATAGCATAGGCAAGTAGCTCTTTTCTGCAAATAAAATGCAGTGACTGAAGCACTGATTCTGTTGTGAAGGTGAATCCCACATTTAATAGCATGTGTTCCACAGCTAGTATTATTAAAAGCTGAAGGAAAAGCAGTAGATCATAAAGATTATTGATGGAAAGACATACTAAATTACCTCATTCATATTAAAAAATGTGCTAGTCCAATTTCTACTACACCATTGTTCGTTGCTTTTCTCTCTATGGATTTTGAATGTGTTTTCACTTGATTGTGGAAAGTTACATCTTAGCAGAAAGCAATGAGTAGTCAAAAGTTTTAATTCTTATTCATATATACATGTCTGAAAAGAGAAATCCAATACAGTTTATCTTTAGTAGAGGCTTCTAACAATGCTGTGCAATCAGCATATAATGATACGAGGGAATTCACAGACTTTTAAACAAATTCAGAAGCCAGTTTAGATAGGCACTAGGAAGTACTCTCTCCTGTATCTATACCATTATGCAGAGAAGAATATAACGTTTATTGGGTAGGCAAGAAACTAAGCAAAAGGAAGACTGATTTTGTAGTCTAGTGCCAGAGAGACTTTCTTGGGAGGGAAAGCGCATTTGTCTGGTATGTTCTTCCACTTTTCCTTATGAATTTTATTCAGTAACTTTTAAATGCAAATGCAAAAGAGTCCTTGAGGAATAAGAGGATTCCCTTAACTGAGAATCTAGCATGTGTGGTACTAAAGAATTGTTAAAATACATGTACAACAGCAAAAGGTGTCACAAATGTTCCACTGAAAGTGGGCATAGATTAGTCTGTTATGTTGTGCGCATGCTAAACAATGAGAGCTCAGAAGTACCATATTCCTACAGAGAAGTCACATGGAGACAAAAAATCAAGACTTCTGTGAACTCTTAGAAGTGATGGGTTCTAATATTTTGGACTCATACATACATATTCTTGACCTTTCCAACATACTCCTAAGCAATCTATACAGCATGAAGATAAAGTAAAAAACAACAAACAAGATAAAAAGAAAGAGAGAGAGAGAGAGGGAGAGAGAGAGAGAGAGAGAGAGAGAGAGAGAAAGAGAGGAGAGAAAGAGAAAGAAAGAAAAAGAAAAAGAAAGAAAGAAAAAGAAAGAAAGAAAGAAAGAAAGAAAGAAAGAAAGAAAGAAAGAAAGAAAGAAAGA
>JAWWTY010000001.1:73288100-73302200 GCA_035222235.1 Margarornis squamiger
AAGAAAGAAAGAAAGAAAGAAAGAAAGAAAGAAAGAAAGAAAGAAAGAAAGAAAGAAAGAAAGAAAGAAAAAAGAGAGAAAACGAAACCCCAAAACAAAATGCAGAGAAAATATATCCTTTAAATGTTCCCAAACTTGGTATCATCTTAGTAAATCAGAATACAGGACTTAATTAATGGGTGAAGGGAGCTAATATTAAAAAAAATACCAATAATATTTAATGATATATATTTTTTAATAAAAAGTGTAATTTACTTTATAGCATTTTTCATTCATCATATAAAATCACTGACCTTTCAGAATGAATTTTTATTCTAAGGAAGGATACATCCTGCAGCTATAAAACTTTGTAAACTAGCACAGATTACTCCTTGGTTCTGCTCACCCAGCAAACTGCACTATAGAAGTCTTAATTCAGTCCCAGGGCTTCTTTTGGAGGAAACCTTTAGAGTTTTTTCAAACAAAACTCAGGTGTAATTCTGAGGACAATTAAGTGCCATGACTACTTTCGGCATTATTTGTGTCTCAAATACACTGTGTTCTGTGCAGTCTATTGACATTATGCCAGTAGTTTTTGAGCACCATCACATGCCCTTATGCTATATTATCCACTAAGTGGTCATTTTATGATTTTAAAATAATCACCCTAATGAATTGCAACACAGCCTTCACAGTACTCCAGACAGTTTCAAATGCAACCCCAAAAATAACAGCTAAGATATCTTAGAAGGCCTACAGGGCCATCATATTTAATTCACAGGAATACTTTGTAAGTACTGGATATTGTGGGTATGGCAGCCTGCAGTAAAAGTAGTGGCTACAAATATCTCAGCACTATTTGACCTGGGTAACTAAAATCATTAACTGTGTTTAGATGTGCAGATTTCACTATTATTTCCATCCATATACTGCTGAGGAATATGTGCTTGTGGTCTTGTCACTACCTGTGTTTGCTTTTATGATTTGGTGCTGAGGTGGGGATGAGTGCTACACTTCTGTGCATTTAACTCAGGTAATGCATGTCCTGCTGGTAAGACTATGCTTCTACAGGCTCTTGGGTAACTTGCACCAGATTGTTGACTCAAATGTTAGCACTGGGAGTAAGAGTAGGCTATGGGACAATATACGCACAAAACAAATAGATGCAAGATGGCTGTGAATAAATTTCGACTACATAGAATTCATGTTGGTCAGAGAAATGAAATTCTAGAAATCTGTCTCTGTGAGAAATAGAGGATTTAAAAAAAAAAAATGAGGAAAAGTCAATAACTGACTTTAAAATATTATATGGCAAAAGTCTGTACCAAATGAGTATAAGATCCTTTGCAACTTATGTACAATAATATCTTGCATCCTTTTTTAAAAAATATTTAACAGGAAAGAAACCTACAGAGCTGCATGAGCTACAGAACAATTTTACAACTCATTGATTGGAACATTCTTGCACTTTGTCCTTCTGAGATTGAAAACACAGACAGAAAAGCTCAAAGTTAAAATAAAATTGCCTTATTCATATGAATAATTCTATATTCAGAAGTCCTCCTGAGGATTATTGGAAGAAAATAGGAACATCATGATGGGCCGTGTTAAAATGGAGATGATAGATGACGGATTAAACAGAGGGGAGAGGTCATAAGTGAAAAGTGAGAACTCTGAGTCATTTACAATAAAAGAGTTGAAACCTTGAGTATAGAGGAAATTATGCAGAAATATCACATCAGGAAAGAAAAGTAGAGGGTCACAAATTGGAAAAGAATCCAGGGAGAGATGTTATATGACTTAAAGTATAAAAGATCTACCCCCATGAAGCATGAGCTCAGACTTCTTAGTTATAGAAGCAGGGTTTCTTTTGCATCTTCTTTTATTTGCCTGTGTATCCTAGGTTACAGATTCTTTTTCGTCATGAAAATATTATCCTCTACACTGACATACATTTTTTTTTTGGTCTTTGGCTAACTCATCCATTGTGTGATAGATAAAAATGTTGCAAACCTGTGCGTCTTACTTGCAGAAGGAGGTGCTAGAAATTAAATGAGGGATAGCACAGAGAGCAATTCTTAGAGCAGTGACCCTAGTCTATTTGTTACTTATGCAGTGCTCATAGCATAAAGATCAATTATCCTAAAGAACAGGAGAAAACCATATTGGATAAGGAAAACTCTAGATACAAATTTTGAAAGTGGGGAGATTTTTACATGCTTGAAAAGCATTGCACACAAAAAAATGCTTAAGTACAAGATTCGCTGCAAATGGGTTCAGTAGGAGGGTTTGTACAGTACTGCATCCATAAAGCTTGTCATCCATGACACAGTTACAAATATTAAGGGAAATGCATTTAGGTAGGTAGGAATGCCAGCATTCAAATGACTATAAAGTTAGATTGAGTACAAAATAAAGGAAACCACACAAGCAAACGTAACACTGAAATTCCCTATGGGTAAAAGTAAATATGAGGGAGAGTGAAATTTCAAAAAGGCTCTGATCCAACAAAACTTAGGGAAAAAAATCATCATGACTAGAGTTTTAATACTCAACAAAAGCTGATACTTTCAGTGTACATAAAATATACTTGTACCAACTAAAGAAAAAAAAAAGTTATTCACATATAAATAACCTAAAATGCAGTGGTGGAACAACGTACTTAAAGAAAAAATAAAAAATGCATGGAACCTGTTTTGAAATGAGTGTAAGCTGTATTTGGTTTGTGTGACAAGGTTTTGGGGGTGAAGAGGCTCATGGTGGTGGTGTCTGTGTGGTACACAGGGGGTGGCTGTGTACAGGGGTGGCTTCTGTGAGAAGCTGGTAGAAGCTTTCCCCATGTCCAATAGAGCCAGTGCCAACTCCAAGATGGATCCACTGCTGACTGAGCCCATCAGTAACAGCAGCAGCACCTCTGGGATTAGGAATAGATTTAGGAAGGGAGAAAAAAAAACGTGCAAGAGCAATTGCAAACAGAGAGAGAAGTGAGAATATGTGAAAGAAACAGACCTGCAGACACCAAGGTCAGTGAAGTAGGAGGGGTAGGAGGTGCTGCAGGCACCTGAGTAGAGATTCCCCTGCAGCCTGTGGTGAAGATCAGTGAGGCAGGCTGTTCCTCTGCAGCCCATGAAGGTCCATGGTGGAGCAGATATCCACCTGCAGACTGTGGAGGACCCCACACCAGAGCAAACTGATACACAAAAGTGGCTCTGACTCCATGGAGGGTTTGTGCTCCAGCAGGCTTCTGGTAGGAGCTATGGACCCATGGAGAGAGGACAC
Organism: Margarornis squamiger; assembly: GCA_035222235.1. Classification (NCBI taxonomy): domain Eukaryota; kingdom Metazoa; phylum Chordata; class Aves; order Passeriformes; family Furnariidae; genus Margarornis; species Margarornis squamiger. The sequence continues at coordinate 73,291,359 of JAWWTY010000001.1, forward strand.
TGTGTTGGAGCAGGTTTGGTGGCAGGTCTTGTGACGCCATATGGAACCCATGCTAGAGCAGTCTGCTCCTCCCTCAAGAACGGCATCCTGTGGAAGGGGACCCATGCTGGAGCAGTTCATGAAGAACTGTAGCCCACGGGAAGGACTCATATTGAAGTTGTTCATGGAAGATTGTCTCCCATGGGAGAGATCCCAAACTTGAGCAGGGAAAGAATGTGAGGAGTCCTTCCTCTTAGGAGGAAAGAAAGGTAGAGACAACACATGACAAACTAACTGCAGCTCCCATTCAAGTCCCCCTAGCCACTGCTGGGGGAGGAATTAAGGAGAACTGGGAGAGATGTTAAGTCTGGGAAGAAGGAAGGAGTAGAAAGAGGGTGTTTTTAAGATCTGTTTTTATTTCTCATTATCCTACTTTGATAATAAATTACACTAATTTCCCCAAGCTGAGGCCAGTTTGAACATGACAGTAATCACTGAGTGATCTCTTACTGTCCTTATTTTGATCCATGGGCATTTTGTTATATTTCCTCTCCCCTGTCCAGTTGAGGATAAGAAGTGATAGAATGTCTTTGGTGGGCACCTGCCATCCAGCCAGGGTCAACCTACCACATAAGCACAAAACTTTATGTGCAGCTGTATATTTCTTCTTGTCCAATATGCGCATTCCAAAGGGCAAGTTGTTACCATGATCTTTCATTAGGCTGCCACAATTTCTCCTATTCTTAAGCATTCAATTTTACCTTCAGCTACAATGTTTTTTGTTTTCTCTTGTTCTCCATCAAATATATGTGACTTTCATAGGTCACTTAAAAGCTCAGTAAGTCATGCACATCTCCTGAGGAAACAAAGTCAGGTTTTGAAAGCCCTCACAAAAAGCAAACAAATGGAGTCCCTTCACAGACAAGTCTTCATTAGTACTGTCTGACCTTAAAAAAACCCAAAAAATTAGTCTCTCAGCTGCTCAGCAGAATCACAGACCTCCTGTCTCTTCCCACATCTCTTATAGACTCTGTCTTTCACATACATTATTTCTCAGTACTTTGATCCCTGTGTCCTGAGTTCACTAATCCCTATACATATCAGAGCTTGCTCTTATCAGTTTTACTTCAGACAAGTGGGGTTTGCCTTTGGTATTGCCACAGAAAGCACTGAAAGAATAAACATCACAATAGTGGAGTGAGGAACCCTACTACCATTAATACATTGGATTTTATATATTTAGTCATGATCAATTCTGTGAAACCAGGAAAAGCATAAAGAAAAGCTTTTCCTTTCTTTAATTTTCCCAGAAAACAACGTAAGGGCTGGTAACATTTTATCTAATCCTTAAACTTCTGCAAGCCTCTGTCCTTCTGAGATTTTCTACTGTTCTATTGCATTAAGAGAGCTCCTTTTACAGCTTAGATCCCACCTACATAGGCATCAACACTGTGGAAGTGCAGTTCATAGACTTGTCTTCAATGACCAAGAGAGACACTAGACTTACCTTTGCATGTTCAGTGAAAAGTAATGGCTATGCATGCTGAAATTCTGTGATTTTCTAACAAAATGTGTTTGGATTCATGTGGGCAAGTTCTCTGATAGGATACATAAGCATACACTGCTTAAGCAGCAGATATATCAGTGCTTTTTGTCTTGTAATACTTTCCCAATTTATTCCTCAGCATGTATTTTCTCTCTCTCTTAAAAATACTGATTCTGTCACAACTGTGCCAAATATCCTACTGATGTTTCTAACAATTAAAACCATCTGACCAGAAGAAACAACACCCCAGCACTATTTTTTACAAGCTTCCTTTCATTTCACCAAATAAGAGTCAACCATTAACTCCATTTGAATCCCATACTAATAAAAAGGCAATTATAAAAGAGACTATTATTCATAAGTAGAAAACAAAAAATTCCTGTGTATGAAAACTGCTTGTTTCCTACAATGTTAGATAACTCTCAGTACTAAAGATAGTTTGAATTGCAGCAAGTCTTCATTTTACTCAGCTATATAAAGGAGCCACTCAGCAGTTATTAATTATATTGGAAAAAGTCTAGTCAGATTGCTGCAACTTGTGAATGGATTTAATATTTTATTGTTCCAAAAGGTGGGATGAAACTTTTGGGCATTTGAATTATAGCATAAGTTTAATATGTAGAGAGTTTCAGATCCAAAACAAAATACCGGAAAACCAGAAAGCTCCCTCATCCTTACCAGACAAGACAACTCTTACAAGTATTTGCAACTATATGAAAAGAGAAAACACAATCAGATAAAATAATATGATCATTGGTTAAAATTTTTGCAGGAAAAGACTTTGTAAAGAAATAAGCTAAAGTTACTTCTTTGACCACTTTTTTTTCTTCCCAGTGAAACATAAGACAGAAAATATTTGGTAGTATCTGCCAATTTCACTGATGATCATTTTTCTAGACAATCATACTACAAAAAATTACCTAGCAGGCATGTGTTCCAGTGAGTGCTGAAGCCCTAAGTGATCCATGTTCCATTACATAGAATTTTGTTATACACCTCATGAAGCTCCAGAAAGACGGTACCTAATAGCAGAAATTACCTATCTTTGACATTTTCTTGGTCATTCTAAGTTGTGCTAAAGCTTGTCCTAATTTATTGGCTCAGGTATCCAGCAGTCTGTTGGGGGATGCTCCCCGTTCCCCTTCCCCCGTCCACGTGGTCCATGCGGTCCCAGAGTTGCAGGAAGGACCACACACACAGGCGGCGGGCAGAAAAGCAGAGAGGTTTTATTCCCACAGGTCTGGGTATTTATAGGGTTCCCAGGGGGAAGTGATGTCACCTCCTGGATCTTGAGGGACAGAGGGTAGGGAAAGGGTTAACAAAGAAGCCAGGGACAGGGGGTACAGGGGACAGGGTGGCCAGACTGGTTTGGTCAGCTCCTTGCATACTAATGAGGGTGGTACCAGTTCTTTTGTTAAAAGACAATGGCAGTGGCTGAACAGACAAGCTTCATTTTACAAGGGAATAAACCTGTGATTTTAAACATTATGGTGAAGTTTTCTCTGTCTTCTGAGGCTTATTTCTTACAAGCTTTATTTCACCTCAGATCTTATAGCAACACAGGTATCAAATATTAGATGTCTAGATCCTTTATTTCAGTTTGCTCCTTAGTGTTGCTCCAGTTCTGAACTCTCTCTCAAATGGAAGGTTTTGGCTTTTTGGCAGATTTGTTAATGTGTTGTGTCTTAACTTTCCTGTACAAGGTGAGCCAGGAACACCTGGGATCCATGGAGAATCTTGATTCCTTGAAAATATTATCATCAATAAGGTAGAAATCAATTTTCATGTGGGAACCTCTTTGGAAGACCTACTGTTGAAAACATAAGCTCATATACAATAACTTTATGTAATGGGCATCATCAGGGGAATTGCAGTAGGGCAGTTTGCCAAAAGACCTGTTTGTACCAAATTTTTTAGTTTCATCATCAAAAGGAGTGCAGAACAGAAATTAATTTTGTGAGCTTCCATTTTCCTTTGTGATCTTTTGGCCCTGGCTTTTACATACATGCTTTCAAAATAAGGGCTAAACACTATGCATTGACAGCTTTAGATTACTGAAGGATCTCCAAATTAGTCTGCCTTGTAGAAAGACTAGATAAGCAATTACTAAATAAATTGTTGTTTTGTTTTAATCTCAACTGGCAACTAAGCACAACAGAGCAGCTCAATCATACATCTCCCATCCCACCCCTGGGCCTCCATTGGGATGTGGGAGAGAGAAAAGTGATAAAACTCATGGGTTGAGATAAAGACAGTTTGATAAGTAAAGCAAAGGCCATGCACTAAAGCAAAGCAAAGCAAACTAAGAAATTAAGTCACCACTTCCCGTGGGCAGGCAGATGTTCAGACATCTCCAGGAAAGCAGGGCTCCATCATGAGTAACAATTACCTGGGAAGAAAAACATTATTACTCCAAGCAGCTCCCCTTCCTCCTTCTTCTCCCAGCCTTATATAGTGAGTCTGTAGAGGGACTACAGTCCTGTTAGTCTAACCTCAGTTCCTAGAAAAAATTATGGATAAGGTTACACTGGGTACTACTGAAAGGCATTTAAAGAATAATGTCATAATTTGTCACAGTAAATATGGGTTCAAAAAAGGAAAAGTCCTGTTGAACTAATTTCATATCCTTCTGTGATAAGGTCACCCATCTAGTGGATGAAGGGAAGGCAGTGGATGTAGTATTTATGGATTTTAGTAGGGTTTTGATATTATCCCTCACAGTATTCTTCTGGACAAATTGACCAGCTGTGGGATGAACAAGCTCACTGTACTGGGTAAAGAAGTGGCTGAAGAGCAGAGCTCAAAGGTTTTTAGTGAATGGGTCTATATCCAGCTGGTAACCACTCAGCAGTGGTGTTCCTCAGGGTTCAACCCTGGGGCCAGTTCATTTAAACGTTTTTATCAATGATCCAAATGCAGAAGTTAAATACACCATTATCAAGTTTGCTAATGATATGAAACTGGGAGGTGCTGTTGATTTTTTAAGGGACAAAATGCCTTGCAGAGAGATATAGCTATATTGGGGCATTGGGCAATTATTAATGATATGAAATTTAAGAAGTTCAAATAACAAATTCTGCACCCGGAATAGAATAATGATGGGCATAAGTATAAACTTGGAGAGAAGAGGCTGGAAAGCAATCCTGCAGAAAGGGATCTGGGGATTCTGGTTAACAACAGGTTCAATGGGAGTCAGTGTTGCCTAGATGAGAAAACATCCTGAAGTGCACCAAACACAGTATCACCAGCCAGTTAAAAGAGCTGATTATTCTGCCACATTCAGAGTGCTCACCTTGAATACTATGTGCAGTTCTGGGTCCCGGAATTTAAGTAGGATGTGAAGGTGCTTGAATGCCTCCATAGGACAGCAACAAAGCAACTGAAAAAGCTGGAAGAAATGCCTTATGAGGAGCAGGTGAGGACTTTGGGCTTGTCTAGTTTGGACAAAATGAGACTGAGGGGTAACCTCATTGCTCTCTACAGTTTTCTGATAAAGGATCTGTAGGGGAGAGGGAGGTGCTGATCTCTTCTCCCTGCTACATGATGATGGGACATGTTGAACGGTTTCAAGCTGCACCAGCGAAGGTTAAAACTGGACATTAGGAATAATTTCTTTACTAAAAGGTGGTCTGACACTGGAACAGGTTTCCTAGAGAGGTTGCTGATGCCTCAAGCCCATTTAAGAGGCATTTGGACAATTCCATTAATAACATGCTTTAACTTGATCAGTCCTGAATTGATCAGGCAGTTGGGCTAGATGATTCTTGTACGTCCTTTTCAACTGAAATAGTTCTATCCTGTTCCATTCAATTCTATTCTATCTAATGCTAAATCTCAACAGTTTTATACTAATGCTTTATGTTGGTGATGACAGATCACTGCATAAGTTGTTGCCTGGGCAACAAGCATGAGCAAAAAGAATAGCTGTCCCTGAAGAAAAGAGTCAGTGCACTTCAGTAAAACTCCCCGGTATGATTTTCTTCTCCTTGATCTCTAAGCTGAGAGCATAGAACCCAAAGCATGTGAGTAGTCTCTGAATGATTTCCTTATTTTCAAATGGCTGGATTGTATATTCTCTTGAACTTTAGATTTAGAGAAATTTTGGTGAGGGATATTTGTGCATACTGAAAAAATCTGTTTTGCTGTGACTCGATATGTCTTTCTTTGCAACAAATAGAAGAAACAGTTGCATTACAAATGCCTTGAATAGAGAAAACATACCATCCCCTTTAATGTCATTATGGAATATTAAGAACAGGATTCATCTGCATTAACTTACGTATTTAAATGTTAGGTGTTGTATTGAGCTTCAGACTTCTAAATTTAGTCATGGGATCCAGTTGGCTAATGCTGGCAACTCACTGATTCAGAGAGCTACTCACATGAGAAACTTTTAATAGCCCTAAAGAAAGATATTAGATCCCAACACTATTAATTATAGGGCAGTTTCTCAGAGGCAAACATAAGTATCAAATGTCAGTGGAAACCCCACAGAGTATTTGAGACATTTTCATTAGGCTAGATCTGCACCTGACCTCTGCCCTCACAGGTCACCAACTGGAGTTCAGGCAAGACAGTATTTTATGCCAAATTGCACTGAAAGCTAAGACAAATTAGGAAATTTTGGCAATTCATCTGAGCTGTGCATCTGTCATGGAAGCTCAAATATATGTGTGCAGACACTTAGACATGTGGAGTCTGGAGTGGAAGTCCATCTTAAAAGATTATGTTCTGGTAAGGGTAGCAAGCAGCCTAATGGATGTAGGGGGCATCCACAATTTTCTCATTGTCCTGGGCTTGGTGAGCATTTCATATGTAAATCACTCCCTTTTTTTTACACCTTTGTTATAAATACTGTTGCTGTTAGTATTAATTTTCCTAACTCATTGCTGTTACCAATAAAATTGTTCTTATCTCAGCCTGTGATTTTCACCTTTTTCAGCTCCAATTCTTGATTCTATCCCCTGAGCGGGAAGGGGGAGAGCAAGCAGGTGGGATCTCATTTGGGAGAGTCTCAGTGGGAGGCACTGAACTGGTGAGTACCATTTCTAAACCACAACATTCTCCCATTTATAAAAGGATGATCACTTAATTTAAAGAGTTGAGATTCATATTTTGAATTGAGAAACTAATTTCCTTCACAGATAACTGATCAGCATGGAACAATCATGTAACATCTGTACCCAAGCCCAAATCAGATTTATTAAATTTCAGGTTAATGGATTACACTTTTACTTTTCCTCATATTCACTTGTCTCATAGTCCCATGTGATTGTTTCACTTTCATACACAGTCCTTGATGCCATGTTTATTTCACAGCCCTAATGGGATTATGAGAGAGGTTTCATATCACACCCAAATAGAAGGTAAAATCTCCCTTGGTTTACTAGTAGAGGAATAGTAAGGTAGTTCAATCATTTGACCTGTATAGCAAAATACTCCAAAAACAGAAGGACTTCTGTTCATGCCTTCTCTTGCTAGTCTATACTCAAGCACTGTAATACTATTTATTTTGAGAGAAATACATTAACATCTCTAAAATTGTTCAAAGAGTGTAATATTGCATTGTTCTAGATCTGACTGCAAGAAAAAGTGGTATCCCTTTGCACTGTCCTTTAGCCTTCTTGTAGCTACTTGTTCCTGCTGTCTTCCTTGCATCAATATGCCATGAAAAAATCATTTCTATTAGGAGCAACACTCAAGCATTTATTTGAATCAAGGGCTCCAAGACTCAAGGGCTCCAAGCTTTCTGCATTCTGTAAGGCAAAAACTTTTATTCTGAAAGGAACTTCTGTTTTCCAGTGCAATTACATGACTATTTTTGAAAAACAGTTAAAACATAATACCAACATATTCAAAAAGTATCCAGTTCATTAAATGGTTGATCATACTAGCAGCCTTTTAAGAATCTATTTGGAATTTACAAAGTAAATTAACACCAGTATTAGCATGAAATTAATAGCCATTTTTCCTAATGAACATCTCTTCAATGTACATCACTGTTTTCATTAATCTCTTTAATTTGTGTTAATAAATCTCTTTGCAACACATTATTGTAACTTAAAGTCTCTATGTGGTTTGGCAACAGATTTGCCAAATGAAATGTATTATTTTTTTTTTAATTTGTTCTTTTTTATTGCTGTTGTTTCATCTACTGTAAAAAGAATGAGGCAACTTTGGGTTTGTTGTTTTTTTGGTTTTGGTTTTGTTTTTGTTTTTTTGTTGTTGGTTGGTTGTTTTTTTTTTGGTTTTTTTTTTTGTTTTTTTAATCCTAAATGGTACTATTGAAAATTACTCAAATTGATGATACAGAAACTGTAGAAATGGAAGTAAATGGGGGGAAAAAAAAAGTAAGGGTCACCTTCTAATGCTGTTAGTTAGCTCAGACTGTATACTTTATCAAAACTGCTTTCCTTTCTTGTCCCTATTACACATGGTTTCCCCTTGATTGCTTTCCTCTTCATCTGTGTGTTTGAAAATCTTTGTTGTTGTAAGCTCACTGTTCTTCCCGCAGACAACTGACATTAATAGCAACATCATACCATTTTGGGAATCGCAATTCTTGAAACAAAGGAGTATCAAAAAGAATTGCCAGTGGTCCTTTACATATCTCAACTTTGTATAGAGTATTTTGGTTAGAAATAAACCACTTCTGACCAGTGCTAATCTGATCAAAAAAACCAACCAACCAACCAAAAAAACCCAAAAAACAAAACACCACCATATTTTCAAGCTATGTAATAGTTTAATGGATGTCAACAATATTTTATTACCTTGATACTGAAACTTGGAAGCTACACATTGTACAAACATTTCATGATTTTTAAACTTTGCTTTGGGGTTTCACTTTTTTTCAATATTATTGTCCATGTTCCAAGCCTTGAAAACTTTTGGGACATTTATCAAGTCCAATTTTAGCTTTTTGCTTGTGCAGTGAGGCAAAATTATTCAGATCTGAGATTCAACTAAGAAATAGATCCTAACTAGAAGAACATTCCTTTCAACTAAAATCTAACAGTCTGTGATGATTTCCCACTCCTCAATTCTGAGTTAGTATAATACTGGTTATGTCACTCCTATAGGCTCCACTAAGAGTCACCTCTACATGGCGCATTATTGTTTCATTCCTTCGTAGTAGTGTGACACTTAGGAAGCTATCTAAGGAGTTCTTCCCTTCCAGACATGGATACTTGGCGTTGTTAACCTTTTTTAAAAGGTAGATATGTGGTGTGTCTGCAATCACTTGACAGAGAATGATCCTAATTAATAAAGCTTATATCAGAGCTGTCCTAAATAGCACTTGCATTATTTAACACTTGGAACTGACGTTGTCGTCTAAATAGCATATTCATGGGTACAGTTTAAATTACCCAGTTTTAAAATCTAATTATTTTCAGTAATTTGTCATTTCCTCTCCTTCCAAATAGATTCTTGTATCCACTTAAATGGATTATACTTGTATATACTGAAAGGCATAACTCTCACAAGGAATACAATATTCTGTTCTTAAATACAGTTGTTGGAACATAAAACATATCCATAATTTGTGGGGTTTTGTTGTGTTCACATACCTTCAGTTTTATTTCTTTGTCCCATGTTTATTCACTTTTTAAATTCAAGAAGTTTCCTCCTTTGAAACAGATAAAGAGCCAGAAACAAAGAAATAAAATAGCACTTCAAAAGCTACCTGTGATGTTTTTAAGCAAAGCAAAGCATTTGAAGTTTAAATAACATAATGATCTTTAGTAGAAACCAGCAATATAGTTTGTAAGGTAGACTGACAGAATTTGGGAGACATCTTACCTATGATAACTTTATGTAGGTAAGAAAATTTACAGTCTTTGAGATTATTTTCTTCATTTCAAACAGATCAATAGAATCACTTGGATTACTACACAATATTTATGCTGAAAGTATGTCCACTACAGCACTTAACATTCCACTTATCAAATTCTAGTCATCATTAAATAAGAAGTCCCATGAAGACAGGACTGGGCTTTCTGAAAAAATAAAACATAGTATATTAATTACTGCCTGTCAATAATGCCATCTTGGACCTAATTCGTATTGCAATTTCTTTTAGACACATTCATAAAGATTGCCTTTTTTTAAAAAAAAAAAAAAATTAAAATGGACTGATATTACTTAGACTAGATATCCTGAAAGAAAAGAAAGTTGTAGATACTGTCTTAATGCCTACTGCTCTGCACTTGTTGCTGCAATTACTGCTGCAGTTTTGGCTTTTAGCTGGTAAAACTTCTTGGAGGCTGCATTGAAGTTGCCATGGGAACCATAAGATGACCTATGAATGAGTCACTAAATGGTCTTTTGGTCATCCTCAGATATTCTGTGAAGGGAGGATGAGGGCAGACTTTAGCAAGGACTCTGTAAAAATATTTTAAAACAAACGAGTAAAATGCAAGATGTGTTCTTCTAAACCATGAAACACATCATGACCTTATTAACAAAAGTTTCCAACTCTTATTATCTTTAAAAACCACAGCTAGAAATCTGCTAACTAAAAGCAAATACGAAAGAAAAAATGAGTGCAGACATAAAATCAGAAAATAAAGGTCAGGAGAGACAAACATTAATTCTACTAATATCACTGGAAACCATTTTGGCATCATAACAGATATGATGATAATTTTGTTTATGTGGTCACAAACTCACTTATCTTACTTGGTGCTACTCATAGTCTCAAAGCTTATATTCAGTATGCTATTCTTCCTCTCTTCTGTTTCTCCAGCTCTGTTTATTTCTGTTTCAAGCGTCTCAAAAGATAAGGTTTCAAGTAACTTGTTTTACTGGAAAGTGCTCTACAAGGTCAAATGGAAAGGGTGGAAAGGATATTCACTTATTAACAAGCTGTCTTCTGACACAGCTGATATATGAACATTGTTCAGGCAGTTAATTGTTAAAGGGATTAAAATTCTTTGAGTTCCACATTCTATAATCAGTCTAGATTGCAGATTTACAACTTTGTCAAGTATTCCATCTGCAAGGCTAAACTGGTACCTTTTATCTACCACAAAGAGATTCTTCTTTTGTTAATGATAAGGAAATGTATTTGTAAATACTTTGAGATGTGGCAGAGAATGTGCAGTATCAGAAATGGGAAAAAATCATGTCAGAGATGGATCTCTGAAGAAAAAGAAGAAACCAGCCAAAATGCTTTAAAAACTGAAGCTTTTACTGTGTTGTAAAATGGATTCCTTATTCTTTTTTACTTAGTCATCTTTCTTCTTCCCAAGACCCCTTGAAGCACCCCTTATCTATGTAGCTAAGCACCAAGGAATTTGTCCTTGAAGGTGTCT
>JAWWTY010000001.1:73316484-73339879 GCA_035222235.1 Margarornis squamiger
CAGACATACGTATATAACACATTATAGAATATGCTTTATGTATATATATCTGTGCATAGACATCTCTATGGTATCATGCAGACCATAAATGCAATGAGTGTAATATCGTGGAATCATAGAGTTGTTAAGGTTGGAAAAGACCTTTAAGATCATATGAAGAAAAGGAAAAAAATGTCATTCTATTAAACTTAAAATGGGTTGCTGCTCCATCTCTTAGTCTGGGCGTGAGAAACAGAAATGGGAGAGAAGTGACTTTTTCCAGAACTGTAGCTGAGGTAATGCAACATATGCACCCATACAGGCCTTGCTTTGCAAGGTGAAAATGCTCCAGCTGAAGTCAGTAGATAATACATTGTGCACCTGCGGGGGTGGAGTGGAGCTGTGTTCATTCAGTGTATGATTATACTGAATAAAGAATGACTCTTTCAAATGTGGCATGTATTCCTCCTTGAAGGTCTGCCATGCATAAGCCTAGGATGATGGATAGTACACTGGTTATGGCTGACTATAGTGACAGGGCAAGCAATGCCAAGATAAATTTCAAATATGAATCTCCAGTCAGTATCTGGAGACAAGGTTCTCTTCTGAAGTTCCATCTTTATTTTCCAGTTTTATTTTTTAATAAAATATTTCTGTTTCTATATTAAACTGCAAGGGGAAAAAATTCAAGTCTTGAATTCAGTGAAGGAAATTCTTGTCTGCAGATAAAGGTTCTTTATAGCTTTTGTTAGGATATCACCTTTCTCAACTATCTTGAGTACACTCTGTTTTTTTAATGGAGATTGTTTTTTAAAAATAAAAAAATAATTTCTATGATATGTAATCTAATATTATGAAAAAGAAGGAAAGAATGAAAAGAGTAAAAGAGCTGCATTAAAACACGATGCAATGTTTTAATAAATGAAGTAGAAAAGACAAATTTTGTTTTTCAGTTGTGACTAAAAGGTGAATCCTCAAGAAGTAACCTTGAGAGGTGTCCCTACTCTGGGAGAGATCCTGGTGGGCAGACTCCTGTTGTGCAGGAAAACTTAATGGGCCCTGGCCTGTCCCCTATTTATGGAGTAAGATAATTAATTTATTGTCATATTTGCATACCAACTACAGATGTTAGCTTCTTCTATAATTGACTTGAGTCACATCTTGACCAGCATTATAGTTAGGTAGATGCATTGCTCCTATTAGATCTTGGTTATTATGTTGTTATCTGCCTCTCTCAAATTTGCTTTGAGGACTCATTATGACTGTCACTGTCGCTAGAAGACATATAATACTTTCTCTTGGAAACAAATTCCTTTGGGAAACTGAAATCCTAAGATAATTTCCTATCAATTTTCCAAGTCTGAGCTTACTGTAGCACATACAGTTCTGCAAACTCTGCTTCAGGGAACTATGACGCCTAAGCAGTGACTAGCAAGCCTTACACATACTTACTTTTTAGTATTTTGGGCAGAAAAATGAGGTTAAGCATACAATAAACCAAATAACAGATTACAGGCACGTAAAATATATCCGAATTACCTCCCTGTGTTTAATGTACAAGCAAGTAGGACTCCATATTATTAACCAAAAGTTCTCAAAAGGAAGTAATTCTAGTACCTGAACTTCACTGGTGAAAGGACAAGGAATGGTGTGGTATGGTAAATCCTGAAGCCAGATCAGAATATTTGTGAGATTTAAGCTGTAATCTTATGCAAGCAAAAAGCTGGAACACCTGAGGCAAGTTCAGTTAAAAAAGAAACAAGGATATGCCAAACACTTTAACTGTTGACAGTTGTCCTTGAGTTGTTTATAATGACTTTTTACTATTCATTCTAAGTGATGGATCGCCTAAGTCACAACAGCTTCTGAACCCTTTTGGATTAATGAAACAATTCAAATAGAGGGAACAAAGAATAATGAATAGTAAATTTCCTCCAAACTTTGGTTTTAAACTCATCAGGTGGTTAAATTCCTTCCTCAAACTGGCACAAGGAATTTAGTGAAGGGCACACAGAAAGCCTGTGTCAAACTGGGATGGCTGCTCAGTTTTCAATTATGAGTCATTTTACGCTTTATAAAATCACATCACAGCCTGGAAAGTGTGGCAGGAAATCTGTGTGTATCTTTTGATACAGAGGGGTAAAACAAAAGCATTTTTGTTGAGTTTGTTAAGCCGTCTAGTGCGAAAAACAGGTGAAGCGGAATACAAAAAATACAGATTGCTGCTGAAATTTCATATATATTTTAAGCGTGATGTCTCACTTCTTGGAAGACAAGTTATTTATTGTAGCTTTCAAAATAATTTATAAAAATAAAAAAATAATGAGAAAAATCTAATTTAATGGTATGTAACTACAATTTAATTCTTATTTAGATTATTAGTTTGCTAGAGGTAATCTAATTGTCAAATTTCAGGTGAGTAAAGTGATATGTACAAAAATAAGTTGCTCTCCTTTGAACTGTGTGATAGCTCAAACACCTTAGGCCTGAAAGATGCATAATTTCCTGTCAAACTACAAACTACATTATCACTTCAGACTATATTTATGTGTATCATCTTTTAATACTATGTAGGAAATTCCTGCTTTTTATCAGAAAGGAAAGTTTCTTGGAAATATTGAAATAATAGATCAACTAATTAGTATCTTTTATACAAAATCATGATTGCTGTTTAAAATGGTACTTAGGCTTCAACAAATTATATTTGTGTTACATAGAAATCATAATTAAGAGAGAAAGTGACTATATCATTTACATGATAATTTTCTTGTCCTTTAAATCTCTCTCCAGTTTTTTAAATGTGTACACAAAATTCTGGACACAGAATCAGGAAGTTAATATATAAACAGATCATTAGGGGGAAAATTAATAGATGTTTTTAAGCATCTCTATCAAACTTTTTATTATCTCCCATAGCTTCCCTGCTCTTAGGTTCCTAATTAGTTAAAATTAACATATTTTGAAAGAACTCCGCTGTTTTTTTATTTGCCTGTGTAAATGTAGTGTATGGTGTATTTGCATCACCAAACTGTCAAGCTGTGGAAAAGTCTGTCTTTATAGTAGGGGTGGACCTTTGTGAACTTCTCTGTGTACTTCAGTCTTTGTATTTCACCCTTCACTTACAGATGTGTAGGTTATGAAATATCATGTCCATCACTTCCAAGAGCTTTAAATTAAATGATTCAAACAAAATAAGTTGCCATTCAATTACTTAATCCCACATCCCTTCAGGAATCACCACATCTACCATAAAGTCAGAATAGTTGATGTAGTTTATGATAGAGTGTGGCAGAAGTGGAACACAGGAGAGCACTTCACACCAATTTTATTCAACAAGTTATTATCCCAGGGTGTCAGTTAGTCTTAATGTGTAGAAATTAGAGTATTCAGGGAGGTACAAAATGCTGCCTGGAGCTACATGTGTTGCTCTTGGTTTGTTTGGGTTTTTTTTTTCACCTGATTCTGCAGAGTAACAAAAAATAAGCAAAAATTTGCATGCGTTAAATCCAAGAAGGGAAAGGAAGTCTCACTGTCTGAAATAAATGACAGTATTCCCTGAGGACAGATTTATTTCTTTTCCCCTTTCAGTTGTTTTGTCAAAAAAGTAGGCACTTTATTTCAGCTACCTGAAAAGTTCAAGACATCAGGGAAGAAAAAGCTAAATGTACTCCAATTCAGTGAAAGGAATCCTGAACTCCTCCTTCCTACCTGAAATTTAAATAAGTCCCTGAATATTCAATAGTTCAAATCACTGAGGTTGCTTTTGTTACCTTATGACTCCTTCTTTTTCTTTAATTTAGGAAAGGTAAAGCCCAAACGATTATGTTTCAGGCACACATACACTTCGGAAATAACAGTTTTTCCTGGAATTCTTAAAATGGAAAATTATCCCAGTTTGTGTTTTGTTTTTTTTTCTGGAGAATATTAGCCTTTCTCTTTTCCTATTTTTTCACTTAATTTTTATCCAAAGGAAATTAGACTAGCATAAAACTGGGGTCTGGTCTCATTTCTAGTGCTGGTAAGTCAGTAATAGGGTTTAAGATATTCAGGAAATGAGAAATATATGCCAAGAGAAGAAGAAGTTTGTACAGCAGTCTCTGGGTTCTATTTTGTGAGTTTCTGGATTTTCTGAGTCCAGGATCATCAGAGAACACCTGGAAAACTATAAAGAAACTTGAGAACTTCTACTGCTTTCAGGTAAGGATGAGATAAGGGAAGACACAAGGGAGCAAGCCCAAGGAAGATCTAGCAGGTTCTAACAAGCATAGCCAGCTGCCCCAGATTCAGGGTACCAGGAGCCTTTGTTGCAGGCTCCCTGATTAGGGAAGGTCAAGCAATCTTCAGTCAGCACACAGGAGAGGACTGTATATGAACTAGATCCAGAAAATGCCTCCCAAAGACAGTGAAAGAGCTAATCAACATTCACAGCTATCAGAAGTTGGGTAGAACTCTGTCACCTGGTGTGGAACAATTCTCTAAGGGGGAAGGGTGAAACCTTGGGCTTTTTCAAGGTTACCCTAGCTAGCAATCCAGGTGGAATCAAGGTGGAGTACACATCTTTTGTTGAATGGACTTAAGAAATTGTTATGCATCAGTAACTCTCACAATAGATGACTGTTACCTATATCGATATTTTTCTACGGTTTATTTACCAGATGAATGCAGACCTGTTATTTATCTATACTTATGAACTTAAACCACTAATAACTTGAAATGTATTTTTTGTCATACTTTTGTTAATAATAGCTCATTTAAAATGAAACTTGGTTGCCCTACAGAAAAAACATACTCATATTTTAATGTATTTATGACAGCATGAGCTACATGGTAATTGAAAAAAACAAAAAAAAAAAAGAAGTAATTCTTTTTACATTCTCAATACCTCTCTTGTACTGAGGCCATGAATGTAGTTGCACAAATGATAGTTGCTAAATCAGAATCAGTTAAATTACACCACAGTGCCCATATGAGTTGAAAACTCATTTTAGCACCTGAAAACAAATCTTTAAAAAACATTTAGAGAGTTATTTTACCGATGATTGAC
Organism: Margarornis squamiger; assembly: GCA_035222235.1. Taxonomy (NCBI): domain Eukaryota; kingdom Metazoa; phylum Chordata; class Aves; order Passeriformes; family Furnariidae; genus Margarornis; species Margarornis squamiger. The sequence continues at coordinate 73,321,508 of JAWWTY010000001.1, forward strand.
TCTCTTGGAAGGACTGAAAAATGTTATGTTGTTAGGGAGCAAGGATTTTCAAGGTTTGTTTAAGTACGGTACAGAATACAACTTTATTAGCACCATGATTACATATTACCAGCAAAAGTTATACAATCAACTTATAAACTTCTTGGAATTAGAGGCTAAGAGACTAATAGTGCAAAGACTCTGGGGAAAACATCTGTTTGTTTTAGATGACTGTTGTGGTCTTATTATTTTTTTTTAATGGAATAGCAAGCAGACTTGATAGAGATTTGAGATGACAGATTTGATAGGGTTTTTTCCATTACTATACAAAATTTTTGAGGAAGTAAAAGAATTATTCTGTAGTTCAAAATATCAAGAAATGTGAATGACAAGAATGAATTTTTTTTTTTTTTTTACTTTAAGATTAAGTAAGGAAAAGATATTCACTGTATTTTCCAGCTACTGAAAGCTCTTTCACCCCAGCTTCAAGTACTCAAGAATATTAGTAATTTTAAACTTGAAAAATGTTTTGGGCATGTAGATTTTCCCATTATTATTTTTCATCATCTGTAAGATTTTCAACATGCATTAGATTTTCTAATCATGTGTAAGAACCAACAATATTTTATTGAGTGTTTTCAGTTCTTAACTCTACTTTGGAACTTAAACCCTATGTGTCACAACCCTGAACTTGTGGGTGCCTTAATTCTGCAGATAGAGCAGTGCGTGCTCCATATGGAAACTGAATTTCACAGCTGAAGCTCATCTACTGTTCTGGTTTTCGGCTACTAAATATAAAAGCTGTGAGAGTGTCTAACAGAAACATTTCTGCCAATGCATAGAAGGAAAAAGTCAATATCAAGTTAAAAGGAACTGAATTTCCCTCATAGGGAAAACAAAACAGGATATATAAGTGGGAGTAGGTGCAAACAGTGTTGCTTACATCTACACAATTTGGTTAAAAACTGTTAGGTCTGAAGAGGCACAACCCAAAGAAGTTCTTCTAAATAGTTAGGAAGAAGAAGTATTCTTATGACATGACATGAGGATTTTACTGATGGTGTTGCATTGCAACTAAAGTAGCTATAGCTGTGTTACAGATCAGTTGATTAACGTTTATAGCACAATGTGGAATATATCCATCTTGCAAAAAAAAATTTGATATGGCCATTCTGAATGTTTTTTTCCACTGAACATCATTATTTCTACTTAATTTAGACTGAAAAAATAATAAATGTCTTTTGGATAGCAGTTCCACACAGTCAGATGACAAGAAAAATGCAGATCTAGAATTTTGTTTGAACATCAGTGTAAAAATCACATTTCTGTCATCTTCAATTTACTCATACATTAACTGAGATATAGATAATGGAAGGTAGAAGAGATAATAGAATAGTCTTTTTTCATTATCTTAGTCTATTTTTACAAGTATATAGGCAATAAAAAATATCTAACCCCCCCCCCCACCACCACCAGAAACTGGAGTCCATAAATGAAGGGCATTAGGGTAGGTTTTTGTTTGTTTTTTTCCTAAATTATTATTTCTATTTATTTATTTATTTTCATTGTGGAGATTACATTTAGTAGTGATTTGGAAATAGAACTTGAAAATTTCTTTTTAACAAAATTCCAGTAATATTTGACTTAAAAAGCTTTTAGAAATAGTTCTTGCAGAGTTACTGTCAGCTACCATTACTTAAACATATGCAGTAATGTAGTATTTGCTGTGTATCTGTAGATTGAAAGGATATTTGAAAATTTCCAATTGAAATTCATTAAATGTAATACCAATTCTGAAAATTACACTGCTAAGTAAAATTTATTCCAATACAGCAAACTTTGTAGAAATAATGTTCTTTGTCACCTACAATGCTTATCTACTCTAACTAATACTTGCATACACGTTAAAACAGAAACATTGACTGAGGGAAATTATTCCACAGACTTTAAGCCTCAGGCCTTATATCAAGCTCTAAAACAAACTCAGTTAAAAGTTCTTTCCTGGAACTGCAAAGTTTCCCAATCTCATTAATGCAACTGTGACTGTAATATGCCACACTTGAGAAATATGGTGTATATTGATACAAGGATTTAGGCCCAATGCTCATTAAAAGCAGGATCATAACATTAAATAGTTGGCAGTGAAAGCAGGGAATCCACAAACTGTGATATTTATAATGTTAGCAGTGGATTTGAAGCCTTTTCTGGTTCTCCTAGGCCATTGGTTTATTAAATATCATCACAAACTAACTGCTTGAACACAGACCCCAGAATAATACTGTACTTGTTATACTGGGCATATTGGATTTAAAGGGAAAGAAGCTCTGCATGTAATTTCAGTAGCTTTAGATGAAGCTGAGATATTCTGTAAGTGGTGGTTTCTTTTTCCCTTTCTTTTGATCAAAACAACAATGCAGAACCCAATTAACAGTAAGCTAGCAGTCTACAGTTTGATGTTAACACTACTTCCGAAATGCTGATGAATGGTTCCAGAAGAGGAGCTGACGAGAGCCTGAACAATTGTGTGTGCTTTGGGAGATGTTTACCTTGAGCGTACATCAAACAATTCACAAACTCAGTGCATTAAGTAGGGATAATTAAATATTCATTAATTCATATATGCAAAAAAAATTGGTGCCAAGTTAAAAGTTTCTGCATAAATTTAATGGTGTCTCAGAATATTTTCTCAGTGTTTACCTTACAATGTAAAGAGATATTAACAGAGAAATATGAAAATAAAAGTTTTTACATTAACTAGCCTTCACACACAGTTGATTGATTGTATTCAAGATATTTCAGCCTCCAGACAGTGACATCAGGTAAAACATATTTCCTTCTATTTGCTTCTAGGGTTAATAATATTTTTAAACAAGTATCATGAAATCTATTACTTGTCCTGCATGTACATACTGCTTAGAAAATGAAATAACAAATTTAGCTTTTCTTTTTCATTTATTTCAATGTTCACAAATCACTACTAATTATCATGCCCATGGACCTATATGAGAGATGTGAATGCACCTCATCTTACAGAATGAGGGTTACACAGTTCTGCTTGTCTCTTGGTTATATAGCTGTATTTAAAAATGAATACTTATTTACATAAAAATATTAAGAGGCATAAAAACTTTTACCCCAAATAGAAGCAGCTGCACCGTGGTGAAGGAAGTAACCATGTTTATTAAATGTCCCTGTGGGCTTGACACTAAGAATGCAACACTTCATCTGACATCAGTGACAAGAGTGAGATCTGCCCTTTCTTCACTGTAACAATACCTTTTGTTGTAAAGTGACATCCACTCTTGTACTAATTGTTTGATTCATTGCTGAAAATATTAAAATGGGTATATTTATAGAAGGGCCATGGATTACTTATTTATATCAGCATTTATTTTTAAGCAAATGAGCAGCCCTTCAACAACAAAGAGGAATATTTATATAATTAAATTGTCTGGTTTAAGTATTTCTTTGTGCAAAACAAGTTCTCAGCATTATGAAAGATCTCTCCAAGGATCTGTACCCCCACAAGTTATGCAGGACACACCTCAACCAACTTAGCAGTACACAACACAGAGATTGCATTTACACTGTTCTCCCTAGACATCATTAGTGACTGTCAGTCTGTCACTTGAGAGAAATGGTCTCTTTTAGAGTACTGTTCATCTGGCCTAATTTAGGCATCTATTTTAGGGCAAGATGAATTGTCTTATATGAGTAGCTTTTTCTCCCATGATAAACAGACTGTGATGATTAATATATACAGTGGTTGTCTACATTTGGTCAGAATATCACCCAACATATCTCTGTTGCAAAATGAAGAGGCTGAGAGTAGCTCCAGAGGAGCTAGTTCACATAATGAATAATACAAGTAGCACAGAAGCAGTGTCTATTAGGTGGACTAGGCAATAACACTCCAATATGCCTAATGTTCTCAAAACCCTGAAGCCTGTTCATTCAGAACTAGCATAATAATTTCCAAAACAATTACACAATGTGCAACTACTCACATTGTGTCATATCTCCTGCATGAAAATAAAAATGAAAGAAAGATAAGTTACAAAGAAATGTTTTATTTACCTACCCCATTAGGGGGAAAACTTGAAAGAAACACACAAAAAAGAAAAAAGTATTCTAAGGCACGTTCATCCTGATATAGGAGTTAGTCCTGTATTTCCATCAAATTACTTTAATTTGAGTAAGAATAGTTTAGATTTTTGTTCCAAACCTTTGTTTATGAAGGTGAGTGATTTTGTTGTGCTTAGATATTAATACAAACACAGATGTATGATCCAAGCAAAGTGGCTCATTAGCCTTACTTGTTTTAAAAAATATACCTTGACATTATTTTACTGCTATTTCATAGTTATTTTCTTATTTTGCATATTTCATATGTAGTTCTATGTTTAGTTACTCAAAAAGATACAAGAAAATAAGAATAAGATCAATCTTGTGATATTTTTTTCTGTCTTGGTTGTTAAAAGTATCTGAAAGGTATTGCCAAATCTGAATTTGGGACAAGTACTAGTTAGAAGACTAAACATCTCATTCTGTATTCGTTTAAACTACAGACGATTTCACTGAAGGCATAGGAACTATTTTATATAAACACTGGAATAATTAGTAGTATTGTCAGGTTTCACAGCTATGGATTTTTTCCACATTCAGTAAATATATTATTCAAAGTTGTGAAAATAATAGCTGCTTATGTATCCAAGTTTATTCAATTTTTATGTCTTTGGAATCTATTTTGATGAAATGTTCTGGATGTGAATTACAAAGGGTAAGCATGACAAGCTCCTTTACAAGCAAATTCTATGTCATCCCTCCTGAGCTGCACTGGGAAAATTTTGCTTGTACTTACTTCCACTGAATGAGTTGACATTAGATATAACCAGATAAAACTGTAGAAGAAGCAATTTCTTTTTCTCTTTCTAATTTCCTGAAAATTGAAAACTTCCTTTTAAAACAGAATGTAATAAATTGGCTATCCTCTTTCAAAATTAATTCAGTAAATAGAATATAGACAGTTGTTGATGATAACATTAAGATTATAAATATCTAAAAGGTATGGAGGCCTAGCTTTACTACCAACTAGTTACTGATACTTAGTCCATTTCACCTGAACATGCTCCATGGCGTTTATAAAATATCATGAGAAAGATATCAGAGGCATTACAGTTTACTTGCCATTTTTCAAAAAACCACTTGAGACACTAATATACCTGTGTCTCAAGAGGAATCTTGAAGCTTTTTCCTTCCTCCCATACTCTAAACGTTATCAAGTTTGTCTAAAGGAGAGTCATGATTAGTGATCCTGTTACAGTAGTTTCCTGAATCAAGAACCCTCTACACTTGAGCATGACCCTTCAAATCCAAACATACTTCAGAATTCTAAGACAGTTTATAACTGCAGGTTTAAAGCAGCTTTTTAATACTTAAAAAAAATAAATTAAAATAAAAAAAAAAGCAAAAGCAGAGCTAGTAATAATCCCTTTTGGGTCAATGCTCTTTCTAGTCTATTAAACCTTGGTCAAGGCTGAGAGTTCCAAGCTTTTTGAAGTAGTACTTAAAGCCACTTTAAATGGCAATTCTTTCTCTAAAGCTTATCAGTGCAGTAGGTGTTCTTAGGCAGGAAAGATTTCTGACATTTAGTTATTCTTTCCCTCATCTATTCTTTGGTCAATATTCTCTCTTTGTCAAAGTAATTTTCATCTCACTGGTCTGAATCTGTCACCATTTTTAACAGTGATTTTTCTGTGACTTTTTTAAACCTTATGTTTCATTTTATCTATTATGTATAAAATATAAAGCCATATTTGGAATAAATTCAATTTTTCAAGGATCTGATAAGTTGTGGAGGAGTTTGGCATCTGAATGATGTCAGTAGGCAAAAGGTTGGCTTTGTTACAGGCTTTATAAATTATGTAGAACTACTTTACAATTCCTGTAGGACCTGTTATAATCCTTCAAGATGTTTTAAGAGCCTGCTGAGATAAAAATAAAATATGAAGGTGGGAGTTCCTTTGCTCCCAGCATTCATAGTGATCATATTTAGTTATACTTCTTCTGAGATAGATGTGGAAAAAAATAAGACAAACACAGCTAAATCACAGGTATTGTCACTTGAGTAATTAGTTTAAAGGATCGACACGTGACATTTTGAGAGCCCAGTTCTTATACTGAAAGAGGTAACAAGCATAATTCTCTATCCTCTAAAATTCATAAAAGCTATACAAATATTTTTTAATGGAATGTTTAATTCTTACTCTGTAATACAAATATTCCAAAACCTTCAAGCTCATATTTCACTACTGCTTTCATTATCAATGGTTTTTGAAAGGACTACACTTTATACACAAACATAGTGGTCAAAGACATTGTTAACTTCTACTTGAGTCAAGCTGTCCTCTTCTTTTGTGGGTACCAGCTCCTTTTGCCTACTCATAATTAGCAAAAAAAATCATTTTCCAGACATGTATTTTTGAAAGAAATTTTGTGCTGCTGGTCACGACCCACCAGTCCAACTAGTTGAGCCAGTTTTCAATCCATGTCACTGTCCACTTTTCCACTCTGTACTTCATCAATTGTCTTTGGGGATGTTGTGGAAAACAAAGTCAAAACCCTTGTGAAAGTCAAACTATATGCATTGCTCTTCACTTGTCCACAAAGGGGATGTGATGTTCTCATCATAGGAAGCTATCAGGTTGGCAAAGCACAATTTCCCTTCATAAATATATGCTAAACACTCTGAATGAACTTCTTGTCTTTTTTATGTTTATAAATGTTTACCATGATTATTTGTTTCATTATTTTTTTTTTCCATTTTCCTGTACTCTTCTGGCTTATCCTTCTTGCTCTTCTTGAAGACACAAGTGACATTTACTATCTTTCAATCCTCAGGAAACTCTCTCAATCATCATTTTCTAAAGAGAGTGGCCTCGTGGTGACATGAGCCATCTCTCAGCACTTTTAAATGTATCCCATCAACATCTATGGTCTTGTGCTTGTCCAGTGTGTTTAAATATGGCCTATGCTGATCCAACCAAGAAGAAGCCTTCCTCATACCAGACTTTCCCACTGATCAAGAAGCCTGGGATACTTTAAGGCTGAATTTACCTGTAAAGACAGAGCTGAAGAATGCATTTGTTACCTCAGTCTTTTTCATGTCTTTTGTCACCACATCCCCTGTCACACTCAGCAGCAGGCCCACATTTTCCTCAGCCTTCCTTTAGCTTCTAATATACCAGTACAACCCTTCTTGTTGCTCTTCATATTCTTTGCTAGATTCAGCACCAGAGGGGCTTCAGATTTCCTGACCCCATGCCTTCATGCTCAGACAGTGTCTTTATATTCCCCATGGGTGATGTCACCTTAGTTCTGCTTTCTGTACTCTTTGTTTAAGTTTGTGTTTTGTCAGTTGTTCTCCTTTGCCTAATTTTTCCATTGAAAGGGACTGACTTTGAACTTGGAGGAAGTGATCTTTGAAAATCAACCAGCTCTTCTGCTCTGTTCTCTGCAGGACCTTCTCTACTGGGATTCTTTCAAGAAAGAATCAGTCCTGCTCTCCTAAAGTACAGAGTTCTGATCCTGCTTTTTGCCTTATTCTTTCCCATTTGGATTCTGAGCTGAACCAGATCATGGTAATTGCAATCAAACCTGCCTCTTATCTTCATATCTCCAATCATTTCTTCCTTCTTTGTAAGTATGAGGCCTGGAAGCACAGACTCCTCTCACAGGCTATCTGCATCAAGTTATCATAAATGCACTCAAGAAATCCTCTTGATTGCTTGTGTCCTGCTGTGTTTTTCCTCCAACTGATGTTGGGCTGGCTCAATTTCCACATAAATAGGGCCTACAAACATGAGGCTACTTCTTGATGCTGCTGTGCAGCTGGGGCTCAGATGTTTCACTGGACAAAGCTCCCAGACCCCCACCTGCTTCCAGGGCAGTAAATCTCTTCTATAGCTGCAACAGGTGGAGCAGTTTCTGATGCCAAGTCATAAGTTCTAGCCTTTACCATCATAGGCAAATCCATTTTCCAGCTCCAAAAGTACAGACTCTACCACATCTCATTTAGGAGAGCCGGAAGTTCAGATTTCTCTTTGAGCTGCAGGGTCTCCAAGAAGGTCCAATTGTTTGTTGTTTTTTTGGTTGTCTTTTTTTTTTTTGTGTGTTTGTTTTTTGTTTTGTTTTGGTTTTTTGGTTTTTTTCTTCCTCTGGTGATCTGTTATGTTGCACAGGTCACTGAAGTTCTCCTGTAACTCTGTCACTTGATGACACAGATGCTCCACTGCCTACCTCCTGAAGGCAACAAGCCCACCTCCTGGTATTCTATCCAGACTTTGTGGTACATCACTGCTGTTGTTGAGCTGGCTTATGTGGTCCTCAGCAGAGTTGCTGGCTGTCTTTTATGCACCCTCCACAATCTGTTCTGAAAAATGCCACATGCATGAGCTGCCTTGGTTAACTGCACTCCGTCGAAGACTTGTGGTGTCAAAGGTTTCATTTTTTTTTAAAAAAAGGAGATAAGTTTGGTACTACTGTGACATGTCATTCTTATTTTTTTTTCCAAGACACCTGAGTCTTTGCTGTCTGTTTATGAGTTTGGAAATATTTTCTGAATCACAGATTTGTAAGGGAGGTAAATATTTTACCTGTATTTTCTTTGATCTTACTCTGATAGACTGCAGTCTCAGCCATATTAAATACAAGGTGAGGAAGAATATTTGCAAGCAGAGATTACCACCTACCTTACCACATTCATCTAGCATGTGTCTATGTTGCCACAAAAGGGATTTTCCATTCTTCCTTTCTATTTCCATCTGTTCTCAATATCAGCACTGATGCCCATAAGACTGAAAAATTATTCAGTGGAATAATAAAAATAAATAAATACTTTTTTTTTTTCCCTCCTTGTGAAATGGAAGCAACTAGAAGCACAGGAAAACTACAGAGGGGCTGCATCGACCTGTGTATTTTAGCAATGGCATTATGGTTTATGGCTCAGGTAAGCAGATTCATTCCCTTTTTCATCAAAGCCATATGCTTCTTGAATAGTAATGTAAGGATCAGACACAAGTAAAAACCTGTTTTCATTGACAATAAATTTCATTGACAATTTACACGAGAAATTATCTACCCACTTTAAATCTCTCTATCATTAGAAGTTCTCAGTGTGACCTAAGAGGGACAATGAAATTTGGGGTAAATATTAATGGAATGCTGAATTGTAGTGACTTGCTATCAACAAAGCTGATCTCAGGCTACTATCACAGAACTTTCTCCAGTGAAGAATGGCTTGATCCATGCCATGTCTCCTACAATGATTATTCCTAAGATTTTTCTTTTCATCCCAATCTCTCCCTCCAACATCACGGAGGAGTAGAGCCTCAGCAGTAGAAAGAATTGAGACAGATTTTATGGAGTGTGTTATTTGGTCTCCATCTTCCACTTTCTCAGACCTCTAGAAATTTTAAGATGCAAGTATTGATGTGTTTATTTTCTTCTATTGAAGTTTGTAATCATATCCATACAGGCATCAAGTAGAGCCTGCTGCATTCAGGGGATATAAGATAAGAAGACATGCTCCAGCACTCTTTGGCTGATGTGAAGAAAACAGAGGAAATTTAAGTGCTAAATAGATATAACAATACCAAAAGAAACAATATACTACAAATAGAGGCCAGTTGAGAAATGAGTGAATGATTTTGGAATACAAAGAGTTACAGAGAAAGGAGGGACTGTTTGGAGGACCACTTGAGTTCACCTCACACTGCTTTTCTACCAAGAGGCTTGGCAGAAGTCCATGCAAAAAGAACCACCAAAATTATTTGGATCACAAACTATGAAAATGAGAATATGCTCCAAACATAGGCTTTCTGTGCAAGAGACAGGTTAAATGGTGCCAGAATGTCCAGAGTAACATGAGAGATTTCTACATTTGAAAAAATGTTTTTATATTTGTGCTTCATTCCTACGTAGTCAAAAAAATTACTTAAATTGTCCCTTATGGATAAAGGTTTTCTTATTAGTATAAACCTTTTTTGTCACATTTATATTAGATTATTGAAATAAATTCAACAATGGGAGAAGAATTCATTTGTAAAGTGTGCATACTGGTTCATTTGCTGTCTTTGACCCCAACTAAAGTGTAGGGTCCACATGATTTCAGTTAGAATAAATTTAGTACAGTGATAGACATTTCTGAAATTCTCATTCTTGGAAGAGAAGGTACATTTTTAAGGGGCCTATCATAATGAGAACATATTATACCTGAAACTCACTGATCTGCATTACTAAATAAAATGCTTGATGATTACTTCTGCTGATTAACTCATTCCCTTTAACAGCTGCTGGAAACATGCAGTGGAATGTTCCAAGCTAACAAAGCTCCTAAACTGCATTTTCCATCTGCTTATCACTGTCTTCCAAAGTACAGCTATTTTTTGTTCTGCTAGAGTACCTGAGAATCAAATTCTTTGTGTTTGTTGGAGATTGCACTTTAGAGGAGGATTTTAAGAAGTGAAGACTATACTCCTGGGATTGTGTTACTGTCAGGTCAAGTAGACTAAGTATGGGTATTGAATGGCACTGGCAGAACAGAGAGATCAAGGATAAGTCGCAAAATGCTGAGCTGTTGGTAACTTGGCGAAATCCTTGTGTGGTTTTTTCTCAACCCTGGTTTCTCTGTACTTCACATTAAATCTCTAAGGTTTTAGCTGTCCATGGAGACAAATGATCATTCATCAGGGAAGAAAGACTTACTGCGTGAAATACCCTGAAACACTATTTTTTTTCTTCCGTTGATCTCTGAGATCTAAAACAAAAACCACTTCTAAATTCTCAGTTGGTCATCAGTGTAGAGAAAAATGTAATGGATATAAAAAAAATATGGGTGCCTTTACTGATTTGTATTTGACTAAATTTCATGTGTAGTTCTTCTTAGCAAAATTTACAAGCACTTTTAAATTAGATATTTCTCCTGAGTTTACATTAGTATTCAGCAAAAATGGCTATGACATGCACTATTTTGAATTTTCTGTATTGTAGTTGGGTTGTGCAAGGGCTGAGCAAATGTTGATGATTGTGTGTGATAATACTCCCAGACTGTTTTAGGAAATATTGATAAATCAGTTCCCTACAACACTAGGCCATAATAAAATAATTTGATTCTGAACATTTTTCACATGAGACCCTAATTACACAAGTGCTTAACAGGTGTTATTCTAGAACTGTGCTGATATATTAGGTCCCAAATTATGGCTGAAAGATTTCATATTATGGAAAAGCTAGCTTTCATATTAAAGACAAGTTATTTTTTTCAGAAGTTACCCAAAAATGCTGAAATTAACTTAAATTGAAGGGTGTATGTATTATGTATATGTTATTAAAGGAAGAAAGGAGAAAGATGCAAAGTAGTCATGAGCAAAATCTTTAGATAAGAAATATGATGGAAATAATAAGTAATCAGAAATGGAAGAGTAACTCTCTGAAATTTCAATGACCTTATTACAAGTATCAGACAAATTAAAAAAATCAGACTAAGACGACCACAAATATTCCTTTACATTTTTGCGATTTCATTTGTATATATTCCCTTGCACTACTTCCCTACATTTTCAGGCTGAATATTTCAGTTTAAATAACTGAGGAGATATACAAAATATGTGAATGTAGATGTGAACCTATGTCTGTAAATCTAAAAAGAAAATTTTTAATTCACAAGGAGAGAAACCTTTTCAAATTGGAATGAGACACAGCTGCACCATTGGGTATTAGGTCTCTTTCACATGGTACTGAAGTTTTGGGAATTACGTAAGTCTTACTCTTTTCTATAAAAATTTATATTTAGACATTAGTTTAAAGGAAGGTGGTGGGTTGGCCTTGGCTAGCTGCCAGGTGCCCACCAAGCCATTGCGTCACTTCCCCTCCATCAACAGGAGAGAGGTGAAAATAGGACAAAAAGCCCATAGGCTGGGATAAGAACAGGGAGATTGCTTACCAATTACCATCATGGCAAAATAGACTCAAGTAGGGAAATTTGATTCAATTAACTGCCATTTAACTGTAATGGAATTGAATAGTGAGAAATAAGAACAAAACTAAAACTGCTTTTCCCTCACCCCTCCCTTCTTCTCAGGCTTAACTTCATTCCCAAATCTTCTACTTTCCCCCCACCCCAGGCAGAGAAAGAGAATGGGCAATAGGGATTGTGGTCAGTTCCTAACACTTCATGTCTGCTGATTCTTCTTCCTCATGTTCTTCTCCTGCTCTGGTCTGGCTCCTGCAGAACCTTTTTCCTTTTTCTTCCCTGACCTTGGTCTATGCAGAGCTGTTTCTCTCACATTTTCTCACATCTCTCTCACAGCTGCTATGCAGCATTTTTTACCTCTTTAAAAATATGTTGTCTCAGAGGCATTACAATTGTCGCTGGTTGGCTCAGCATTGTCTAACAGTGGGTCTGTCTTGTAGCTGGCTGGAACAGGCTGACATGGGAATAGCTTCTGGCCGTTTCTCACAGAAGTAACCTCTCCATTACAAACACCTCCTGCTAGCAAAACTTTGCCATGTAAACCCAGTACAAGGTATTCATCCTGACAACAAATTTACCTTCCCTCAGGATGAAAAACTCATGGCTATAATAAAAGATTTTATTCCAAATATTCTTGATGAAGAAAATGAAATGGCTGAAACATATATATGTGAAGTATTAGTATGTATAAAGAAATAGCTCCAGGGGATTGCATCTGTCCTGAGCTGCAGGAATGATTTTTACAAATGTTGACTTCAGTATGTCAGTGTTACTTCTTTTCTGATTACATTGAAGCATTGTCTAGTATAGATAGCTAGCAATGGAAATATCAGTTTTGAGATGGAAAAAAAAAATCTGAATAATTATCCAAATATACTCCTACCTTGAGTCTCGGAAAATGTCAGTTACAGAGCATTTAATGTTACAGAGTTTAACAAAGAAGATTTCCCTCCCTCTGATGTCAATAAATAAGTATTACAATCCTGGACACAATCCAGAAATTAGCACCATCTCCTGAAAGCAGTCATAGAACAATAGGGTAATTCAGCTTGAGAAGGTCACTAGGCCAGCCTTCTAATGTACACAGCACGAGGTATAAACAAGAGGAGCTCAAAGCTTTGGCCCAGTCCCAGAGATTTGACATCACTGACATAAATGAAACCTGTTGGGATGAGACCTGTGACTGGAGTGCCCTGTTGGATGGTTACAAGCTCTTCAGGAGGGATAGGCAGGGCAGAAGAGGTGAAGGGGTGGCACTGTATGTAATAGAACAGTTAGAATGTATGGAGCTCACAGCTGGCAATGGCACAGTTGAGAGCTTCTGGGTAAGAATCAAGGAGCGAACAAATAATGTGGATGTCATTGTGGGAGTCTCCCAGCCAGGAGGATTATGCCAATTAATTATTCTTTGAAGAATAAGGAGACACTTCTAACTCCAGTGCCCTTGTTCTTATGAGGGGCTTCAACTTGCCAGGAATTAATAGGGAGCATCACACGGCTGGTACAACCGCGGCCAGAAGAGGTTGTACCAGCTGGTACAGAAAACCTGGATAACCACTTTTATGGAAGAGATCCTAAGAAAGCTAACTTGGAAAGATGCACTCTTTGATCTGCTGCTTGTCAACAGAGTGGATCTCATGAGGGACATGGAGATTGGTGGCCATCTTAGCCACACTGACCACAAAGTGATTAAAATCTCTGTTGACAGGACAAAAAAATGCCAGAAAATTATCAGCTCTGGACATGAGGAGAGCAGACTTCAGGCTGCTCAGGGAATTAATTAGTATGTAAGGTTCCCTGCAAAAATGTTTTTGCAGGTGCTGGGGTCCATCAGTGCTTATCACCTTTTAAACATCCCCTCCTAAGAGCACAGGAGCAGGAAATTCCCAGATGTCAGAATTCAAACAGGCAAGGCAGAAGGCTGGCTTGGCTGAGCAGGGATCTTCTCTTGAAACAATGGCAAAAAAAAGCGTATACCCTGGGGAAACAGGTCAAGTGACATGGGAAGAATTCAGAGATGCTGCTTGGTGCTGTAGGGAGAAAATGTGTGCAGCCAAAGCTCAGCCTGAGTTGAAGATGGCCATAATTGTGTTGAGACTGTGAGACATTGGATCAGTAAAATTATTATTTTATTACTGGGTCAGAACCAACTTGGGGGTTGCACAGAATGCACATGGCAGTCTTGAAACTCACATGGAGCAGCTGTCAATCAAAAAGACAGCCTGGGAGCTGCCCACACGATGGCCCCTGGAACTCTTCACTCAGCCTCTGATTGGATACGCCACCCCTCACTCCCACCTGGGAGACACTGAGTGGTCACTGCTGGGTGTCCCGCCTGGAGGAGTGGCCACAGAGGACCAAAGCACATAAATACAGGAACACATGGGTTCTATCTTGCCTTTCTCTGTGGACCTCCCCTTGCCATGTGGAACTGGATTTACATAGGACTCATTGGTGGTAGCTGTTTAATAATTTTTCTTACACTCTCTATCTCTTCTCTAGTTTTACTCCTTTTCCCTCTGTTATTATCTTTCCTTCTTTAGTCTTTTCTTAATCTCTTTTGGGTAACTTAAAACCAGTGGGTTGTATTTTTGCTAAGTTGTGTGAGTTAGCGTGTGCTGGGTCAGTGCTTTGTGAAATGCTCTACTTGGTTGTATGTTAGCCCTTTCAATTTTTTTCCAAAATCCTTATTTCCTCTTAAAAGTGTCTTCTGTGAAAAGTGTGAGGATTCTTCTCTTAAGGCTGTCTCAAGGGGTTAAGAACCAAAGACTCAAAACATTTAGGAGGCAGGTTTTTTTGGAGTCTTGTATATTTTTTAAAGTAATACTCCCAATTAAGCTTGTGGCTTTAGGACTGGGATATTACATGGACAATAAAAAGAATTTTTTTCAGATGTATTAATGGCAATATGCAGTATAGAAATATCATCAGTCCGTCACAGGATTAGGATGGTCACCTCACAAACAGGGACAGAGACAAGGAAGAGGTGTTTAATGCTGTCTTTGTCTCTGTCTTCAATACAGCTGACAGACCAAGGCAGTCTCAGTGCCCTGAGCTGGAGGACCACGTCTGTGAGAATGATAAACTCCCAGTAGACCCTGAAATTGTGTGGGATTTGCTGCTCCAGTTGGATCCCTGCAAATCTGTGGGGCCTGATGGGATTCATCGCAGAATCCCCAAAGAGCTGGTTCATCTCATTACAAAACGCCTTGCTATGACTTGGCAGTTTTGGGAACTGGAGAGGTCCCAGCTGACTAGAAGCTAGCAAACGTCCCAATTTTCAAGAAGGACAAGAAGGAGGACCCTGGAAACTACAGGTCTGTCAGTCTCACTTCAGTGCCCGCTAAAGTTATGGAGAAGAATATTCTGAGAGGTATTGAAAAACACCTTGAAAGACAATGAAGTCACTGATCACAGCCAGCATGACTTCATGAAAGTCCTCACTTATCGAACTTGATTTTTTTCTACGAAAAGGTAACTCACCTACTTGATCAAGGGAAGACAGTTGATGTAATCTTTTAGGATTTCACTAAAGCTCTTGATACTGTCATGGGATCCTTCTGGACAAACTGTCCATCTCAGAGCTGGATAAACACATCATGTGATGGGTGAGCAATTGGCTCATGGGTTGAGCAGAGAGGGCAATAGTAAATGGGGGAGCATCAGACTGGTGACCTGTCATAAGTGGGGTTCCACAGGGCTCCATCTTAGGCCCTGTGCTCTTCAAGGTCTTCATAAATGACTTGTACACAGGACTAGAAGGGATGCTACGTAAGTTTGCAGGTGACAAAAAGCTCAGAGGAGCTGTTGACTCTCAAAATAAAGGAGGTCCTACAGAGAGACTGACAAATTAGAGGCCCATGCAATCGTCAACCGTAGGAAATTCAACAAAGTGCTGGATTCTGCACCTGGAATGGTGCAACCTGGGATGTTCATACAGAGACTGGGGAATGGGATGCTGGAAAGCAGTGCAATGGAAAAGAACCTGGAGGTCCTGGTCGATGGCAAGCTGAATATGAGTCAGTAGTGCCTTGGCAGCCAGGAGGGCTAACCATGCCCTGGAGGGCATCAGGCGCAGCATCGCCAGCAGGTTGAGGGAGGGGATTATCCCTCTCTGCTCTGCTCTACACTGGTGTGGCTTCACCTTGAGTATTGTGTACAGTTTTGGGCACCACAATGTAAGAAAGATAATAAGCTGTTAGAGAGCGTCCAAAGGAGAACTATGAAGATGATGAAGGACCTTGAGGGAAAGTAGTTGAGGTCACTTGGGCTGTTCAGCTTGGAGAAGAGGAGACTGGGAGGAGACCTCACTGAAGTCTACAGCTTCCTTGTGAGGGGAAAAGGAGGGGCAGGCACTGATCTCTGTGGTGACCAGTGACAGAACTTGACGGAATGGCCTGAAGTTGTGTCAGGGGAGGTCTAGGTTGGGTATTAGAAAAAGGTGCTTCATCCAGAAGGAGATTGGGCACTGGAACAGGGAAGTGGTCATAGTACCAAGCCTGCCAGAGTTCAAGAAGCATTTGGACAAGGCACCTGGTGTGACTCTTGGGTATGGTCCTGTGCAGGGCCAGGAGCTGGACTTGATCCTTGCGGGTCACTTTCAACTCAGCAGATTCTGTGATTCTGTGACTGTTCAGTGCAAGGTCACCTATGAAGTCAGACTGTGTTGTGCAAGGTTTTATCCTGTCAAGTCTTTGTAAGTGGAAAGAGAGAATGTCTACCCCCTTAAAATTATCTGATTAAGGAGCTTGTCAAATGTTATGGTAAAGAAAAAGAGGAAGCAATACATAAAAACATACAGACACACAGGTCTTAAAGGAAAACTATAGTGGAGACAATGACAAGAAACAAACCTTGTCAGTCACAGTAATCAGCAGGCTATTAAAAAACTCCAGCCAGAGGTCTGGAGAGGATTGTCTGCAATTTGTACCTGAGAAGTGGGAACTAAAGACATGTAAGCTGTTGGGATATTGTGATGTAATTGGTAAGACTTTGCAAACTAATAAAGGGATGTGCAAGGGAAGGAAACTAGGAAGGATTGAAAAGGGAACACAGAGTGATGTATTCACATATAAAATGGGGACAGTCAGTACATTTCTATCACTGAGCCTTGTGCCTGATCAGCACAGTCTTTCCTGTCTTCTTAGTTAATTCTGTTTCTGCATAGTTTCACACTCTGTTCTGCATGTGTGTGAGTGCTGCAAGAAGTTCTAGTTACTGGAGTCACTGGTTGGAGTCAGACCAGTGGGCAGTCCTGGCCTCTGGTGTCTGCCTTGAAGCAAATGGTGGACTTTAACCTTCAGGCACTAGGGTAGGAATGTTGTGCAACCCAAAAAAGAGATGTTGAAGTGAGGTGAGTGAGGAGCTTCATGTCACTGGCTGGAGGAGGACCATGCATGACCATGCATCACAACCTGTGTGCTTAGTGCCAGCTAGGGGGACATGTCTGTGTCTTCCCCAAACCGTGTATATACATGGGCTGTGCTTGTGTATTTGCTGGAAAAATTCAAGCTGTAACATGAATTGGTAATAAGGGACCTTGGATATTGGCCAGACTGTCAGTGGTCAGAGGGTCCATGCTGTCCAGGGGGACTTTAGAATGCACAGTGCTTGTGGGACATGTGTGTAAATGCAGCATGTTTGCAGTGAGCACTGAGCTGGAACAGTGGAACCATGGAGTGGGTAAGAGGAACTGGGATCTGCGAAGAGATACTGATTGGACAGACAGTCTGTGCTGGTGCTCAAGGGATTCATGAATGTCTGTGTGCTTGTGAACCCAGAGAGTGTGGGGTGTGTGCTGCATTATTAACCTCCTGCCTCTGCCAGCCCAAGAGGAGGAGGGGACATAGATGTCCCTGTCTGGTGTGAGTCCTGTCTGTGGTCATCTGTGTGACTGGCTGTGTTGGTGTCCTCTCTGTGTGGTGTGTGTGTGTGTAGTTCTTAGACATACTTTCAGTTTTGCTACTGGCTGAACCTGAAAACAGGAATGTGGCTCTCACATCCCTCAGGCTGGGATGAATACAGAGGCTGCACTTGTCTCTGTGGACCTTGGTTCATTCCTGGGCCTAGAGCTGCTCAAGGCAATGTCCACTTAAAGCATCTCTTAACAATTTTTAAAACATCTTTCAAAGAACCAAGCGTTTCCCCCTAAATAATATATAAGATGGGAATACAGTTTCAAGGTGATATTGACACAAAGAGCACAGAGATATAAGCTGATTTTTCTAATTGCCTATAAAATCTCAAAAAGACTGAACACCCTGTACTGCGTTCCGGAGGGAGGAGAAAGGATGACTCCACAGCCAGGTCAGGGGGTGATGCTGGAACTAATTTATTGAAAGCACCTGAAGCCTTTAAGGGGT
>JAWWTY010000001.1:73339979-73388972 GCA_035222235.1 Margarornis squamiger
TGGGGGTGTGTCACACAGATACAATAGGAGCTGCTATCTAATACAATAAATCACTGTCTAAGGGTCAGTTTTATCCACTTCTGGAAGGTTTCATCTTGGCTGTTCTGTGAGTTCTGCAGGCAGGGTCTCCCCACAACCTTGAATCCAGAAAGGCCCTTAATAAGGCCTTATTGCATATAAATTCCAGCTATATGCACATTATGGCTAGTTACTATTTTGGGCAAAATCATCACTTTTTACTAATAATCTTACCTCTAAACTCCTTATTGCTCTTTTTTAACATGTTGTTCCTTTATTGCTCCTTTTCTGCTTATTTTTGTTTCTGCACCTCCAAACGTTTTGTAATGCTCAGGAAACTCAAAGGGAGGTAACTTGACGCTGAGCAGTGATGTGACAAAAGCCAAGAATTTCTCATATGACAGAATAACCCTCTGACAGGATCAGGAGTTTGTTAACCTTATAATCATTGCTGAATAGAAAGATGCTAGAGAGCAATGCCACACAAAAAGAGAGTGTCCTGAAGATTCAGAACCTCTTATGAGGCAGCATGACAGAGCATACCTGTTACATGAAGAAAATTTTGTGTGGAAATACAAGCCAGTAGCTATTCTCCATGGCACCAAGGTATGAGGGCTGTCCTTTACCAGGAGGAGAACCTGAAGGTGCGTATGCCATGTGATAATGCTCCATAGCCCCCATCCCCAGGTCCAAGAGAACATCGCTATGAAGCCTCACCCAAGGATATCTTTTTGTCCTGTCCAAGGAAATAGGTGCTAGAACTAGATGATCTCTAGGCATCCTTATCCCACATACCTACATGATTAAATGGGTTATTGTTCTCAAGTCTAAAGCCCCAAGCTTCATCTCAGTCCTTCTAAAGTTATTCATGCATATTGCCTAACATGAGAACACACAAAATTTCCAGGTGAAAGAAAAGATTCTTATGTATTGGGCTTTTTTAATTTAAAATGCATACGAACACCCCAAAATGGTTTTTATTTTCATATCAGAAGTTTTAGTTTCTTATATATATGCTACTTAATTTTTAAGTCTAGTTATATATTGTGTATTTGAAGCATACAAGGGAAATATCTTTTTA
Source organism: Margarornis squamiger (assembly GCA_035222235.1). NCBI lineage: Eukaryota > Metazoa > Chordata > Aves > Passeriformes > Furnariidae > Margarornis > Margarornis squamiger. Next base: position 73,341,079 of record JAWWTY010000001.1, read on the forward strand.
CATTAAAAAGATATATTTCTAACCTTAAAATGGTATAGATATACAGTAAATAAGAATTAATTGAATAATAGTCTCAAGTAATTACACAAAAAAAACCCAAAGAACATAATTTAATTCAAAGCTTCTTCTAAATTTCTTGGAATGAAATTCAAAACAAACAAAAACCACATTAAAGAAACAAATGAGCACTTTTAATATCCCAGTATTTAGCAAGAAATTTCAAGTCTTCATGACTCAGTTAAAGATTAGTCTTCATGCTTTTCTCTTACTAATTAGATACATGAAAAATAATGGAAAGAAGATTTTTAGGTTAAAAATTTCAATATGTTAACACACTCTTCATTACCAGGGTCTTTACAGTTGTATAAAAGTCACCACTTAGGAAACATAAGTCCAGCTTAGGTTGCTCTTCCCCCCCCCCCACCCCTTCTCTTTTTGAAAACCTGATTTTTAGCTAGAGTTGCCAGTGATTAATAACTCTCCCTGACCATAAATGTACTCTCTACATAATCATACACTATGATGTAAAAATAAACAAATTAAGTAAAAATACCCCTCCTTTTTGTGCAAAGTTAAATTAAAATATAAGGTGTTATATAGGAAAATACAGTAGGAAAACATTTATGAAATGTTTATCTTAATTAAAAAAAAAAAAGGCGCATAATTTACTTGACACAAGTAGTCATTGTGGTATTTCCTTTTGGATCTTATTAGATCCAAACTTCCTGGCTAATGTCCTCACAGTATATATATATTGGGAAAATGTTATTAAATTTGTCAACTTTGTCAAACTTATTTTTATATGCAGAATGTATCTATTAAACCAAATAACAGTTTTATTCACATTTAAGCAACTAACATTTGAACTTCAAGTGTAATCCAGCCAATATCAGACATCAAAGAGAGACAGACAATTATTGGGTAGCAGTGAAATGGATGTTTACTTGCCTTTTCTTTCTCTTTCTGTCAGAACAACCCTGTTGTAGTTTGAGGTTCTCAAAATGCTTTTACGCGATGCCTTTTGGTTGATAAACAGTCATTGAAGCCTGTGGAGAAAATTAAGAATATCATGTCAAGCTGCTTTTCTTCATGGCAATGCCACTTTATTACAGTATTTTTCTTCTCAACCCGTCCCTTCCTCTCATTCCATTAATGCACGCATGTTTGAAATATACATACCTTACTATTACATTTTATTTGTGCATTTGTATTGCTTGTTCTTCTAATCTTTCACTATGCATATTGGTATGCATCAATGTGCCGATTCAAACAGTAGTCCTTTTTTGAGGACTTTAACTCTTAATAATGTCATGTTTAACTCTGAATGATTTAGCACCAATGAATTAATTTATTCACAAGGGGCACTGGAAATAGTTGACAATCGAAAAAGCCCTTTTTGTAAGCATATATTAAATAGGTTTTCTGTATGTATTTATCAGTATGTCACGTACTTCAGTTTGCAAATGAATACCAATGATTCATTTCAAAGTTAATATTTAGCTGTTAATTTTCAGCAGCTCAGATAAAAATGAGCAAATCTAGCAGTGTGAACTAAGTAACGTTGCAGAATGGTTTGAAACTTTAGATCTTTTCCTTATGCTGCAAATGGAATGTGACACCCTTATGGTGTCTGCATCCAAAACAATATATAAGCATAGTAACTAAATTATTCCTTTTGGTATTTTTCCTTTGAGCAACATCTAACTCTGAGGAACATAAAAATTTTACCATATATGTTAAAAGTGATTGGAAAAATTGCTGATTAATGATTCTCTAGATTTTATTATAAATTATTTGTGTAGTCAATATTTTTTATCTTAACCACTGTGTTTACTAGAATTTAAAAATACTATAAAATATGTCTACATAGCAAAACAGAATAGCTTTGAAAGTCTGAGTTATTAGAAGAAGCACCACAACTGCTTCTTGTTACTAAAAGTACTCTGAGAAAAACCGTTTGTAAATGCACAAATAGGCAGAAAGTTCACAAAACACTGCTGCATAGATGCACTTTCTAAAAATATAAACAAAAAGAATAATGCTTATGAAACTACAGACACGTCTATTATCACATAAGAATATTGTTCCCTTGCAGGACCAAAACTACAATTTCCTTTTGAAGACTGTTCTCCTCTGTTGTTACTTCAGTTCTAAATACCTTTAAGAATATATTTTTAGAGCAGTTATCTAAAATTGTGCCACAGGTTTGAGCACGTGATCATTTATTTAAACAAACCTTTGTTGAATGCATGCTACTTCAATTTTCCCTGTGTCTTTATGGTCACTACCACGCAACTTGAGTCAGAATCTCCATTGATCTTCCTCTGTGACTGTAAGTCAATTTCTGAAAGCAGCAAAATGATTTTCACTTAGTCTACTGATGTAATTTATAGAGCAATAAAAATAGATTACTAAAACTGGACATTTTTTCCCTCAGATTTGAATGTGCTTTAATCAACTGAGGCATCAGTGTTAAAGTACAGTCACCCTCTGTAATCAATGAAGAGAAATAGTGTTACTAAGACAGTTCTACTGTCCCTGAGTTAATTGAATTTCTCACTCAAAGTGTCAGTCTGCTAAAAATTATATTGTGAACACCAGGGTAGCGTTAGAAAGCTGTGTTCCACCAAGGGGAAAAAGAAATCTGTTTTGTTTGTTTTCATACTGTTTGCATCAAAATGTCTGTATGGCTATTCTGAATAATGCAAATTTCTTTAAAATTGAAAGTTCAATAACAAGGTATTTCAAAAAGCAACTGCTACTGACAGGCTTTGGTAATTAGCATGGCTCTGTTTTATGCAGGGCATCAAATTTAACACAGATGTGCCTTGCAAATTCAAATGATCTAACAGAAGTCTAATGTTTCAAGCATAGGAAAGAAATGGAGGAAGCTTTTCTGTTTTAAGTGACCAAATTACCCTGCAATGTGTGGTGATTAGATTTATAAATAGTTCCAGCCTTCCTTCAGCTTACAAAGCACTTTACACAGTCACCTGGACAGGTCGCAGAAGAACCTGTCCCTAGGAAAGACAACAGGAATAATAGTTCAGCTCAAGGTGAAAGGTTGTCAGGCATATAAGGAATACCAAATGCAGCTGTCAGTGTAAAATATTTTCTCTCCTGAGACAAAATAAATCTGTGGGGTAATGTGTGTATATGCCTTGCTTTGGGCACAGTCACTGGCTTCAGGATCAATTTTGTTGCTTCAAGAACTGTATGAAAACACTTCAAAGGAAAGCAGAGATTAGAGGGCCAGCCAGACCCACCCCATACTGTGAAAGTAACTTTGTCCTTGTCCACGAGCAGGAGTAGGAAGGAGTGTTACTGGTGAGTCCAGGTGAGCACAGGCTACAGAGAAGTCCGTTAAAGGAAAATTCTCATTTCTTCGCTACAGACTTTGTCACATGAAAGAAAGGATTACAGGAGGTACATAGCACACTGAATTATAGCCTTGTGGTAAACAGAGGCTTAGATGATGGGACTACGGGAATTTTTCTTCTTGTTCTTTTTGGTTGGTTAGTTAGTTAGTTGGTCTACCCCAAAGAGTAATAAAGGGTACTGGAGCATCTGTCCCACAAGGAGATGCTGAAAGGCTTGGAGAGATCTTATCAAAGAGAGGTACAAGCAAAGCAGTGTCAAACTCTTCTCAGTGGTCCAGTGATGATGAGAGGCAATGGTTATACTCTGAAATACACACAATTCAGCTTAAACACACACACACACACACACACACACACACACACACAGAGACACACACAGAGACACACAGAATACTTGGTTATTTTGGGAATTTCAAATACAGAAACAGTTTGTCTGGGGAGCCTGTGAAGTATTTATCTCTAGAGTAAATTTCAAAATCCAGCTGATCATGTCCCTGAGCAATCTGGTCTAAACTGTATGTATTAAAAATGGATGAGTAGTCATCTATAATCATGACTGTTATTCAATCATATATTAATAATGAATAGACTTCAGAAGAAGAAAACCAAAAATTTGACCAGTATTGGTCTTATGAACTAAACTTTCTGATAGTTTAGGGTGTAATGGATCTTGTTCATTAAAGCTGTAGCCTGTACACAGAAAATTGTCTGTTCTGTGCCACCAAATGGAAAAAATCTGTAGAATTAGTACTGACATGAAATTTCAACATGGCATCTAACATGGTAAGATACCCACACCACTGAACTGGAGATTAATTCTGTACTGTTAATGTTTTGCTTACTCTTATCCTTCATTGGAGTACTTCAAGCAACTCTTTGATTAAACAAATGTTGCACTTTATCTCCCAGGACCTTTTGAAAAACATAGAAAAGTCTTTGTGTGCCTTGAAGTTTTTGATGTCTTTTAACAAATCATTCCACATAACAGGTAAAAAATTATTTTATAAAACAAATCTGTCACACATATATATATATATAATTCTTTAAATATTTTACTATTGTTTTATCAAACTATTCTGTTACTTATTTTTAATATATATGAAAAACATCAAAGCATTTATGTAATTTAGACTTCAGAGACCAAAGTAATATAGATAAATAAAAAAAAAATAGGGAAAAAAAAGTGATATATGATGACTGCATGTGCTCTACATGCGACAAGGCAGTTGCATTTGTGTGTTGCTGTTACGTGATATCTGCGTATTTCACTATAAATTTATTTTTCTGCAGTGAGTCAGCTATGATTTTGTTAAATGAGCTGTTTCTCATTAATAGCCTGAAAGAGCAGATAAACAGTACATTGTTGGAATTTGCATGTGAAAAATAATTGGGAAATTGGAAAAAAAAAATAAAAAAAAAGTTTGAAAAAGGAGAACAATAGGCAGAATATAATCAAACAATGTTAAACCAGAAAAATAAATTATAACTCCAAATAGAAGATGGCATCAAGAATAGATACAATTCAGGAAAATATAACAAATCACTTAGACCTGACCCTTACAAAATGCAGACAAGTATTTAAATGTGCTTGTGTAATAGGATTAATCTCATTCTTAACTGAAAATGCATTAACAGGTACTTTGCTTGATTTTGGTGTTTCCAAAGAAGGCAGAGTTATAGAAATACCAATTTAGGCAGCCATTTTAAATTTACAGACAAATTGCACAAAAACAGCTGGACTGATTAAGATGCACAGACAAAAGAGAAGTCAGTTGCCAGGAATAAATCAGATCATCCCTCCTATTTCATCTTCAGGTAGAGCTGCTCATCAAGGTATGCTTACTCACAGATGTCCGATTAGCAAAATACCTTGATAAATGAAAGAAACTGAAAACATAATTATTAGTGACTAGAAACCTGGGAAACTTCTCTATGCACATACAATGAAAAAGACTAACCTTAGGGTTCAATCATTTTAATGAAGCAAACTGAGATTTTTTCCATTGATTCAATCATGTTATGTACATATCTTGTAGGATATGACAGGCTTTAAATACTGGAAAAATGCAAATTCTGAGGGAGGAGAAATAATTTTTAAGAGAACCACAAAAGGTGAAAGTACATAAACAATTTTAAAAATTGAAAATGTTATGGAATACATAAGAGCCTTATAACACTACGAGAGGAAAAAAGTTATAGTTACCTTTCTACAGGTAATAACTTTATTTACAATGTGGTCATTCAGATTTCTAATATAATCTCTTCATTGATTTAAGCCATTAATCATTGTAGCCTTTCATTGACTCTTAGCAAGATATTAAGGGGGGAAACAAATGAAAAAAAAAAAAAAAGGTCAAGCTTGTTTGTGGTTATGCTTTCCTTTTTTGCTAAATTTCTAGGAAAGTTGTTGCATTTTTATGAGAAAGAGAGAGGGCATACTCCACATGTTTTAATGTGCTTGATAGACTTTGCCACTTCAGCATATGCATGTCACTCAAGAGAGCATCTTGAAACTGGATTTTTTCAGGAGATTCTCATTCTTACAGAATTTGAATATCAGGTGCAACTTATCTGTCTTACCTATTTATCAATGGCTATATAACATAATTGACATACTCTAGAAAGTATGCTGAGTTTCACAGATTGGTATGTGTTCACATCCTTGTTCAAAGAGACTCTGAATTTGAAAATTCCTCATTCCAGAGAGAAGAAGTTATCTGCTCTATTTGGCAAAGATACACAGGAAGGAGAGTTTGATCAGTATAGACATTATTGGTCTTGAAGGACAGTTTTCCTCAACAATACATGACTTCAGTGAACTTCAGTAATGTGACATCACATAACTAGTTTGTGTTGTGAGACTAAGTTCCTGAGAGGATGTTCTCTGGCTCAGAAACCAACTGGCATTTAATGGCAATTTTACTATAGTTAAACTCCTTCCTTAGCTCATCCCCATTGCTGTTTCTTTGAACTGTGACCAAATATTTTTTTAAAAAATATTAGAAGGAGCCAAAACAATTACAAGAAAAGTTGTAACAAGTAAACAATGTGGACAACTGTAAACCAATACCTGAAATCATGTACAGGATCACTTTTTATGTTGAATGTATAAGTTATGTCTTGCTATACCCATGATGGTAAACTAATTATGAATGGAACGTGAACTCAGTAACAGACTCCTAACCATCTCATTCCTCATTAGCTCACTACCTGGTGATTCTGTTTTTAACCACTCTAGCAAGTTATCTCCAGAAAAAAAAACAAACAAACCGATGATGAGTGACCTGGGAATGAGAAGCATGAGTTTGAGCCAGTCTGATACCTGGCTTCAGATTCAGGATAAATCCTCAGACTCTGTAGCTATACTTAAATATATATGTGTATAATATATGAGCATTAAATTTATGAGTAAATTACGTTGCCAGGTTAGGGAAATTAGATCTCATTTCCATCTGTTCTCTCATCCTGCAAACACTCCAAAGGATGAAGTAAGTATTCATCATCTCTTACTACTCAATTCTCTAAATTTCCAAATCACAATTTTCCCTCAAAAGATGGATTCTTATGAAATCTAATCAAATACCTCAACTCTGATCAAGTACCAAAATAAAATAGTTTGCTGCTTAAATTCTTCATGATAAAGGCTATTTTAAGCTACCCTTTGTGCAAGAAGATTTGAAAAAAATGTGGATGCATGTGATGGACTGTTTACGCATTGAATAAAATTTCACCAGCCAATACTCTTGACTATTACAATAATCTGGAAAGCCTTATGGGTTAAGTTTATGCAGTGAGGTTTTGGTAGCAGGGTAGGGTTAGGGTGAAGGTGAAGGGTTAGGGGTTAGGGTTAGGTGAAGGGGTGGCCTGTGAGAGAAGGGGCTGGGACTGCCCTGTGCCTGACACAGCCAGCTCCAGCACATTACTCGCAGAGCACAGCCAAGCCCATCAGGCAAGCCAGTGATGCCTCAGAGAAAACATATTTAAGAAAGGGCAAATTGCTGCACAGCAACAGAGAGTGAGGAAAAAACGAAGTGTGAGAAATAGACCAGAGTCAAAGAAAGAGGGGAGGAGGCACATCAGGTGCCTGAGCAGAGATTCTCTTTCAGCTCATGGAAGATAGCAAAGATGAATAATTATAAAGTGTAAGGAAAAAAAAAATCTACCAGAACATGTCTTTAATCATCTGAGAACTGTTGCTACTACATGTATAACTGCTAATGGTCTAAAAAAATCATTTGTTTATGATGATTTATGAAGACTCACCTAAAAGTGTGTGTTTTCTCATAAAAGTATCTTAGTTTTGACCTCTACTGCTTAAATAAATATTAAGGAGAACATTGATTTATCATTTTAATGGAAGGAAAGCATAACAAGGTCTTTTGATATCCCCACTCCCCAGCCCCTTTGTATCTACGAATATCTTTCAGTGCACAAATTCATTTGAATGTCTATTACCAGTCTACTGCTAATGTGCATTTAAATGGATTTGCAGTGAAATAGTCTAAATCTGATTTTTCTACATAATCCAATCATATTCTTTTGCAGTTTTTGTGTATCTGCTTAAGTCTCCTCAGCTTGTGTCTTGATCTACTACTAAGAACACTTAGTAACATTTCAAAAATCTTAAGTTTTTTGTTTTGTTTTCGTTTGGCTTTTTTTTTTTTTTTTTTTTGATATTATCAAATGTTTTTCAATAACAAAAAAATTTTTAAAATTTAAAAAATATAATTTTTTTTTTTTTTTTTTGTTTTGCTTTTTTTTTTTTTTTTTTTTTTTTTTGCATATTCTCACATCTTGTTCAATACCAGCAAGATTTTTAGGACTGTGTCTTCTGTGAATAGGGACATACGTCTCACTGCATTTAAAAACAGCCAGGCTGAAACATTGGGGTGCAAAAGCCATATATTTATATTTCTTTGGAATTATATTAAGATGACATATAGCACTGTCCAGAGTATTTTGGCCCTTCTACCTAGAAGGAAGCGTTTTATCTAGATGACAGGGCAATGCAATCAGTGGTTTCATTATTTCTACCTACTTTTATCCAGCTGGCCAAATATGTGTGGCCGTAATGAGCACATACCTGGTTGTAAATGATGTAGCCATATGCTGTTAACTATTGCATTAATAATCCAAAGAGTTTAAAAACGTACTTTAAACACAGTTTTACTTTCTGCAAACAGAAATATACATAGCATTCCAACCTCACTTTGAATTAATTTTAAATTCGATAACAGGATCATAGAATGGTTTGGGCTGGAAGGGACCTTTGAAGGTCATCTAGTACAACTAGGTCAGGTTGCTCAGAGACCTGTCCAACCTGACATTGAATGTTTCCAGGAATGGGTTTTTCTCTGCCACATTCCAAGATAGTTTGTGTAATCAATTGCTACAGATTGCACCAATCTCTCCTGTAGCTGTTAAAGAGTAGAATCTCTACAATAAAAGATAACCCCTTGATCTCCATAAAATTATACTGATCTAAACCAGCCAAAGAATTGATCTGTCTCCTTCATTTATTTGTTGTTTCTCTCACTGTCTTGAGAAGGGCAGTGTCTCATTCTTTCAGTATTCTCTGACTTTGAAAAATATTTGTAACTCAGCAACATAGAAAGCACAGATGACTGTTCTTTTTAAATATATCTCAAGATAGAGAAGCATTCAGAACAATTTCAGCTGAAACTATTAATTTAAATGGATTGTCCATTAAACTGCAAATGATGATCTGGAAACAATACAAAAATTTGAGTATGCATATCCATTCTTTTACAGAAGCTGGGTTTTGCTTTTTTGTTTGCTTGTTTTCCCAGTTTTAGAACTAATTAGGTATGGACTAGATTTTTTCCTTAATTCTGTTGTGTCACAATGTTATTAGACCTTGGCTAGATTTTTGTTTTAAATGCACTCAGAATGATAGCTAGACAGCATGAAATTAAAAATTGGGTTTAGGACTTTTTCCTGGGTTTTTTTTGGTTTGTGTTTTTTTTTCTTTTCTATGGGTTGAAGTGAGACAGTTGCATTTTGAAAGCTGTGAGTATGTAAGACATAAATTCTCACTGTCATATTTTTTTAAGGGAATATTAAAGTGAGAGTTATATAGCAGAAAGGTTTCAAATTTGTTAAGTTAGAGAGAGGATAGGTTTTTCATATGCCCAGGCTGAGGTTATTCTACATGATAAAAAGTCATGCAATAAAAATGTAAAGAAATTCTAGCAGTGTGTAATCTCTGACCAGGAAACTACAGAATTGAATAAGCCTACTGAGACATCTTTGAGAAAAAGCTGTTTGAAAGCACTTTTGTTTGTCTCACATTTCTGACAAAGCAAAAATTGAACATTCACATGAAAGTGAAAGAACTGTTTTGGAACAGTGATCTTCCCTGTTGAGTCTATTTACATCTATTGCAGTAAGGTAAAAGGAGAATGGTTCAGAAGGAAGAGAGGAAAGCCTGAGTAAATATATGCTTGACACCTGAGTGTCACATTTCTTTGGGCAGCCTGTTCCAATGCTTTATAACCTTTTCTGTGAAGAAAATTTTTCAAATATCTGAACTAATCCTCTTGTCCTGTCACTTGTTACTTGGCAACTTCAAGCAGTTGTAGACAGCAATAAGGTATCCCCTCAGCTTCCTCTTTTTCAGGCTAAACAACCTCAGCTGCCCCAGCTGCTCCTCATAGGACTTACTCTCTACACCCTTCACCAGAATTGTTGCCTTTCTCTGGACATACTCCAGCGACTCATTGTCTTTCTTGAAGTGAGGGGCTTAGAACTGGACACAGTAGTTTAGGCACAGCCTCACCAGTGCTGAGTACAAAGGAACAATCACTGCCCCAGTCCTGCAGACCACACCATTTCTGATAAAAGTCAGGATGTCTTTGGCCTTCTTGGCCACCTGCGCACACTCCTGTTCAGGCACCTGCTGAACAACACTCGCAGGTTCTTTTCCACTGGACAACTGTCCCGAATCTCTTCCTCCAGCCTGTAGCACTGCATGGGGTTGCTGTGACCCAAGTGTAGGACCTGGCACTTGGCCTTGTTGGACCACATACCATTGGTCTTGGCCCATGAATCTGGCCTGTCCAGATCCCTCTGCAGAGCCTTCCTACTCTCCAGCAGATAAACACTCCCACTCAACTTGGTGTCATCTGCAAGCTGACTGCGGGTTCACCTGATCCCCACTTCGATAAGGTTATTAACAGAACTGGCCCCAATACTGAGCCCTGGGAAAAGCCACTTGGGACTAGTCACCACCGACTGGATGCAACTTCAATCACCACCACTTTTTGAGCTCAATCCAGCAATCCAGCCAGATTTCAACTCAGTGAAAAGTGCACACATCCAAACCATGAGCAGTCAGTTTCTCCAGAAGAGAGCTGTGAGAAATGGTTTCAAAAGCTGTGAGAAATGGTTTCAAAAGCTTTACTAAAATCTAGGTTGACATCAATGTCCCTCTGGATGACATCTCTTCCATCTAGCATATTAACTGCACCACCCAGCTTGGTGTCATCTGTAGACTTGCTGAGGGTTGACTCAATCCCACTATGTCACTAATAAAGATATTGAATGGTACCAGTCACAGTATGACTCCTGAGTGACACTACTTGCTACTGCTCTCCATTTCATAGAATTATTGCTGTCTTTCTGAGGGACAGTACAGGAGCCACATGAAAAGCACCCCCTTGAAGCCTTGGTAGACTTGATTTTGACAGAGAATTATACAGCAACTATTAATTTTTTGCTACTGCGTTATTTTGCATTCTGCTAACACCACTCTTGTAAATCATTTCCTTTGTTTTGTTTGATGAAGCAAAATAAATAGAATTTTCTGTGTTAATCAGAAGGCAGAAATGACGGATCTTTACTAAGGTTCCAGTCTTATTTTCTTGAGAAGGGCAAGAGATTTTCTTCTTTGCTGTCCAAAACTGCCCTGTCAAACATTTCAAATAGTTTGGTGATTACTAGGTAGCATGTACATCACTGACACATACAAGACATAACTATAGCTTCGTATCTGTTATGTAACAGAGAAGATCAATTAAAAATGTAAGAAGAGATCATCCTGTAGGATGCAGTTATATCTCTGGTTGTGTACATATATTAGAGTGAAAAAAGATTAGTGGTTTGTGTCCAAGATAAGTAAAAGTGATTGTGTCATATCTGTGTCTGTAAAGACTAGCCCCATCCCAACAAATTTATTTAAAAGAAATTGTTATTTTTCAGCAGGCCTAAAAGGAGGTGAACTAAATGAGAACCGATCTAGGAAAAAAGTATTTCAAATAACCTGAGCTGTTGAACTTTTTTAGTGGTGCACACCTCCACTTTTCTTTATATAGTAATGTGGATGTACTTTTGGAGCTAAATATCTGTTTCGTTAGGTAACACTAAATTTCTACAGATTGTAGGGGAAAGGTGCTGGAGAAAGGAGAAACATGATGATGGAATAATTGAAGAGAAGGGGAAAAAGAAATCTATGAGAAGAATTTAGATTACTTTGCTTTACAGTTCTGGAGATTAAATATGATCTCTAATATAAACATTTTAAACTACATGATTAAACATCATTTTATCACTGTTTTTAGTTATTTGTCAATCTAAATGGAAGAACACATGACGTACTGAAAGTATTATACACATAACATTAACTTGTATGCTATTTAAAAAGCACATTTGAGGAAGAGAAGATTATCATGGCTGAAAGTATTGATAATGACATCTGATGTTTATAATTACAAAGACTAATTCTAGCTTTCCAAAAATAATAAGACCACCGCTATACCAAACAACTCATGAAAGTCATCATTCCTGTACAGCTTGCCTCCAGGCAACAGTTTTCTTTATTATACGGGTTAAGATACAAGTGAGATTAGATAAAGGTCAAAAGCACTCAGAATTTAATTATCTGGCTCAAATGTCACTGGTTTCAAAAGGATCAATGACCTTATTCCTTGTTGGATGTTATATATCATGCCACTTGGATAATCCCATCTAATTTTATGCACTCGGTTTAGGTTTCTGAGACAGGATACAAAGAGTATTATATTCTCTTTTTACTGAAAGGGATTTCTTGAGGGAATTATTCTATCCCACTTAAAATCTGAATTTTTCTCTGGCACATGTCACAGGATAACAAGGCACACCAGTCAATGTCCACAAATGAAAGGAAAAGTGGGGACAAACCCTGTGTTCACAGACATTAAAGCACCTTATCAATAAACACAGACCTACAATGAGATACAATTAGGTAGGTTGATGGCTTTTCTTAGCTCCCATTTTCCTTCCTCTGTGGGTAAACTTAATACTGAAATTGTTGTATTTACAATGTATTGTTTTGAGAATAATACAATATCCTTATAATTTTGATTTTATTTTTTACAACCAAGAGAGCTGATATATGTTTTCAGTCTTAATTTCATTATAATAATATTTTATGCTTGCATTATATTTAAATATGTACCGATACATGCACATTTTCAATATATTTCCCATTATATTACAAATTTTTCAGCTTCTCAAATACTGCATCAGTCACTGACTTGCAGTGAGCTCAAGGAAGGTAAATACATTTTTAATGTAAATCTGGATGATATAAAGGCTGTATTAGAGAAATATTTTGTAAAAGTGTGCACATTAAAGTCAAAGTGCAAGTAGAAAAGTTTCAGTTACACTATTAAGAGACAGATGAATAGTGAGCAACTATGTAAGCAAAATATAACACTCTAGTTAATTGTATATTGAGTGTTTAATACAAAAATCAAGCATATTATACCAGAATTATTCTTTCTGTTCTTGTCTTTAAATATGGTATTTCTTTTGTAGTGATGACTGTTCAGAAATAAACTACATGGTACTGATAGATTGTGCTACATTTGATGCTTTATGAGAAATTGATTTGTATTCCAAGTAAAAATCTTCAGAGCTACCTGTGACATAAAACATAATAAAAATAGGAAGAAGGTTTTAAAAGTTACCAGCTTAGTAGAAATAGATTGCTGGTTCATAAGCTTGCCTCACTGACTTCAGTGTTTGGACCACTGCAGTCAGTACTCTATTTTCATTAAATCCTTCTTCTAACTACCCTCTCTGTCAGTGCACCTTCTGTTCTGAGTGCCAAAAATTAGTAAATTTCAAGCCAGACTAGACAGCAAACAGGATTATAGGTCTGAATACCAGCAACAGGCATGAGATCGCAAACCTGAGGGGCTTCTAGGTCTAGAAGCCAATAAGTGGAGTGGGACAAGGCCTGAGGCCAGTATCTGGACAGCTTGAATGTCTAAGCTACTTCAGTGAAAACTAACCACCGTCAGTGCTCAACAGGTGGATAGGAAGAAGAGGGCCAGGTTGAATCAGCTGCTGTCTTCCTGTAAGTGTTACGTATTTGTGTAGGTGTTTCCCATCTGTGTGGCTGGTCGTTTCTGCCTTGTGTCTGTGCATCTGTCCTGGTGCTCAGTCTCTGGTTGGCTCACTGCATGGAGCTGGGAACAAGGAACCACATCAGCCTCACATCTACTGGGCTGAGAACAGAGGACCACCCTCTGGCCCACCAAATTCATCTAATGGCATCTAATGTATTTCGGGTGGATATCACTGAGTTAAAACTAGGGATTTTTTTCTTTAAAAAAACATGTTGCCCTGAAAACATAAAATGTTTCCTCTTGGCACAAGTATACATTGGGTAATGCTTGCCGTATGGAAACAGACTGCCTCTGTCTGTAGAAAAATTGCCATTAGAGAAAGATGTTGGATAGGCATAACTGGTGTGTGAGTCCACTACAAAAAAATACTTCTTCACCAAATATGAATCTTTCTATTTTGGATTAATCTCACTTACTTGCAGACTGAACTGCATTCTATGTAATATTCGGTAATATTCCACCAGACTCTCTATGATGGAGTTATTTTCAGAGATACATGGCATTTAATTTTTTTACTCAGTATTTAGTTTGTACTGTTACCTTAATGAAAGTTGGGAGAACAACCAGAAATGCATTTCTTCTCAGCCTATTGGAAAGAAAACAAACAAAAAACAGCAACAAACAAACCCCAAGCCAACCAACCAAAACAAACAAACAAACAAAAACCCCAAAACAAACCCACCAAACCTCAAAATTTAAAAGTTATGGGATGTAGATCGTATATCCAGTAACTTCTGCTTTAGAAATTTCAGTGAATTTCACAATAGTATATCAATAAGAACATAACTGATTCTGAAAACTATTTTCTTATTCTCTTTGAAATCCCCATCAAAACCACCACAATTGGCATCTTCTACTTAGACACTGCTGCAGTGACATCTTTTATTCATTTAAATTAATTCATTTAAACATTGATAGGTTCCTAACCTCGCTTTGTCCTGAACAATCAGTTTTCAGGTGTGGTTTTGGAGATACCAGGAGCTAAAGACCATTCCAGTAGGTAATTTACACTGGTCACATTTTTTCAGATGCTTTCAATCCCATGCCAAGAGGTAGCAATGCCAGAGAACAGTTTAAAGCATCTTCATTAGACTACTATAAGTTTAGCCCATGTCAGGAGATATTTATAATTTACAAAATATCAATAATATTGAGTGATTTTGAAAAATAAATAAATAGAAAATCCAAATGTACTCAAATAAGAATAGAATACAGTAGAATAGAATAAGAATAGAATAGAGTAGAGTAGAGTAGAGTAGAGTAGAATAGAATAGAATAGAATAGAATAGAATAGAATAGAATAGAATTATTTCAGTTGGGAGGGACCTACAATGATCATCTAGTCCAACTGCCTGACCAGTTCAGGGCTGACCAAAAATAAAAGCATATTATTAAAATCATTATCCAAATGTCTCTAAAACACCGACAGGTCTGGGTCATTGACCACCCCTCTGGGAAACCTGTTCCAGTGGTTGGCCCCTTCTTAGTAAAAAAATGTTTCTTAATGTCAAGACTAAAACACTTTAGTGCATCTTTGAACCATTCCCAGGTATTGTATCACTGTATACCAGAAAATACCCTAAGTAAATAAATAAATATTTCATTCTCCAATAAATTATATTTGAATTCTAAGCAAAAAATATGAAGAAACTCTTCCAAGTGTAGCAGAAAAGTGCACTTCAGCAAAGCAAAAAAGAAAAAAAAACCACCGGAATCTAGTGATATCTTTTCTCGCCTCAGCATTTTATTTTTGTTCTGAAAGCTTACTGCTTTCTTGGCAGTAAGCTTCCAGAACAGTGTAACTTAGAGGCTTTTGACTTCTTTTTATATTTATATTTTTATCTTTATACCATGTCCTAAAGAGAGGAGAATTTCAGCAAAGGAAATAAACACTACAGCTGGCAAATTACTCTAGGGGATTAAGAATGAAGTTACCACGTACTTACAGAGCTTATTATTTTAACATTTATGCACTTCATTTACCTGACTTCTGCATTTTCAATATACAACCCTGCTACAAAGTATTTTCCTAAATATCACCTTCCGTATTCCTAGGGACAAATTTTAAACTGTTTTAAATCTTACGTAGAAATGTAAAATAATTAAAGTTGAAAAAGATCTCTAAGATCATTGAGTCCAATCATTAATGTAGCATTACCATGTTCACCACTAGACCATGTCCCCAAATGCTACTTCCATGTATTTTTTAAACACCTCCAGGGATAATGATTCCACAGCTTCCCTGGGCTGCCTGTTCCAATAATTCATGCTACATGGAATGATCAGCAATTATCATTATCACTATCATTACAATTATTATTACTATTATTGCTCTCCATACTAACAATGGAGAGTCTTGAAAAGACATTATATGCTAATGGCAGTTAAAGCAGTGAAATAGAAAATGGCTATC
The DNA here is from genome assembly GCA_035222235.1 of Margarornis squamiger. Classification (NCBI taxonomy): domain Eukaryota; kingdom Metazoa; phylum Chordata; class Aves; order Passeriformes; family Furnariidae; genus Margarornis; species Margarornis squamiger. Next base: position 73,357,284 of record JAWWTY010000001.1, read on the forward strand.
ACTCTGACAAAATCAATACATGAAATTTTGTATCCGACAATATCTGAATCAATATTTATGCAACCCCATAGGTGTATGCAACATGTGATAGGCAAATAGATATGACAACAGCATTAGCAACACACAAAGTATGCACCTGGAGAGCAGAAGGTTATCAGCTGTTTTTCCAGGCACTGACACAGATCTCTAATGATCCAATTCTACATCTCCATGCCTTACTATCACTTGAAATTACAGACAGCTTGATAGACAAGGCATCTAAAATCCAAACAGTATAACACTAGGATTGTGGGTTTTGTTTGTATGTTTGGTTTCGTTTGGTTTGGTTTGTTTGTTTGTCTTGTTTATTTAAATATTTTATTACATGCCTTGGAAACTGCTTTGAATAGTCATGTTTCTCATTGCAGTTTGGAGACCATGACTTAAGTTCTCCAAAATAAGGAAGACTCTATTCAGAACAGTAGTTCCAATGACTGAACTAAGGACTGAATTAGTTATAAAATGTGGACATAAGTATCTGGTAAATTTTGAAAACATTTCTGATGATACTTAATTATCCTCCTAGTACACTTGACTGATCCTTTTGCCTTTCTTGCTGGAGATTTTAAAGGAGGAGTCTGAGAAAGTCCTCACTAGACTTTGAAAATATCTCAATTTGGTTCTTTGATCTTGGCTTTAACAGGAGTTATCTATCACTTAAACTGAAGCTTACCTTCAGTAGATAAGAGGTAACCCAAAAATCTGTGACTAGTCAAGCAAGCCTGAGCCTGGTACAAGCACTAGTAAAAGCACTGGTACAAGCACCTTAAAGTTTTTATTTCCATTTTGGAACTAAAATCTAGCAGCTTATTAAATTTCTTTATTGGAGCTGTCTCTAGTTAAAATAGACTGCATTAGTGGGAAGACATATCTATGCTTGTATTTCTGGGTATGTGTGTGTGTGTAGATGCAACTAATTTCTAATTGAACTTTGCTTATGTTGAGGTGCATTTGTTGTCGATACTTTTACTCATTAAAAATAAAGGCAAAAACTTAGATTTTAATTCTTAAACGTTTGAGATAGTTTATGTTAATGCAGGATGTAGAAATAGAAACAGAAGGTTTGAACTTGTAGTCTGCAAACTGGAAAAAATTTGTACAGTAATTGTTTTGGTAGTTTCTAACATGGTCACTGGCATGGGTAGTCTTGCTCTTCCTTCAGAAAGGCATTGTATATTAAATGTATACTGATGTACAAAACTATATGAAGCCTTTTTCCTTATTAGAATTAGTGCAAAAAGTCACATTTGTATAACATTTATGGAACAGGTGAGTAATACCTAGTGGTCTTGATAGTGGATTTACAACCTTTGTTTGTTTGTTTGTTTGATAAGTTAACTCCAATAATAATTTTCCTCTGCCATATTATAAGACAATTTTGTGTTTTTATCATAACAGAAACTGCCACTCTATACAGTTGTGAGCACGAGTATGAAAGAAGAAAGTTAAACTGATAGCCCTTAAGAAGCACTAAGCTGTATCAGTGAATAATTCATAAACATTTTCTGAAATTAAATACTTAACATTTGGTATTTTGCTTAGGCAATGATTAATATGAGCTTGTTTGAGTATTGGATTTGTCCTGAATTTCTTGCAAAATGCTGACACTATAAGACTATATGAAACATTTGATCAGATATGGAGCTCAGGAAAAGCTTAGATTTGCTTTTAAAACACTCAGCTTGTCCTAGTTTTGGTCTGCTTTGTTTGTTCTCTAATTTTTTATCTGCATGTTTCTACCTAAAACTGTATTGATCAACTTTTTACTAAAGAAAAGTAGTCTATTTTTGCTCCTGGAATTAATGGGGCAAAGAAAAGTTGGAAATCTGTGTTGATTAGTTCTTGTCTTTCTTATTAACCTTGAAGAAAGAATTTTAAAACAGTCATTTTCCTTATAAGATTCATAAAATAATCTTTTTTAATATTACTTATAAAGAAAATAGGGTTTTTTTGAATAAGCACTTTAATGTTTCAGTTTGCTTTATACTTCTGGGTTTACTAGAGTACAGTATCTTTCAAGTTTTTGGGTTTGTTTTTTTTTTTTTTATTTATAGACTAGCAAATAAACACACCTTCCACCATTCAACAAAAATTGTGAAAATTTATGACACCTAAATGCAGTTAGCAATTGTAAAAAATACTTCTGTGAGTAGTGAAATAACATAAATATAAGAACACATAATCCTTATGTCAAAGAGCCTTTTCTAAAATCCATCACTAACTCCAACTCAGTGTGGAGAAATGGGGAACTTTCCTGAGGACACACTCCAATATATATTTACATATTTGTTTATGCTTTTGATAATGATCACTGGCTATCAGTGATCAGTGAAATAAATCACTGTCAGATGCATGAAAATCTAAATCAAGTCACAATCAAACCTTATTTTTGAGAAAAATAAAGTCAAAGACAAAATGCATGAAGTATGAATTCCTTTGGCAATGTCATCTACTTGAAAGAGTGTTGAATAGAACTTTAAATGCTCTTTCTCTTTAAGACTTTACCACACAGTATGAATACTAGAAATATTACAATACCAAATATGTTTTCTAAATCACCAAAGAAACCTATGGAATACAAAATTATTTAATTTTGGTTTATTATTTTTGATTCATATTTTCCAGTCAGCAAAATATTACTAAACTTTTTTATTTCTCAGTGTGAGCAACTGAATCTCTCCTTCCCTTTTTCCTTGCCTTTCTTTGCCTCACTTCATCTCACCTTTTTATGACTCACCTCACCTCTCCTCATCTCACCTCACCTCTTCTGCCCCAGAATCACTGACATTTCACATCAGAAGTCAATAAAGATTGTCAATCAAATCTGTATCAATCAGTCTGTCTGTAGAGATGCGTACCAGAGTGTTTTAAGTTGGCCCTAATGGGTTTGGAGTGGAATTGGCTTTGTGGTTCTCTTTGTCTGCAGCAAGGTTGTCAAAGACTTAATTGACTAGAAGTGTGGAAGTTTTTTAACTCCTCTTTTATGACTTGAGCAGTCCATATCTGCAGTTGGGACAGTAAATAACATTTCATCAGCATTTTAATCATATATAAGGGCTTTCAATAAGTCATGAAACAACCTGATATGCTCCAGGAAACACAAATTTTATCTACGTGGTTTTGTGATAGAATAAAAAAAAAAAAAAAAAAAGAAAAGAAAAAGAGAGAGACAAATGTGATGGAAATGTGTTTTCCTTTGCGTTGCCCATGTAGGAGTCATTCTGTTTTACTGTTTTGTTTTGGTTGGTTGGTTGGTTTTGTTGGGTTTTTTTTGTTTGTTTTTAGCTTTTTTGTTTTGTTTTGTTTTGTTTTGTTCAGTTCGTCGTTTTTTTTTTTTTTTTTTTGTTTTTGTGGGTGTTGTTTTTGTTTGGTTTTGGGTTGTTTGTTTTGGGGTTTTTTTTGGGGAGAAGGGGAGTGTTGTGTTTTTTTCTGATATTAAGATGTAAGTTTCTGATTCCTGCCTACAAGAAGTTCTAGATGTTTTTTGAAGTTTAGAAACATCTGCCCACTGGTTCATAAGTGTTGTAAAATTTGGATGTTTAAAGCATCTGCCTCTCCACTATCTTATTAACATAAAAAAAAATAAAAATAAAATAACTGTAATAAATATGCTGTTTCCCAGAAGAAATTTCTTGAATTCATTAAGGAGCTCTCATGCTCATTTTGAAAATGTATAAATACAGATAGGAATAGAGTATAAGTTAAATGGCTGAAAGGCACAAAATTAATTAAAAACAAAACCAAAAACCAAACAAAACCCCTCACCAAGCTCTCTTGTCTACATGACTCTGGTTTCCCATGGTTTCCTAGGAGAAATATAGATATCCAGATCTGGAGTCAATTCAACTCCCTCTCTCTGTTCAGTAGCACAAGAACAAAAAAAAGCATGTGCAGGCTTTTACCTGCATCTCACCCCATTTTGCTTACTATCCTTCAGGATCACGAGGATACAGACTGCTCACTGAGTTTCAGGAACTTTCTAGATTAGGTGTAATGAAATGCCAAGAAAAATGCTATGCTATTTTGGAAATCTGGTCCAAAATCTTCACTTTATCCCTTATGTTAAGCTGTATTGGAAGGTCATCCTTCTGCTCACCATCTCTGGGGCTCTCATCTTTCTCTATTTTATGCTAGAGTAACTATATCAATTCCAACTGGCTGACTTCTAATTTAAACCTGAGTGAAACAAATGTCTCGCCTGACATTAACCACCATCAACAAAGTAGCTACTGAATGCAGAAAGATTTCATTTAAATCTTTATGTACAACAGCCTATGTAGTGCATTACTGTCTTTCCAAGGACAACAGTACGTAGAGATTAAATGTAAAAATTATTAAAACACTGAATGATGAGGCAAACTTCCATTGCTATATAATTTACTATGGCTGTAGTACTGAGCAAGTATCCCTGCCCAACATCTTTCCTTCAATACCAATAAAGTCGAAATGAAAAAGCTGAAAAGCCGAAAGAAACCCCAAAACCCCCAAACAAAACAAAAAAAACAAGAAACCAAACAACCCAAACCCACAAACATGCACACAAAAAAGCGAACACCCCCCCCCCCAAAAAAAAACAGGAAAAGAAAAAAACAAACAAACAAACAAACAAACGAAAACAACAAAAACCAGGGAACCTTAAATATTGTGATGTCTATAGAGCTGATTAAAGTGGCATTCTTGCAAGAACAGATAATTCATGTAAGAGGTAATTACCGTGGTGCACTACAAAAAGCTACTGATTGAACCACTCAGCTGTGACGCCTAGACCTGGGTACTTATAGGATTTAAGCCCATTAAATTCCAATCTGATAGTTATCAAGGATTCAGCCTCTCACAGTTCCTTTGCCTCTCCAAGACAGTAACATCTGGCTGTTGTTGGCTTCTTTTTGAGGAAAGGAATAGGAGAGGATATGTGGTGAAAAGTACTGTGTTTCCAAAAATACCTCAATTCAAAATTACAATTACAGTGCTAAACAATTAAAAGTTGAGAGGGAATAAACACTCCAAATTCAAGACTGTAGTGCATATATATATCTTACTGTAGATATGCTGAAAGTGTTTTTGTGAGTTAGGAGCATTAATTTCAGTGATTTACAATAGCTGACCCTTTTTGAAAGGGAATGAAATACTCCTGATTATTGAAATAATTTTATTTGTATTGTTTGGATTTCTTTACCCCTCCTATACCCTTCAAATTGATCTTTAACTCTTCATATAGTGTTTACTGGTCTTTTATTTAAAATTTCCAATAGAAATTTGAACATTACTTGTGTTGCTGACTACTCACTTATGCAATAGTTCCCACAGACTGACGTGAACATGAGCAGATATATGATACTGCCTGGACATTCAGATTTTCTCTGCATGAGAACAGTAAATGCATTTGGAAGTATTATCAGAGTCTTCTCTCCTTCATTAATCATCATTTTGTGGGGAAGATATGAGCTTTCTGTAATCATCTTCTCAAATACATAGACACTGTAGTCAGCCTGTAGCAAACAATTGCGAACTTCAGTCAAAACCTGAATTACATAAACTGTCCATTCAGTATGGGAAAAAAAAGACGTGCAATGAAGTAGAGCTATCAAGTAGAATAATGAAGTCTAAACTACACCAAATTGCATGGAAATCATCAGTAAATGGGGAATAAAGAGCAGAAAATGGAAAGGTCATGGTGATATCAGTTCTCAGACAGCAGAATTACTGTGTTTGAATTGATGAAAAATGACGGTCACAATACACTGCTTTAAATTATGTCTCAAGCAACCTCTGCTGTAGGTAACAGATGACTTTGAGAGGGCAAGATTCACATATAAAAGAAAGAAATGCTGTGTTAGTGGTTAGTCAAGAAAATTGCCATTCATGTTAAAGACAATAGGAATATGAAACTGGAATTAATATTTGCTGTTGTGTACAGAATATGAAGGAAATACACTCTTTAAAATGTTTAAATCTCTCTAGTCTTGGTTTTACTTGTTTTTATTTTTTTTGCTGTTTCTTCTTCCCTGCATGAAAGTATGTAGGAGAAATCACGCACAATACGGAAAGGACAAAAAATAGTTGAAAGAAAAATGCCACTATGTGGATTCTTTTAAAAATGTTTTTGTGGTAGATATTACTTTTTAATTAATTGTACGAAAGTGCTGAGTTATATGAGTTTTATAAGTATTTATGGGAAATATATGACAGTTAAAGACCGAGGGCCAAGGCCTGATCTTGAAAGTGACTTCTGAACACAGACGCAAAAGGCCCAAATGATTCTCTAATCAATTTGTCACTCCTGCAGAATGATCCCAGGTCATCCCTTCTTGTCACCGTTTTTCTACTCTAATTTATTTACCTTTTCCTAGTAAAAATGGAAGTGTCATTATCCCTGGAAGTGGTCCAGAATTACATAATGTGATCAAAATCACAATGCAATTTAGCCCAAAACCTAATGTCAAAATCACGTCCTGTAAAATATGTGATCAGCAGGCTTCAAAAATACGCTGTGATATATCTCACTCTATCACATCATTAACCTAACTCTGCTCCTTTGGATTAGGAAATTGCAGAAGTTTCTCTCTCCTTCAAATCCTGAAGTTGATCTGATTATAACTGTCTTCCCATCTTAAATTTGGCAGTGGTTTTAACAAATATATTTTCCACTATACTTATATATTTTTAATGTATATGTAGTACCAGAGAACATAGTTGACTGAGCTCACTGGGAATGTTTTCAAGGGGTTCTCATGAAGGGGTTTTAACTTTCACATGCCACAGGAAAAAAAAAAAAAACAACCAACCAACCAAACAACAACAACAAAAACAACAACAACAACAAAAAAAAAAACAAACACCACCACCACCGCCAAAAACCAACCACACAAAAACCCAAAAATAACAAACAAAAAAGGCTTTACATCTCCCTGCCTTGTAGAATTGTTCATTTCACAGAAGTGTTTACATTATTTTAAGTGATGGAAGAGATTTTGTGAATTAAAGAATAAATATCAGATAGGAGATGCACTTTTTAGGCAGGCAGAGAGAATGCCAGTAATGAATAATATACTTGAATGTTAGCCAGAATGTACAGCTCTGTTAATAGTCTAAGAAATTTTATTACCATGTTTCAACAAAGCATCAGCCCAAATTGCTCAGTGAACTGTCTTAGTCAAACATCTATAACTACTTTTCCATTGATCAGGAGCTTTAAATAAAGCTGAGAGAGAACTCTGAAAATTTTTGAGACATAAATTCCTGAACCAAATTTCAAATATATTAAGGTAACACTCATTTTGGGATTCAGGAAGAAAGTGTAATGAATGATCCTGGCTTTTAATTCTTGAGAAATGAAGAATCGGTGATGCAGTGAAGACCACAAAAAGGGAACTTTTAGAGCCTGATTCCCTAAATCAATTCTTTGACTAATTCTTTTTTTTTTCTTTTTTCTTTTTTTTTTTTTTTTTCCCTCTCTGATAGAATCTGATTATGCCCCATAGTTTCACAGCATTGCTGCATTGGGGGTTTTTTGTTTGTTGGTTGTTTTTTTTTTATGAAGACAGCTTCTCAAAACTGCATTTTTGAAAGTGAGAAGAAATGGAGAACTCTCAAGTTCTACAATATTAATGGTTTTCTGTTTTCTCATATGTGACAGATGAAATAGAGGGGTACAAACTTGTTCAGCTTGATGTTCAGTTGGTTGTTGGTGGCTGACACAGGAAGGAGAGAAGCTGCAAGTGCAGTGCCTCAGAAGAGACCCAGAGGCACACTGCTAGCTTAGAGATGTGATGGAGACACAACGATATGTCCTGAAGACCCAGGGAGGACTGAATGGAGTCTGTTGCAAAAAAGGAGACAGTGAAAACTGGTGGACTAAAATCAAATCTCTTCTTGTGTACAGATTGTAGGAAAGGAAAATATTTGTTTACCAGTTATTCTTTAAAATATTTATTAGACAGATGATTTGAATTTTCTCTGTATCAAAAGTTACCTTGTTCTATTTCATACTGTGATAAAAATCTCTAGAAATTCAAAGACTAGTTGATGGTACTGGAATACTCATTTTAAGGAAGGGGACAAATAAATCCACCTCAAGCATTTTATTGTTCAAAGAATTTCATCTCTATCGACAGAGACTTCCCTTCCTATGTAGATCGCTTTTCATTTCAGCTTCACCTCTAGACAAACATTATTTTGTGTATACTTAACCATTTACAAATCCAGCTTAGAACATTTAATGAAAAACTGAAGGTATTCATGTAGGAAAGCTGGACAAAGGAGTGAGAAGGAATAACATGATTTCTAGGGGAAGGTGAAGAGGAAATCCTTGGTGATTGTGCCATTCATTGGTCTTTCAATTAGCAGAGTTTAAAAGTCTACGAGCTGCAAAAAAGGTAAGCAGCAGGTGAGCTGCATGTATGTTTATCTTGATGATTATATAAGATCACAAATATCCTGCTGGACTGACCTCTCAATAGGTGACAAAGTTCCTAATTTGGGAACTCTCTCAGGGTTTAGGAATAAAGTAAATGCTGAGCAACACAAATTGTCGTTACTCAGTCACTTTGCACGTGTAAACAGATATGTACTTGCCTCAAGGGGTCTGTTTTTGAAAACTGATGTAGCTGTAAAATACAGGTAGTTATATTTCACCCTGCATTTTAAATACCACTTGGTTCAAGATTCCTTTTTATTTCCTACAATGTAATGATACTTTTGTAATCCTACCTTAGTGTGCTGAAAAGTTAATACCTACAAGACAGTCTTTTGTTGTTTCTCTCAGCTTTCTTGACAATGACACTGTTCCCTTAATTATATAATTAAAATAAAATGTTTATTTTACCAAAGTCAAAGTCAGAAATCAAGGTACATGGAAGTTTCTAAAGATACCTTCAGGCATATTTTGTTCTTCAAGGGTTTGGAAATTTCAAAGCTTACATAGCTGTAACTGAACTAATAAAATCTCAGTAATTGTCCATTTTAATTGGCCTTCAGCATTTTTAGATTGAAAGCAATTATGTAGAGCTATAGAACTGAAGTACAGTGTGAGCCATGAATTGTCTGTCTGTATAATTATATACAGAAATCTGCTGAATAATAACTCATTGGTAAGTAAAGTGCTGAGGAAAAAGAGCTAATCAAAAGCCCATATTATAAAGTCAGTAGTTTTACTTTAGCAAAACACACACATTTAATATTAGGAGTTCAAGAGCACTTTGTGCACTTGTATGGTTGCCAGTGAACTAAAGGACAGTGTATGGCTGAGGAAGTGACCCAAAACTAATGTGACCGTCTTAATATGCCAGAGTACAAAAACATAGCACATTTTTTTAGGGGCAATAACATTTTTTTACTTTTTTTCCTTTTTCTTATGCCTTACGAAGTTGTCTAGAAGGACAATGATGGAACGTGGTATGCTGCAACAACTAACAGTTTTCTTATGCCATAAATAATAAATTTATGTGTGTGTATATAGATGTATATACAGAACACTAAAACCACCTCCAAAAAAGCCCCAAAGGTAGCCTAAGGTGGTTCCATGAATTGTTTCATTGCAGTTCCTGAAAGATTTGGATAGAAATAATTAATGCTTTTGACTTAGATCTCAACAAATAGGACGTCTTTTTGCAAGCCTATTCTGGTTAGCTATTTCTGTTTATTGCAAAGTCAGAGGTAGAAGTTCACTGAAGTATAAGCATTAGGAAACAGATTTTTGATGGATTTGGAGGTTTAAACATGATGAATGAACACTCGATCAGTCCAGCATGGTTCAAATCTTCAGTTCTTAAATTTTTCTATTGCACTGATTTCCTTAATTGGGAAACTTAGGTAAACGTAAAATCACAGGATCACAGAATGGTGGACTAGGAAGAGTGCTCTTAGATCCTCTGATGCTCAGAACTGTGTCTGCTCAAGTGCTGAGTACCTCCAAGTGTGGAGACTCCACGACCAACTGAAATAGTGTATTTATTTAGCTATGTTTAACATATTTAGAAAAAAATAACCAAGGCAAGTGCCAAGACACTGCCTGGGAATTTTCATCTTCATAGGTCTTTAGCAGTTCCTTATAGACCAGTTCTGTTCTTAGATCTAACAAGTAAATCCTGACACCAACCACTCAGAACATAAATACCCTGTCTTTGTAGCACTTAATTTTAATGGAGCAATGAAAAACAGAGAAATAAGGCATGCCATAGTGTTTTGTCAAGTGAGTAGGAACATGCAGTATGTCACAAAAGTAAATTAAATTCAGTGTCAATCACCATTGTAAACCTATTGTTTTCTGTCCTGTAGTCAGAAATTGTTGGTACTTTGAATTATACTTAGGGCTTTTTTAAAGAAGGATGCTTCAATGATTTTGATTTCATCTTGGTCAAAACCTAAGCTACATATTTGGGCTGCCTGAAGAAGCTGTCAGGTGATAAAATTTAGGAGAAGACTTAGAAGGCAAACACTGCATTATGACTGTCTTATATAGTATATTTTGACCTTTTTTTGCTTAAAACTTATTATTTTTAAATAAAAAGAGAATAAGTTGTTACTTTAAAAATGTTGCATTTTAAAAAATTAAATATTTATTAGAACATCTGTTTTGATTTTATGCTTACATTTCTCTAAGTGTTTGATCCTTTTGCACTAGCAAGGGCAAGAATAAACAATTTAATTTTAAATGTCATAGTATAGATATTTTAAGTTTTGTTTCTTTTTTTTTTTTTTTTACTAGCAAATCCTGTTAAGTCAGCAAACATAGATCTCAACAATGCAATTAATCACTGATCACCCTTCTGATGACCAGAAGAGGTTACTGCAATACATCTCAGGGGAGTGTTTGACTTCAAATAGAAGAAAGGTCTGTTTTTCATTAAATCCAACAAGATTAGAAGATAATACTTTTTATTTTCAGAAACTTCAAGCTGACTTGGGGTTTTTTACTTGTACATGGAGTTCTATAAACAGTAAATATAAACATATTTTGGACAAACCAAGTAGAACTTTCTACCATAATTTTAAGACTTTTTTTTTTTTTTTTAATATCAATTTGGAATAAAGAAATATATTAAAGCTTTATGATACTTGAGATGAAAACTGTAATAAAAATTGAGACCATGTTACTATTTTATTAATTAAAAAAAAAAAAAAAAAAAGTTTCACTACAGACATTTCCTAATTCTTAAAACCGGACCAAAGGTTTATTTAAGTTAATAGAATCCTCTTGCAATATTCATAGAATCTTTGATCAGATAAATATAAAACAGAGGAGATGGAACAGAGTAGAAATAAAATTTTGCAATGTGTGAAAGTTTAACAACTTAAGATTTTCATAAAAGCAACTTCCCCCCCCACTCCCCCAAAACTGATACTGCCATAGTTCTTCCCTCAGAATTCAAGACAGTCAAAATAAGACTCTGTCTCTGGACAGTTGTAAAGAACCTGATGTTTCTGTAGTCTACTGTGCAAGTAGTCTGCTTCTGATGTATCTGAACTGAATGGGATTTATGCTACAGGCTTCAACCTAGCAAATATCAGCAAAAAAGTCACAGCCCTGACAAATCAAAATGAGACCAACACAACCGGATTAGCAACACTCTTTTTAGAGATCAATTTCCATATGGTTTCTAGCAGTGGACTACATGCATCAGTCAAAAATGGTCCTTGAATGTATCTTAAAGATGATTAATTTATTATTAGAATTTTCAAATGGGATAGAACTATTGTAAATTATTGAGAAGGATTGCTGCAAGATCTGTCATATTTTTATTTCAAAAAGAATGAGCAGCTTTCTTCATTTGGATAGCTTCTTCTTAGCAAACTGATAAAACATATCAACAATTCCTTTTCTAGAGAAACAGATTATTGCTATAAAATATGGTGCCATTATTTTCTGGAACATGCATGTTGTAATGGAGGAGCTGTGTAGGTGTTTTTTCTAAGCTCCTAGATGGCAAGCTGAGAGTCAGCTTTTGATTAGCAGCTTTATGGCTACAACAGATCTATCTACAGTGTTCTACTGATCTACAAATCACACAATTCCTGGGTCCTGATTCCTAAGTATCTTCACTGAATAAATGCATAAAAGAGAAACTGAGTCCAGTGGACTTCTGGTGCTCAGAGTTTTCTCCTTTCCACCCTACCTGAGTATTGGCAATGTCTCTAAACTAAACTGATAAACAAGGCCAGATCCTGGGCCCTTTCTTTAGTCAGTGTCTCAGATATTGTGTACTTTCGGATGTTTGTCTCCTTTGATTAACAGCTTGAAATGACCCTGAGATTGGCTCTGTTGGTTAAAGCTGGGTGCTATAAATGCCAAGGTCACTGGTTTGGTACTTGTACAGTTTACTGAGGAGTTGGACTTGATGATCCTTGTTAGTCTGTTTCAACTCAGAATATTCTGAAAGGAGCTCAAATGCACCAGAAAACCTAGAAAAGAGAGAGTATGGTCAGACAGAAAATATTTAAGAATACAGTTTCATAAGAAAATAGGACAGACTGTGATGATCAGATCCAAGGCTCAGTCAGACAAGGAGCTTGTTTAGAGGTGACAAGCTCCTTTTATTATTCTCTGTATTTTCTCATGGTTGTTCTTCCCTTACCTACACTGCCCTGACTTCCTGATTCATCACTTTTCATTTGTTATGTCACATCCAACAATGTCTTGTGGTCTCTTTTGTTAGCTAAACTTCAGGCCGGTGCCTCAGCACCTGTCTGTCTATCCTAATACACACTGTTGCAAGGAGCCAGAAAAATCACTACCTGAATGAACAGGTGATGAAATAAAATTTATTGTTGATGAGTCCAAAACAATTCACATCTAAAAAATAGCTAACTACATGCATAATCATAGCTTTTAATGGAAACAACCATAAATCATGTAACAGATCGTGTAATTGTAGACAGTGCTTGAAAAACAGTAGCTCAGCACTGTTACAGTCTAAAATTGAAGAGTATGTTCTAATATGTAATATTCTAACATGTAGCACATCTGTGTGATTTTCAATGCTTCATTTTCAAGGGATGAAAGATAACACCATAAAAGATGAACAAAGAAACTAAATTATCAGAAATTAAGTAAGAGTCAGTGACCAACAGTTTCTGCTGTTGTCATTTCTACTTCTCAAAAGAATGGCCCACAAGAGCTGCAAGTATTTTTTCTGGGGGGCAGCATGTATATTTTTCCTCCTTCTTCTCCCTCCAAGTCTTCTTTTGTTTTTCCTCTTTGTCGTTTCATTACACTAGCAATGTTTTGTTTTTTTCTTTTTCCACCCCAGGCTTCTGTATTTTCGTTCTCCTTTACAACTCCTCTACCAGTCTCTTTAGAATATTGTTATGACACAGACCTTTTAAGATTATTATGATTTTTTTTTTTAATTTTCTGTTTTCAGTCCAGTTTTAAATAATTTGCCATTATATAATTGCTGACTAAGAAGATATATGTTCTATCATATTACAGGAACTGTAATAGCAGCTGTCAGTACAAGAAAACAAAAAAGCAAGTAAGCATGCAAATGGTCTACTCTCTCCCTCCTCAACCACACTATTTACCAACGTGCACAATTTCAGATTGCTTGTCATTTGATGAGGTTAATTTTTCATCTCTTTAGTATCTTGTCTTTAGTCATATACAGAATGGCTTTCCTCTTGGAAAAAAATTTATTTAAACATTAATTAATTAATGAACATTTCTGTTAATGAACAATCAGATTATGACACTTTTGAGTCATTTTTCCATCTGAATTTTCCATCCATATGGATCGGGCAGTATAAATTTAAGGATAGACATACAGCAGGTACAGGTTTGGTTCAGACTACTTTTCTTGCTGAAGAGAGAGGATGTAAAGGATAGGAAATCATAGGAAATATAAAAATAGGAAATCATAAAAATTTCCCCTTATTTTCTACAGTGTTTTGTTCAAATACAAGTTGTTCTTTTTACAGCTAAGCCAAATTTAGGCAGTAGATGGGTCCAATTATTTTCTTCTGGCTTCAAAAATTTGCAGATTTTATGGTTCTGGATAGAAAACTTACAAAAAAACATTAACAAAAAAAAAATTGAATTCTCTTGAAAATATCAATATCTATGTGTAAAAGAGACATTTTTTCTGTAAACAAGTTTGAAATCAACTAGGAATTTCAACACTGCGGTTCATCACTAAATAAGAATGTAAAATATTCTTATTTACGAAGGGATTGAGTAGTGTTTCTCCTATATATTTTACAGCTCAAGAAAAAAAAATGAATTCTGTACATTTCAGCAGGTGAGAAAGAAATGAGATCCCATTTATCAAACAGACTTACATTAAGCTTTTTACATCTGCTTCTCATCAATCACATCCCCGTCATAGGTGGTGCTGCAAAATTCAATAACTTTTTCTTTGTCATTGAAGACTGCTTGAGGCAATCAAGAGACATTTCCAAATCCATGAATACGCATTCTACATAACACAAGAGGGTAAAATATACAATCCCAGAGATATATTTTTTTTTTTTGTCCTGTATAACAGCTCAGCTGTAATTTGTTTGATCAGCTGAACTTTGTAACAGAAAGAAAATAAAGGAGAAAAAGAAAAAAATACCCAAAGAAAAAATAAACAAAAAAAAAGAATACTGAAGCAGAAAAAAAAATCTCAGCAGTAACAATACAGTTAAACTTGGTATAAACACGATTCGTAGTATCTATGTCCATGCTTCCATTGCTTCTTGGAATCCTAATATGTATTCGATATTGACATGGTGAGGTATTAACATACTGTGCAGTATCACCTTGGTGGTGATGATTTCTTCCTCCTCACTGTAAGATGTACTTGGCATTGGTAATTAATTTTTAATGTTTTACTTTTTGCTTTTTCCTCATGGATGTGAAACTTCACATTATGTCTGAATTTATTATAATTGTCTGGTTTACATGTTAGATACATTTTATTTTCCTTGTTAACCCCAAACTTAATTTTGTTTAGTTCTTAGGTCTGCAGTTAACTGACCACTAATGAAGTGGTTTCATAGCTTTAGGAGTTTCAGTGTCAGGCTCTGCCCCCTCTCTGGTGGCCCTACACATGAACACTGTATCTTGCATTCTTACTTTTCTATATGCCTGTGTTTGTTATATACATCAGTTTGTCAGAGTCACAAATATTTCATTTTACACAAATGTTCCTTTATAGTGTGAATACACTATAGTGTGAGTACACTATACAAATATAAACAAAAATAGTCAGGCATAGACACCTGGTCATTAGAAAAAAATGCTCTTACAGATAAACCAAGTGAAAAAAAAAAAAAAAAAAATCCCTAGCAGGTCAAGTTCAGATGAAACGTTACAAGCTTTAGTTCTGACGCTCTGCAAACTCAGCACAAAGCTCATGGCCTGCGACTAGCAGCAATATTACTATCATTTACAAGACTAGCAAGGAAAATGTGAAGCAGAAATGTCCTCTATAAAGGAAAAATTGTGGTTCATTTTCACCAGAGCTGTGCAACCCTCAGAGAAATTCTCCAGAGCCTTTTTTTTTCTCTTTAGCACTTAATCCCAGACTCAGAAGGAAAAAGAGGAGGTGTACAACACAGCAAGACATGTACAGTGTCTGTAACCATGGCCCTTGTCTCTCTCCAAAATTACAGAGGTGGACATGTGATCATTTTGACTCAGTGGAAAAGGCAATATGCAGGAGAAAGTCAGAGATTCTCAGCACTCCTTCGAAACACTGATTTTGTTGTGAAGTGAATGATGACAAATCATTATATAATTGGATTTCAAAAATTCAGAAAATTATAATGTTGGAGGTTTTGAGTGATTTGGTTTTGGTGCACTGTGTGTTTTGGGATTGTTTTGGTTGATTTGATTTGTTTGTTTTTTTGGTTTTTTTTTGTTTGTTTCCCCAAAAATCTTTCTCTTGTACTTTTTTCTTTATTAAAAGCTTCGGATATCCCTACTTTTTTTTTTGTCATAGAATTCGTGTTAGTTTGGTCTTGTTTTTTATCGACAAAACCCAACTCAAACTCGGTAAGATGTAAATATCCTGTGACATATATTTTGCTACTGTTCTTTTCCTTTAGTTATGTCTAAGCTACTGGAGTGTCACAGTGACAATAAGTAAAAGGGTCAAAAAGAATAGTCTTGTCTGAATAATCTATGCCTGTCATATTATTGAATTTCCATATGATCACAGATATTAGAGCCTTACATTAATGATATGATAGTCTCAGGTCTTTCTATGTTTCCAGTCCCACCTAGTAAATAAATGTGAAGGCTGAGAAAAGCTTTCAGAAATTTCTTATCTCAGCCTGATAGAATAAAATGGAACACTGTATCACATTAAAATTTGATTTTGGTGTGCCCCATATCAAAGCAATAATCCCTTGCTAAAGAATTATGATAACGGCTTCTACAGAACATCAGGCAGAAGGTTAATTAGTTTTAATGCTAACAGTTTACTGACAAGCAAGACCTTTAAGTCTGCTACTCTGTTCAGAGCACTTGACTGTATTTGGAACAGGCTATCTTCCTAAGAGATCAAAGAAGACAACTTCAATTGCTGGATGGAGTTTTCTCAACAGTATTGTAACACTTACTAAGTGATAAATATGATTAACAGGATCAGTGGTAGGCCTTATTATTCAAATGGCATTGGAGACCCCAATAACCTCCTGTCTCTAAACCTCCTGATTGTGAAAGAAAAAAGGAGGAATGAAAGGATGGCTTGGAGTAAAAGAGGTGTTACTTAATTTGATCCCAATTTGATGATAAATGTAAGCATTTTGACATAAAAAAACCCTTTCAAAAATATCCCTTTCATATCACATGTAATATATGAAACATATAGTTGCTTAGAATTTAAATGTTTGTTTTTTTTTGTTGTTTTTTTGTTTTTGTTTTTTTAATTTAATCAGTCTTATTCTACCAAAAATATATGGTGACTTTTACAGATAGGCTATGCTTGCATATTTATTTCATAATGAGCTCAAAGAAGTGAAAGCAGAATGGATTTCTGACATCAAAAGTTTTGATTTTGTTAAATTATAGAGTGATAGAACAAAATAGGAAAAATTTCACTCGACCATGAAAAATAAACATAATAAAATTCATAGTATTTGGAATACTCATTAAATGGCAACAGAACACTGCCGTCTCCAATATCTGAACTTGGTTATTAATTTCATGGTGATTGATTACAATTCATAAGGGATGCCATAATCCACCAAATTGATTAGATGTGCAACAACCTGTAACCTACAATTTGAAAAGAGATGATCTATTTATTCAAACTCAGTGATTATAATCACATAAGAATCTGAAAACTTGAAGAAAGAAAATACCTTGCATCTCCTTTCTTTCCTTATACAAATATTTAGGTGGTTTATTATTTGCTGTTTAGGAACTATATCATCTTCCTGGAAGCACTTAGATACTTTTAAGTATGTGTGAACCAAGTTGTGCAAATGAGCTCTTTTCACCTAAAATTCAAGGCTGACTGGAAACTCTCAATCACTTCTGTCATTACCACAGCAGAAGATTATCTGTCATCTCCAGAAAAATATACAGAAGTTAAAATATCAATGTATGTAATGCTTCCACATTGTTCTGGTAGGGTATGAACATTGAGTAGGTCTTCATAAAACAATTTTGATCAGCTATATCCCTTTTCATGTTAAATAGTAGTCATGCACAAGGACCCAAAACTTAGACACTTTCAAGGAAGGTTTTAATGCAGAGTTATTTTTAATTGAAAAGTGTTAGGAGTCTGCTTCCTGTTCTTCCACAGAACTGTAGCTATATGGAGACACCAGAAAGGGGTCACTTGCTTTTTATCCTCATGTGTGTATTTCAGGTGTATTAATCAAAAGTTTATCAACATGCAAGGCTGATTGTGGAACAGAATACATAAACATCTTTAAAAGGACAAGAAACAATCTCAAGGAATGTTGGTCTGTTTCAAGGTCTCTTATTCAACTTTATATAAATCCTCAGGGCTCACTTGAAGTGAGTGACATTTCACATCAACCTATAAATGGTCAATTTATTATAGACTCAAACATAATGATAAAGTTTCTCTTTCAATTAGATTTCATGACTGCCATGTAGGTCTTTACTGAATGATGAGGGCTTGGAAAACCCTTACCAAGAAAATAATGTTTCCCTATGTATTTCAAGAGTATAAAAGTTTTTCCTATGTGCATTTGTTTTCTTGCTTTGGTCCCCTACAGTTCTAATTCTAATATTCTTATTTAAAGTCTTGCATGTGAAGAGTCTTTCCTAGTGAGATTCATACTGTATAAGCTGCAAAAATGTTTATTTTTTTTATTTCATGGATGACCCTATTATGCACCAAAAGTATTAGAATTAACAGAAATATCTCTTTAGTGACCTTCAGGCAACCTACAGTTTTTCTTTGCATTTTGAGGGATGTTATGTCAGTAATGTTCTTTCATTGTTTCCGGACAGTACAAAGTAGAGTTATGGATTGGGTTACAAAATTGTACTAACCTGAAAGATCAGTCATAATTCAGGAACACTGTGAACAATGTCACCGCTATTACCTTAGGGAAAGCCACAGGACCAAGGTTAAAAAGTTAAATTGTATCAATAAATAGGGAAATTGATATATATTTCATTTGAAAAAGAGAAAAAAAAAAAGAAAAGAAGCTACAATTACTACAGAAATTTACACTACTACACCTAAAAAAATAGTGATAAGTTCAGATATAAAATATTATTATTTGTGAGTGTCATTAAAATTTTGTAGTTTGACCTGGCTGCCAAGTAAGCCCTGCACAGCCACTCGTTCATTCCCCTACAGAGGTATGTGGGGAAGAATTAGAGGAGTAAAAGAGAGAAAATTCATGATTTGAATTGCAAAGCATTTAAGAATTAAAAGAAAAAAAAAATTGCAAAACTACAAAGAGAGAGAAAAATAAAGCTAAAGAAAAACAAACCGCATAAACCTCCAGTCTCTTACCACTAATTAAGCGGTGGGCAGCCAGTCCCTGAGCAACAGCGGCCCCCACCAACCTCCACTTTCCAAATTTTTATTGGTGAGCATGATGTTATATTGTATGGAATAACCCTTTGGTCAGCTGGAGTTAACTGCCCCAGATGTTTCCCCTCCCAAACTTTTGCCTACCACCTGTGTACTCACTGGCAGGTCAGTGTGAAGAGCAGAAAAGGCCTTGACACTGTGTAAGCACTGCACAAGAATAACTAAAACATCAGTGTGTTATTAAAACTATTTCCAGCACAAATCTAAAACCTAGCCCAATATTAGCTACCATGAAGAAACTTAATTCTACCCCAGCCAAAAGCAGGACAATAAGAAATTGAGATGATGCAACAGGAGATGCAGACCTTTCTTAACTATTAGACATCTAAAGGAACAACAACACAGCATCACAACAAGTAAATCATGCTCTGTGGAGTGTAAATCCAAGACAGAGATACAAGATCTAGTCCTCCATGTGTTATTGGAGACACGTTAAATGTTTCTGAAAAAAACATGCTTGAATATCTCATATAGTCAGAATGGCCCCAAATGGACTAAAATTAATTAACAAGATTTTCCTCTGGAGTCTGTTTCAAGTGTTGAAGATTTCTTTCTTCAGATATTCATTAGGCATTAAAAAAATATAATGGAAGTTGAATATCTATTTTAAGGAAACATATTTTATTAGGAAGCATTTCCATAATAAAAAGAACTTTGTCATTAATTTATTCACCACAAAATCTCATACATATTTTTTAAGACATATATACAGAACAGGATTTTGAGGAATATAGGGACTGATTTTACCTTCTTTGACAGTATCATAACTGCACTACTCTCCTTTTTACAAAGCAGAAGTAGAATTCTGATATTATTTTATGAGTGTAATTTCTCCGTCTCACATCAAAACTTGGCCTTCTGTGGCAGAGGGCCTCCAGATGTCTCTTACATATAGTACATCTCTACAGAGATATTTCTTCTTGGTAGTGAGTCACTAACAGAAATACTTTTATCTCTTTTGATTAACAAACATGTCAGCTAAAATTAGCCAAAAATTAGTTTGCTCCAAGTTATTGTGCTTTCACTTGAATCAGTGGAGAGATAATGGTAATCCAAGTTGCAAGTCATTCCCTCTTTCAGAAAACTCTTTTAAAGTGAGATAAATTGTTTTAAGGAACTTTCTAATGATAAAAAAGCAACCAAGCTTCTACCTCAGATCTGGAGTGTGCTTCAGCTACTTAAATACCACTTTTTAGTACCTTTTAGTACCACTAACAATATTCTTGGGTAATTTTCCTAGCCTCTAGCTCCTGCCTCAGAAGAACATGTCTCTTCCATTGCTTTCTCTTTAAATTGTAAAGACTCAGAAAGACAGGTAAATTAATTCTTAACATTGTGCACGAAATGCCTTGAACTAAAATTTCAGAACTAAATTCTCTGTGTCTTGCTAGAAATATTGGTTTCAGCACATCTTGATACTGAAAAATAAAGCTCTATGTTGGAATTAAGACACGGAAACACAGGCTTTAATCTTTCAGTATCCAGGGCATACTCACGCTGCTCATGTAATTAATTATGGGATGAAAGTTCAAACTGTAATAAAATTTGAAGTGGCATGAATTAGTTCAACAAAATTGAAACTGGGGGACCCTGCTGATATTAGTGAAGTGCTGAGAGTTGGTTTTAATATTTGTGTCATTCAGCAGAGAGATTTTCATTACCTGCAATTCCACAGAATTAATCCATTTGAAAGAGACAGACTTCTGAAAATTCATGACAGAAAATTCATGTAGGGGTGTTTAAAAAGAGATAAAACTTCAGTCACTCGAGTCCAGAATCATGGAATTTAGCAATGCTTACTGACTGCAATGAGACAAAAAATCCTTGTGCATAACTGCAAAATGTGTAGAAGAAATAGAATTAGAAAGCATGAGATTGATCCAACTGCTAGAGATGGTATATGTTTGACCAAATGCAGAGAATGCAAATACCATGATTGGAGTTGTCTCTGATATACCTTATGGAGAGAAATTAATCTTGCATTGGCATGCCAGACATCAGGTGAGTGCAGTTCAAGAAGTGTCTGCTTCCTTTCACTGGCTAGAAATAAGCTGAGTACAAAAAGAAGATGTTAAAAAATTAACATGTAAGGTGTTAAAAAATTAGCCATTTAAAATTCAGGGAGATTAAATATATCATAACAATTTCTGATCATATATTCTTTCCTATTACTGTATGCAAATATATATTACTATCTCATACATTCATGTAATATATAGAATTAGAGAATAGTTTTAATTGAAAGGGACCATAAAGATCATGTAGTTCCAATCCCCCCTGTCATGGGCTGGGACACCTTCCACTAGATCAGGTTTCTCAAAGTCCCATCCTACCTGGCCTTCATCACTTTCAGGGATGGTGCACCCACAACTTCTCAGTGCAACACATTCCAGTGCCACACACTTTCACAGTAATTAATTTCTTTGTAGCATTTAATCTAAACGCACCCTCTTTCATTTTAAAGCCATCCCCCCTTGTCCTACATGCCCTTGTAAACATCCCTCTCCAGCTTTTTTGTAGACCCCCTTTAAGTACTAAAAGATTGCTCGAAGGTCTCACCAGAGAGGTCTCGCCCAAACTCTCTCAGCCTGTCTTCCATCTTAAATCTATGGTATATAACATGTTGATAATCATAGAATCACAGAACATGCTGAATTGGAAGGGACCCACAACGTTCATCGAGTCCAACCCTTAGCCTGGCACAGGACCATCTCCAAGAGTCACACCATGTGCATGATGGTATTGTCCAAATTCTTCTTGAACTCTGTCAGGCTTGGTGTTGGAGGATGGAACTAATCTGGGGAGGAACTTCTGAAGGCAGGGACTTCTCTGAGGAGCCTGTTCCAGCGCCCTATCACTCTCTGGCTGAGAAAACCTCTTTCTAATTGTTATAGTTTCAAACTCTTCGGTGATTTTTTCACACCAACACATAGCCAGGCATGGGGGAAAGCAAGTCTCTGCTAGGGAGAAATAAGCAAACATCAAGTTCATTGATTTTGGTTCAGACTCTAATGTGGCTTTGGCTGAGACACCAGCAAAGAAGGTGAGGGAAATGGAATTAAAAAAAAACCAAAAAAAACCCCAGGGTTTTTTTGTTTTGTTTTGCTAGTTCAGGGGTTTTTTTTGTTTTGTTTTCTTGGGGAGTGCTTCCCTTTTCTTGTTGATCCAAGACCAGGACTTTCAGAACGGGCACACATGCTTTTGCTAGAGCTGTGCTATCTTGCTTTGGACTGTCTTTGCCCAGCTCAGCATGGCAATAGGGTGTCATATCAACACCCTCACCCCTGCTCGCTGCTGACAGGAGGATTTCTTCCCCTTGCTGACTCGGACCTTGGTGGCTGTCTGTGCTGAAGCCAGCTGCCAGCAATCTGAATTTGTAGGCACTCCCAAGGGAAGGACCACCCCCTTCTCCCTCTTCTCCCTGTGCCAGGACTAGCTGAGAGAAACTCCTTTGGACACTCTCTAACAGCTTAATATCTTTCTTATATTACAGTGCCCAAAACTGCACACAATATTCAAGTCAGGCCACCCCAGTGCAGAGCAGAGCAGGACAATCCCTTCCCTTGACCAGCTGGTGATGCTTTGCCTGATGCCCCCCAGGACATGGTTGGTCCTCCTGGCTGCCAGGGGGCTCCTGAATCATATTCAACTTGCATTTGACCAGGACACCCAGGTCCCTTTCCATGCATTCCAGCATCTCATTCCCCACTCTGTACATCTGGGGTTGCCCCATCCCAAGTGCAGAATTTGGCATTTTCCCTTGTTGAACTTCATGTGGTTGGCAATTGCACAGTCCCCTAATTTTTTGAGGTCGCTCTGCAGGATCCCCCTGCCTTTGAGGGAGCTCTTCCCAGTCTTGTGTCATCTGCAAACTTGCTTATTATCCCTTCCAGTCCTGTGTCTGAGTCATTTATGAAGATGCTAAAGAGCACAGGGCCCAAGATGGAGCCCTGTGGAACCCCACTAGTGACAGTCACCAGTCTGATGATCCCCCATTCACTATTACCCTCTTTGCTTCACCAGTGAATCAATTGCTCACCCACCATTTGATGTGTTTATTCAGTTGTGTGCTGGACATTTTGTCCAGAAGGATCCAATGAGAGACAGTATCCAAAGCTTTACTGAAATACAAAAATATTACATCAACTGCATTGTTATTTATCAAATACTATAAGATATATTGTAAATAATACTGGGTTTATGATTATTATGTTGGGAAGTGTTATTTTGTCGAGAAAATGTGGATTCTTTTGTCCCCCTGTTATTCCTTTTCTTGTTTGCAGTGTCTTGCTGTTGCTTACATAAGGACATGAGGACAGGTTTCTACTAAAGAAAACAAAAGCCTTTACTGTATTACATTTTTAAAAATATGAAATTACCTAGAAGAAAATTGTATTGGGGAAATTATTTGTGAACCTAAATATAGATGTTGTGTGTTATATTAGATACTTTACTTCTCTGCATCTGTCTTCCAGCTGCCATTCTAGAAAAGATTGCATCTCCAGATGCCTGCCATCATAACTATCAGGTCCCAGGAGGCTTAACATGGAAATTGATGTATCTGTTCAGATATTCAATTTTTATGTTGATTTCAATAACGCTTCACATTTTTCTATGAATTTCCTATTATAAAAAGACTGGACATGAAATATTTCTCCTATATTTATTGAATGTGGGTTAAAAATACTTCAGACTAACAAGATGTCTCCAGGAAAAAATAATAGGTTTTATCTATTTGCTTCTCTAAAGAATAGATTTGGTTACTCAACTGCCCCCTAAATTGTGGAGAACAAAAACATCTTTTACCTCATGGAGTTGTAACAAACCCTTAAATCTATTTATCAGATTTTAACCCAAGTCAAAATCATTGATGGGATTTCCTGAAGTTCTGTGGCTACCTTTTCACCAGTGGAAATTAATGAGATGTTTATCGTAGTGTCAATTGCAGTGGCAATCAGTGAGTGACATAATTTCAAGTCAGGGACAAGGTCAAGAAAGCAGAAATTTATTTGAGAGTCTCATTTTCTAACTGCTTTTCTTAGGAACCAGGTATGAAATTGTTCAGGATATGACATTGTTTCAAAATGGTTGAAAAATAGTGTAGATTAAAAAGCTATTGATGCTCACAACCTCTACTTGAAGTATTGTTTAAGTTTCTTTCTACTATGCCAAGTATTTTATACTATTAAATACTTTAGTTTTCAAATGTGATTTTGGGCCACTGGACCTGTTCTTCTTCTGGGACAGATTACCTTTTTGGCTTTTAATTCACCTAAAAATCTGTATTTGAAAAGGAGGCTATTTTAAGGTCTGAAAAGCCCTTTCACAAGACAGTTCCAGAATTTCCTTAGTGGAAAAGAACCTTCTGAGAATCTCTAACTTGTGTTTCTGTTTTGTTGATTTTTTTTTTTTTATTTGCTGTAAGTTATTTCTATTTTTACCAAAGCTGTCCTTCAATTCAAACAGTATTTTTATATAGTTGTTGTAAGAAGCGATATATAGACCAGCAACCCCAGGTATCAAGCTACAGCTAAAATATTAGGGAAAAGTTTATTCTGAACTCAACCCCCCTAAAAGACTGCTAAAATCACAGTGGGCAGAAAATGCTCACAGACCTGTGCCCTGGAGCTTTTAAAACAACACCTTTTGCATGTGCATTAACTTCAAGGCTGTGTTCTCCCCCTGTCCTTTTATGGTCTTCCTCTTTCCCAGCAGAGGCCTCAGGCATGTCCAGGCAGTAAGAACTTTATCTCTTCTTGCAACAGGACCAGATAGGCAGAGAAATATAAATATAGTTCTATTCATGGGAAAGACTCTTCTCCCATGTTGGGTCTTTCCTGGCAGTGAAAATTTCCTTGAGCAAAAATTATCATCCTCAAATAAATCTTCAGCATATTAATTTTCAGTCCCTAGAATTACAGACAGCAATCACATTCTCTCTTAGCATTTGCTTTTACATTTGGAACAAGCCAAAATATGTTATTTTCTGATTGCAAAATTCCATTTCATACTATTAATCTTTCTTTGTATTAGCTAAGTTTGAGTTCATTCTTTATGAATTGTGAGTGGCTAGAACTATATACTGTGCTTTCTATAAGGGTCCAGCAAATCTTTGAATAGAGGCAACAATCCCAATTATCTATTTAATCTACCTTGCTGGGGAAAAAAATAATTAAAGATTAATTCCTCATTCCTGAACTCCTTTGACACATGGTGATGAAATTCCTAATTAGACATTTTTCTTTACGAGTAATTATCTAATAATGTCATGGTTTGTATCTGACATTTTTAATATTAGATCCTTAGTCACCAATTTTACCACCCGCATTGTTTCATTTAATTTTATGTTTGCTAAGTTTTTTTTATCTCTGCTATATTAATCTTCTTTATTGATAAGTATTGACAATGAGTTTCAAGGCTGTCTGAGAAGCAAATTTCATTAGTGCATATCCAAATCTTATTGCAAAATAATTCAGGGAAATACCTGTTCATTTTTTCTAGTTATTTCTCTTATATTTCTCCTATCAATATTATCTGTTTCTATCGTCCTATCAGAGAGTCATCAGTCACTCTGCAAGCTGAGCATTAACTCTTATCTTTTTCAATTCAATGTGATACTATAACAAATATTTCACTGTCTTGAAGGAAGAAGTGATCTACCATATTTCCTGCAGCTAGAATCATTCTGCTTATCACAGAAACATGTCGTGTTAGTCCAGTATGATCACCACCTGGTAAACTCAACAGAATTTTGCAGCAAATTCTATTTATTAGACATCTGCCTTAGATTTTTTTTTTCTTAAATACTAATATTGAGTCCTTGTACTTTAATAAAAGGAGCAGAAAATTTTCTTATTTTTGTCTTATTGTTTCTAATACCCTTGCATAATGTGGCACTTCTCTGTCTTATAGTTGGGTCAAAAATTCTCTTTTAAACTTGTTAATGATGAAGGCACAATGCTACTCTATTATGGTTATGGTCCTTTTGAATCTCTAACTCATATGCACCTCTTTTAGCTTTTGCACTGTGCTTACCTCCTGTTTGTTCCTGCCTTTCATGCCAACAAAGCCCATAAGAAAATAAGATGTCTCAGCACCAAAGAAAAGAGGATGAGAGACCAATTTGTAGGATTAAAGCCAGTAGTTCATGTCAGTGTTGCTTAGGTCTATCTCTCTTTATAGGTGACACATCTTTGAGATAGGTTGGCACAGTGGCGCCAACCTCTTGCCAAAATGAGCAAGAATTTCACTAATACCTTAAATAATGAGAAAACGGATCCTGAGTATCTTTTAGTTATCAGTGTAAAGTGTAATAAATAGAAGAAAGGAAAGGAAGAGGCTACAACTCTCTTACCTTCAGTCAGCTCAGTGACTGGCACGAAAGTTTACATAGCATTTTTTTTTATTTTTTTTTTCCTTTCCCTAAGAAAAGTCCTTCTGTGCTTCTGTTCCCTGTTCTTCTGAACTGGAAGTCCTTAATCTCCACTTCTGCCTGACAAAACCCACAATCTTTTGAAATTTCCTCTCCCCTTCAATACCAAGCATACTTCTTGCTCTTCCAGCAAATACACAAACTTCTCTTTCTCCAGAGATAGGAGAGTATTAAAATGTTTACAAAGATATAATCTATCAGACTTAATGTGAATTTCATGTGTTGGAAAATGTCATGGGGATTTATACTAAATCAGTGGAATGAACTAGGTCAATGCAGTTAACATTGAAAATATTCACACTAATTATTTCCCATATGAAATATCACCTCTTGCACAGACATTTACAAGTGTTGGATAAAATCAATAATTTATTGTAATCTTTACATAATTAAGACTTTCTTAGGGAATCACATTGCTCAAAAAGGATGATAGGTCACTACATAGATGGCAACAGAAGTCTGTATTGCAGGTGTCATTGCAACAGCATCTTCAGCTTGGTAAGATGAAACTTCTTGAACTGCTGCTTTGATGAATTTGTACATACAGCTGTCCCATCTTCTTCAGTGACCACACCATCATATGCCTGACCCATTGCAATTGATGTCCTAGTTTCAGCCAAGGACAGGGTTAATTTTTCATAGTAGCTGTGAGGGGGTGGAGCCTGGAGCCATGTGGGCATGTCTAGATTGTCATTGGGGGTCAAAGTAAGGAATTCTCACTTCAGAGAAGTAGGGGGGCATGGCTTTCAGTTAGGAAGAAAAGTATGGGGGCGGAAGGTCTGTGAGCCATTTAGTTCACTGCCTCAGGATTGTACCACATCAGTTCAGGCTTTTTGAGGCTTATTCTTTTTGTGTAAATCACCCTCTTTTTGTGTACCTATGTAATTAATACTGTTGTTGTTACTGTTCACTTTCTTATCTCATTGTTCTTTCCAGTAAGTTGTTCTTATCTCAAGCTGTTATCTCTGTCTTTTGTGCCTCCCACTTCTGGTGGGAGAGGAAAGTGGCCTCTGGTTTGGGAGAGTCTCACTGTGCGTGTGGCACTAAATTAGGGAGAGATGTTTCTAAACCATGACAATTTTTTATATTAAAACCTGTGCAAAATATCTTCCAATTACCTTAGAAACAGAGATTGCAAATTAAAAAAAAAAAAAAAAAAAAAAAAGGCCTGCATAATCATTTTATGCATCTACAGGAAAAGTTCCTATTGACTATTTAAAAAATATCTATGATTCTGCAACAGGAACCACCTGGGAAACTTTCAGTGATAGCCAGATTGTCCATTATGACATTTAAGCAAAGAAATGGTGCCTATCAGTCTATATACACCAGGAACTGCCTTGAGGAATCTTTGGGACCATATGGATTTGACATCTGATGAGCCCTTGTTAGTTAGTCAACTGCTTTGCTATGAAAGCAGTTAAGAGCTCTAGGTGGTGAAGCTAGACACAAAGTGATTGTCCATTGTCTTGTCTTGGAATATGACTAAGAAGTTCTCAAACATCTTGAGAATTAACAAGATCTATGAATGCACACACAGACACAGTCATGGTATGTAGACACAACTATAGAACAAGCTTTCATTTCAGTCTTGTATTTATTCCATAAATACAAGAATTTTTCTATGTTGTTTCTATGTTGTTTTTGCAACATAGAAAATGTCAATTTCCTCAGTATTCATCAGTTAATTTTCTGACTTTTACATGAATGCAGTATTTCAGCTATGTTGAATATGAGTCAATGTTGCATTAGTGCTAAGATATATATTTGAATACACAACTGCATATATCCTAAGATCAATTAAAAACATGGAAAGTTATTTTAAATAAGTGTCTTCTTTATCTACTATAGTTAATATCCCATGACATTTTAACAAATTAAAAATCAATTGAAAATGCTACTTCATTGGGAACTTATATGAAAATTTGAAGTATTTATTTTTACACCTAAACTTGTCGAATTCAGTCAAAGAAATGCTGAACAAACTGCTTCTGTTGTTTTCTAAGAGCATAGCATAATGTGATGGGTTTCAAATATACACTGTACAATTTTTCTTTACATTGTAGGAACTCATGCAGATTTAATTGCTCATAGTCATAGATTTCATAGCAGACATAATTTTTTTGTTGTAAAAAAGCAAGTGAAGCAAATACTATTCTCACTTGACAAAATGTCTTTTTCTGGCCTATCTTCTTTAAAGATACATAGAAAAACTTGGTGTATAGGGGAGGAAGTTTCAGCCTTTTACACTCAACAGTTTTACCCTTAAACAGCACAATAAATTACACATTTCATAAACACAAACACTACCTGTTTTAACTTTTCTCAACATCTCCTCTGGAAAATGAAGGTAACTGGAACATAAAATATCTACATGAGTAACCAAAAGACTTGTTGCTTAAGACATTTGAGTTGAAAGACTTTTGGAGTTGGTTGAGACTCTGGAGTTTTGAGCCTGAGAATGGTGACTGATGATATTTTAATTACAAGAAGCAGGTTAGGACAACTCAGAGGAATAGACAGATTTTGGGCAAGGCTGTGTTTCAAGGGACCAGAAAATTAACTCCTCTTTAACACTTCTCACTTTATAGCACAGATTTCCTACATCTTTAGGATTGTCACAGATTAATATATTTCACTAGGGCTTACCAACTATTTTTGATTATTGATGGTTTTGACTAATAGAACTTGAGAACTTATGAATAGTCAATTCATTAATATTTTTCCCAGTGTGGACTCTATGTCGCTAACAATTTACTACAAACCACAGGGCTCTCTTAATAAGAACAATTCAAAGTGAATTATGCAAATATAAAAAGAGGTGATACAAAAATTTTAACTCAGTTAACAAGTCAATCAAAAAGTATAAATACTTAGAAAGACAAGCCTCATTTGTGGGAATGAACATATAATGAAAAAGCTTTTAGTAAAAGGACCAGAGGTCTATTTATGGTAAAATTATATTTAGAAAAAAACCCCCAAACATATAAATGCAGAAAAACCTATTACAATTATCAGGTGCCTCCTTCTGCATAAATTATCCATAGAACTATAACCTATTAGTCAGAATTTAAAATTTTCATTTTGGAAGATTCTAAAATGAGCCTTGCCAGTCTTTTTATTACTGGTAAATTGTATTTTTGCTTAAAATAAAAGAAAAAAGCTCTCTGCTACATTTAGAGTTGTGTAACTTTATTTAACAGACAGTTAAAGCAAGAACAGATTGTAGAAAGGTAGCTCTATAAATTCATCCTTCAACCACTAGGTATTATTACTTTGTTAGTTATTTTTTTTGTACACTTTATTTCCAAATTTATGTTCCTTGTGAAGGTAATCAAGACAATGATCAAGTTGGTGCTTTAATCAGGTTTTTGGTAATTCAACAGAGCTCTTAAGCTGTAAAGTACGCATTTCAGTCTTTCAGTGATTATAACTATTCTTTACAGTTATTCAGACGCTGCCTGAACTGTGGATATCAGACACACAAGCCCAGATATCTCATCAGTTCCAAGCATAGAAGCTCTGTTTTCTCCTGTTCATACATTTATTAGTCTTTTGCTCAGTCTGATACTGCATCACATTTCACTAAATTTAAGACCATTTGCCAGACCCCATGGCCACCATCTGCAGGTCTCTATGCTCTTCTTAGAGTCACTGCTTCATGGTTTAGATTCCATAAATGCACAGTTGCATTAGTTCATATAAGAATGCATATGTTTGTGATCTTTTAAACTGAGCTTTAGAATTCCATTTATCTATAATTATTTAACATTCTTTTTTTGTATCCTGCAAACTTTATTTACAAAGTATTATCGTTCATGGGACTGCATGAAAAGAAAGGAAAAGGAGTAGTCTTATTTCTGAAGCAGGCAAGGCCAATCTTTGCTTAAAAACAGAGTGAATTGAAACTTTTATCTTATAATAAAAAAATGACAGCTTCAAATAAACTGTGTTTTTCCCTCAGAAGGATAAAATTCTTCAGAAAAAGTTTTAGAAAACAAATGGTCTGCCTTTCTTCTCTTTTCTTTGCATTGTCAGGTGTGGATTCTTTTGGATGCCACAAGAAGAGATCAAACTCTCTCAAATAATGTATTTCATTAACTTTCTAGAAAAGACAATAAGCAGTTTTAAAATCTTACATCCCTTCTGATACTGAAAACCCAGAGTTGGTGCAGCATTAGATGAACCTTCAGTGGGGCCATGGTTTTATGAAGAGGTGCCATCCAAGGGGAAAATTGTGGGTATTGTGGCCTTCAGAGGTTTTTATAAGATCTTCTGTGATAGAAAAGGATGTTTGTATGAGATGTTGCTTTCCTCAAGACAAAGGCAAAGATATCCCAGTGGCTATATTGCTGTTGCCAAAGTGTGTGCAACCTCCAGGGTCCTCCATTACCATAAGCTACCTGAATTCATACGATGTGAAGGAATATGTGCAGAACAGCACAGTCCAGGACATTCAAGTGCAATCATGTCTTCTTAGATCAGTTGTTATGTGGATCATTAACTCCTCATAGTACAACAGTCTTTCAGTAAAAATCACTACATCTTCTCTAGTTTTTGTGAATGAAAGGCATAGAGGTCAAAGGAGGATACTGGCAAGAGATGTTGAGTTGTGCTGCTGAGAAAGAAAAGTTAAGTTATTTAGTCTTCACAAGCTAAACTGGAATGTTTTTATCAGCTAGTCAGCTATCTTGCTTTTTCTTTTTTTTTTTTCTTTTTTTTAAATCTGTTAAATGAAATGAGAACTCAAGCAAATGTAAACATGTCAAGATAAAATTATTGATTACGTAGAAAGAAGTATGTGCTATTAGGAAATAATTTAGATGGTATCTTCCTGAATAGATATAGAGCTAAATTCAATCCCTTCCACCACAGGAAAGCTTCTGTATCACATTAGGCAAGGCACTTAACCCTCTCATTTCAAAAGTGGCAATTTATTATACATCCTATACTTGGCATGTTTGACTTATTTCTGACTTAATTACTGGGATAAATTATGCAGAAAAACTTTTCTAGGAATTGACTGAAATTATTGGAAGCTTCAGGGGTGGGGAGAAGAAGAAAAAGTACTGCAAAATATGAATAAGGAATATATGAGCACTGAAGTGGATGTGATTAGTTCTGTACCCTGATGTGCTGGTTTAAAGGTAAACCAGCAGGAGAAATGGATCCTCCACAAGAGAGATTATAAGTCAGACTCACAATTTA
>JAWWTY010000001.1:73389072-73412354 GCA_035222235.1 Margarornis squamiger
TCCATTGTTCTTGGGAAATGAATAGAGGGGAGTAGAATACATAGCTTTGATCACCCCCACACAGTGATAACTGGCCCTATCTGCTGAACTAGGACACCTGACTATAGAAGATTCTTCTGGAAGAAAATGGAAAGGTATATAAAGTCATCTAATGGAATACTCTAATTTAGATATATCATGGATGAAGGATGCTCTACCCTAACTTTTTCTGGTTTTAGTTAAAGAGTTACATTTCTGTACTACAATGGTTTAATAATTACACTTTTCAGTTTTTAAAGATCTCCTAAGACAGATGGGAAGAAGAATAGAATGTATACTTAGGCTATAGTCAGGGATTTCACATATGTAATCATATTCAAAAAGAGAGGAAACATCTAATTATTGGTATGTGTTCTGAAATCAGTGAAAATAGGATTCTGAACATAGTTTGTAGAGATGTTTAATATAAAGATTTTGCTCCTACCACTGCCACCTCTGTCTTCCTGAGCTACAACAAAGGCATGTATATGAATGTGTGTTTTTGTATAAATGGATGCAAACCAAAAAGTGCTACATTTTAATTCTTAGGGAACTAGGAAGCTTAAACCCCACCTATAACAAGAAAAGAATCTGAAGATTTTTATTTTTTTTTCTGAAAAATTAGTTTCTTGTGAGAAAATAACTCTTGAGGAATTCTCAATCTATAACGGTTGTAACTAGCATATACTAAGATTTTAGATATTAATATAGCGGCCATAGCTGCAGCTTCCAACCATCACATAAAAAGACAGATAATTGGAAAAAGATTGTAAGGTGCTCTATGACACTATATTATGTAATAGTAATATTAGAAAAGATGGTGAATATATGCATTAGAAAGCACTAGTTTCTGACTCTTTTAAGAACATATGTAGCAAGCAGTGTTACCCAGGAATCAGTACTGGGTCCAGTCTCGTACATTCATTCATCAGTGACCTGGATAAAGGGACAGACTACACCCTCAGCAAGTTTGCTGTTGATACTACACTGTGAAAGTGGCTGACACACCAGAAAGACATGCTGTCATTCAGTGAGATCTTGGCAGGTTAGAGCATTGGATGGAGAGAAACCTGATGAAGTTCAGCAAAGACAGTGTAGTGTCTTGCATATGGGGAGGAATAAACCCCATCCACTATGACAGGTTAGGTGGAAAGGAGCTCTGTGGAAATGGATCTGGGAGTCCTGGTGGACAAGTTAACCATGAGCTATCAATGTGCCCCTCTTGTGAAATCTAGGCTGATTAGTAAAACGCTTAGACCATTTTTAACTCCAACTGTTCTTTTTAACCTCATCTACCATCTTTCTCCATAGTAGCTTTGTGTCAGTCAAGTTTTAATTCTTCTCTTTGCTGCCAGTGTCCCAGTAAACAATTTCCTTTCTTCCTGACTTTAACCAAAATATGTTGTTACTGTTTTTATCAAAGACCTTTAATCAAAGAGCTTTTTAAAATAAATGATCCTAAAGTGTTGCTTTATTTTGTCTCATAACTTCTATTTGGAAACCTTGTTAATATTAGCTTTTTAAGTTACTGCTGATATAAAGCATTAACTAGAAAGATATTTTAAATTTCAGGGAACTCTAACAGTACTTCATTGTCCCTTGATCTGTCACTTGGCCTATGTACATTTATGTCATATGTACAATATCTATTGATGGGCAGTAATATTTGTTTTATTGATAATACTTGTAGTTTTATCATTAAAGAGTCCATGTAAAGAAACAAACTTGAAAATACACATGAGACTTAAACTACAGGTAGGATAATGTCTGTTATATTAAGTTGCCATGTAACAAACAATTTTATATAAAGAATGAACAGACAATTATATTCCTATTGATACGCTACTACATTATTTTTCATATCCAATTGGAAATTATCAAGACAGCTGCAAATCAAGTAGTTTTAACTGCATATTTCCAGTTGTAATATCTTTCATTCATTCATTCATCATAATTTTAGATTATCCTTTTTCAGTAATGTATATTACTTTAAAAGGTTGTTTTGTACTTTCTGGGGTTTTTGCAATGTTGTTTTTTCAGACCAAATAACACTGATGCAGGCTAAATTTTGGCAAATAAGGCTATGAGACAGAACTGTTTTCTCTACTATATTACACCTTTTGATTCTAACTGGTGATTGTAGTATTTTGAAGACTGTTCAAGGAGTCATGAGGAGGCAAAATCAGAGTTCCAAGTGACCAGTCTATCAAAAAATTGTACTTATTGTGATCTGAAGCCTGACTATGTGAGAAACAATGACAGATTTCATAGTCCTTACTTTTCTTCAAAAATAGAAGTTTATGTTAGAAGTTTTTAAAAGTGAGGAAAAGTAGTAGGAAAAAGTGAAATAAATTACTTGATTTACATTTGTGATTTCGATGTTCAAATGGCATATAATTTCTCTTTGCTCTGAGCCAGGAACTCAGATGAATGTACCTATGAAAGATTTACTAAAGTTTTTCAACTTTTTTTTTTTTTTTTTTTAAACTGCAAAATTTTTAAAGCACGAGATCTTTAACACATGAGAAATAGAAGACCATTCAGTTCCTGGCTGAACTTTTAGTAACGCTGTCAGATTATTTTGCCTGTGTCATTTAGCCTATTTCATGTGATGGACACCATTCACAGATACCAGGGGGATGTATGTGAACACACAAACACAGACACTTTATGCACTTGGCTGTTTCTTTGTTTTAAGCGTCTGATTCAAAACTCAGTATACTTTATCTGAGAAAGTATTAATTCAATAGCAAACATTTGACATGTAGAAAAATCAAGCACTAACTCTGACTATAGTTACTTAAATGTAATTTATTTACTATACTGGTATACATTTACAGTGAGTTTCAATGCACTTTTGCAGGTTTTGGGGTTTTTTTCCTCATAAAAATGCTCTTTGGAAATAACATTATAAACCTTTTAGTATCTT
Source organism: Margarornis squamiger (assembly GCA_035222235.1). NCBI lineage: Eukaryota > Metazoa > Chordata > Aves > Passeriformes > Furnariidae > Margarornis > Margarornis squamiger. The sequence continues at coordinate 73,392,020 of JAWWTY010000001.1, forward strand.
TGAGGCTTGATCTGCCTTTTTTACAGATATTTATTTGTTAAATAAATTATTTCTGGTACTTCTTGATGTTTGCTTTGGTTTGATTTTTATTGAAACAAGTTAGCTGAACAAGTGAAAGCATTGTAGAGAAAATTGTAGGACTTAAAATGGATTCTTCTGTGTTGTTCTGTAGTTCAGAATCCCTCTGCATTCACAAAGATGAATAGCTAAAAATTGAACTGTGAACATGTGAACCAGTAAACGTCACAGTGCTAAAACAACAGAGGGAGAACATAATGTAACAGACAATTTATAAAAGGCAGACTTGTACTGTCAGCCTTCTACTCTTTTCCTTTCTTGGCCTACTTTTTTCTTCATGAACTGGCACACTACTTATGAAGAGAGTATTAAAAAAAGCACAGGTAAATTTACTTTTCAGTATGCATTTTTTAAAAATCTAAATATTGCATTTACCATAAAATACTGTTTATTTAATTTTTTAATGTGGCCCGTGATTTAAACACCACACTCACTCACACAAAAAAAAAAAAAAAAAAAAAAGGGAACAGAAAGACCCCTGAAAATCAAACAAAATTAACCTGCTTGAAACTCAAGTCTGTCTATAATTTAAGAGAAAAAGGGGGCTGACCAAACTCTAGCTTACTGGAGTGTTGCCTAGTACTGATTTTTAATATCTTCCATTATTTAGATAATACTTTCTTTCCTTATGGAGTTACCTGTCCCAATTACATTTCAGACTACAAAGATGTTTCCCTGAGAAAATGGTGATACATATCCGTGCTCTTTCTTTGCCAAAATGCTTTTGTACTCCTCCTTTTTTCAATGTTCTGTTGGTTGAGGAATGTGTCCTTTTCTAATGCATAAATGCTTTTTCTTCCAAAGCAAAATATATACCCTCACTATAATGAAGTACACTATTGGACTAGAATATCAAATGAAAGTATATATATTAGATATTCATTCTTTCCGTCCCTAAACCACTGCACAGAGTGCAAGATAAGCAATGAGTGTCAAGAAAACAATCAATGTATTTGGTTTTGATAATGAACCAGTGAATGGAATAACTGGGACTATCTCAGGGCAGAATAGTATTTGCTATAATTTTAGCAATTAAAAATAAGTTCACTTCAGAGCCTTGAACTCAATAAGAAAAAGGATTCTGTAACCTTAAGAAAGAGGCAACTGCTAAACTATAAAAGAGAAAATTATTTAAGCATATGAGAGAATTAATATCAATTGGACAATTGAGAATTTATCTCATTTATGCCACTTCATGAAATACACAGGAAATTGTTGCAAGGATAAATATATTACTTCAAATTAACTGATTTTTTTAATAGCCTGATGCATACTAATGCTCTAAGTAATTATTTTGATGACTCTCAGAATGGAATTAATTGCAACTATCTTTAACGGTCTATACTGTGGATATTGTTCATTGTTCTGAACCTTTGATACATGACTCATCCAACCAGAAATAGGCACCTGTTTTATAATGAATGAAGTTTACTTAAAAATGTGTCCATGTCCATAGGCAAATATATAGAGAGGTTTGGGTAACTCCAGAACTTCATGCTATATGATGTAGATAAATTTCTGTGTCTGGAGAGAAGAAAATATATGCTCCATCTACAGGTGATCATCAAGTGCTGCAATAACTTTGCTTCTTGTAGCTTTTTCCATCCCTCCTTTAAAAATACTCAAAAAGAATCATCAACAGCAGTCAACGTTTATAACATGCATACTTGAAATGGGCAACTTTTCATGAAAACTTACTTTTTTGATGCTTATAATGGATTCTATGTCTGAAGATTATAAAAAACTATTTTCTTCATACTATTATTTCTGCAATAGCATTACTGATGCTTAACAGTAATACTAATATGTTGAAATCTACTGAAAGCAAGAAAAAATGGGGGTAAAAGAAAAAAGATACCTTTAAAGAAAGTAAAATTGTGAACATATCTCCCTATATCAATTTATCACTGAAATTTTGCATTCAGACATAGTGTTCAGGAGTTTGATTATAAATTAAATCAATATATCTGCTTGGCAAAATTTCAGTGATTCAGTAGTTGCAACACTGCCCTTTAGTTGCATCTTCACAGTACAAAGTGGAGTCCAATAAAAAATACCTCCTTCACTTAGTTTGAAAAATTAGTCAGTTGCAGGAATAAGTTTTTTTGCTAATATATGTATCTTATTATATAATTATTAGAAAATCTTTATCTCTCATTTATATATCGCTAATATACAAAAATGTTGTGCTTATCAACTTGTTCTATATATAAATGTGTTTGTATGTATATATGTATTTGCCTAGCATACAATCTTCTTGACTAAAACTTCTCAGATGATCTTAGTTATATTAAATGATTGATCTCATGATGTCATGTTGCAATAAGCCTCAGAAGATGAGAAAGCTATACCATAATGTTTTACAGTCATAGGTTTATTCCCTTGTAAATGAGGTCTGCCACTGTCTTTGTTCACAAAGAATTGGTAAACGCCCCCATTACTATGCAAGGAGCTGACCAAACCAGTTTTACAAGAATGTCTCCCCTGTCCCTTGTCTCCCCTGTCCCTTGCTTTTGTTGTTAACCCTTTCCCTACCCTCTGTCCCCCAAGGTCCAGGATGTGACCTCACCTCCGCCTGAGAACCCTATAAATACCTGTGACCCTGGGAAAAAAATCTCTTTGCTGCTTGCCTCCCCTTCGTGTGGTCTTCCCTGCAATATCTCTGGGACCCTGGTGACCCCGTGGCGTGGAGGTGGGGGGTGGAGAGCGTTCCAACCAGGCTGCCGGAATGTCACAAATTGTATTTTCTTTCATATTTTACTAATACATAAATATTTTATATTTTAATTATATAACTACAGTATAAAAATTCCCTACGTGAGATTGACTGCTTTTCTTCTCAGCAGCTAATGATAATTTTCAGTTTTCAATTCAGGCATTATACTCAATTTGATTTGGTTTCCTTAATATAGGCATGTTATCTACTATTGAGAGTGCTAATAAAACCAAAAAAAATCCTTTTTCTCCCTCTTTTTATTTTTTACTCAAGAACTCAGGAGTTGATGTTGACATGAAGACTAACATAAAAAAGGCATAGTTAGCTTACATATTTGATCGTAACCGTTGAGACTGCGTACCATAAAGAGTTTTTTGGTGTGTTGTTTTTTTGTTTTTTTTTTTTTAATTAAAACCAAGGAAAAAAAAAAAAAAAAAAACCAGTGGAGATTTCCAGAGAGTTTTTCCTCCCTCTGGACTAAAGCCCTGGAAATTATGCAGGTTCAGGGACTGTAGTTTTGAAGCCATTATGCCAGTTCTGCTAAAATAATTTGAAATTTTCCTGCTTTAATTGACATTACTGCAGTTGACTAATCAAATTCTAGGAAACTTTAATTGAGAAAAATAATATAAATCTGAAAAATTCAGCATCCCTTGCCTACAATGTAAACTAAATGAAGCAAAAATTCATAGAATTTTTTGTACACTTTTGATAAGGACTTATTATTAGCAAATTTTCTAGCAGTAAATGTAGTAAAAACATATTCATATTCATATTCAGCTAGTTTGCTAGTTGTGTACATAGAAACTGGTCAAAATAAAATTTTACTGGTATCATCTCTACCATCTGTGATACAGTAATGTAACTGCCATAAGCAAAGAAAAACCTTTTAAAAGTAAATTAATTCAATGTTAATAACCTTATAAAAAGAAAATTTTATAAACTCAGTAGGTAAATATAACTTCAGATTCTGATAGCTCATATTCTTTTCATGACCGAACCTTTTAATAACAACATTTTCATAATGTCTTCCATTTGTTATAAACAAGTGACTAAAACTATGAAAAAATAGTTATTGATATCTATTTATAAATACATACACAGAATGTGCTACGCTATTCATTCAAATGCAACATTTTTCTGTCAAAAATATGTTCTTGCCTAATTATGGTGTTCAAAACTGGGATGATATTTATAATAGAGGTATCTATATTTACCTCAACCAACAATGCAGCTGAGAGATGAGAAGAATTAAGAGTAATCTAGATTTATTTTAATTCCTAGACCTATATAGCTATGGATCAATACACTCACAGAGACCTAGGATCAGTACTTCAAATTCATTCAGTGCATTTGCATTGTGAAATTGAAATAATATCTTAATTCAGATCTCTGAATTAGGAGAAAAGGTATATAGGATTCTTGTTCAGATAAATAGCTCTCAATTGTCTTCATTCTATAGAAAAAAATTAGTTCATGTTTTGCATTAAAACATTAAAATAGTTTTTCTCTCTCATAAAGGCCAGCTTTATCGCTGCTTTTACCCGCACTGAGCAATTATTATTCTTTGGCTTGTAGAGCTGAAGAGGAAAAACTGAAAGATGTATACTTACGTTTATATTAAAAGGTGTTCACCAACAAGCCACCTAGAGACCAGAGCACACAGAGGATGATATAATGGAGTAGACAGTATAGAGAAAGTACTTCAACTCCCTCCATGAGTGCATGCTTATGTGTCGTTCCAGAGGAATCACTGGAATAAAGTGTTGGGAAGTCTGAAGGTTCCTTCCTCGTGTCTGAGTGCAGTCATGATAGGTTGTTCCAGGACTGGAACTAAGAAAACCACCATTCTGTCCATGCACTCCATAGTATAATTCAGTCTTTATGGATATATACCTCTAGTACGAATAGGATGGAAAAGATATTTTCTCTTGTTAAGCATCTCACCAGAGATACTATTTTATTTCACTGATTAGGAGACAATAAGACATTTGAGCCCTTGTTCACCACTGCAATAACTTGGAATTAAGCCTACCTAATACTGTTGATACTAGAAAAAGTATTCCAGCATGTGGTATGTTTTAACAGCAAAAATATCCCTGAAGCATGAGGTGCAGATTGATTACTGGAAGTTTTAAAAACAGAGACTGATTGTTTAAATGCTTCAGCAGGCAATTATTGACTTTTTTATCAGATCTGTGATTGTAATTAATTACATCTTGGAAGCTGTAAGATCTGGTTTATCAGTAGTTGCATGGATTAATCACAAAATGGATTTCCCTTAGTTCTATACTTCACCACTCTGCTTAAAGGTTCTCTTTTTTTTTTTTTTTTTTTGTCAGCTGAGCACTCTTCTCCCATTCTATGCTGTTGTTACAGTAGTCAATTTGCTTAATATTGTAATGCTTCTAATTTTACCACAGTTTCAATAATTTCCATTATTTCCCATGTGCATCTTGGAAGTAATAATGATTAATATTACAGTTTACTGTGCAAATAGTATGCAAGGTGAGGTCTCACCAATACAGAGGGATAATTGCTTCTTTGGCGAGCTATCTTCATCTACTATTCAAACTTTAGCGATATTTTAGGAACCTCCTTAACCACATCTATCTGAAGAAAGGCATGATGTTCAGCCTGATAAGGGAAATGAATTTTTAAAAGCTGTGTTGAAACTGTTTATTCCAGCTCAAAGTTCAGCTAAAATATAATTGATTACCAAACTATTAGTTTTGTGCAGATTAAATTAAATTCTTCAGTTTCAGTTAGGTTTGTTGCCAAGTAGGTTTGCATTAGCATTATAGTTTGTAATTCATATGGGAGTTTCAAGAAGCTGTTAGCAGATGCAGTAAGAACACATAACAATCATTGCCTGTACCAAAATTCAACTCCTACAAAAACTTGTAAATCTCTTCTTTTGACCCCCTTTAAAAGACTTTGAAACCAATACATTTACAGAAGATTTGAAATGGGTTCTAAACTTGCCAGTGGTACAATGGGAGCTGAACAAAATTGCTATCATAACCCTGTGAATCAGAAAATTTTCCAGTGTTTCTGCGATGGCATCCATTTTGTAACAGAATTCTTACAGGAAGAAGTTCGGGAAAAAAAATAAAAAAATCATCTTTTCCAACTCACCCCTTTGGGAAAAATCATTTACTAACAATAAACCAGAAACATATTGACCTCAGTAATTGACTGTAGGAATCTAAACCACTGGGGACTTGTTGTGTATATTAAACTTTACACAGTTGCTAATCTCAAAACTAAATTATCACTCTCCTACATCTAATTTTATTAATATATGCAAATCTGAGGGCATATTTATAACTCAGCATTCATTAGTTTTATTTCTCCAAAAACCTCTGTAGTGTCAAGTGAACACATCAACCCCGGAAACCCTGCATGATCATAAAACACTGTGAGTGAAACTTCTGGCAGCAAAACCATTCCAGCAAATAAAGCCACAGATGTTTCCTTCTCAGTGTCACAGAACTACTCAAGAGGAAACGGACTGTGAAGTGTATTTTGCTGTTCCTTCAAGAATTTACTCTTCACTCTTAAAAAGAGCAATTTAACTCTTTCTAATGGCTGTGCCATCTGTTCAAGTCAGTTTGATGTCCCTTAACATTCATAAATTCCAATTTTTTTTTTTTTCAGAAAACAAGGATTATGGCTGATTATTATTACTACATAATAATAAATGGACCTAACATATAAGGGCTTGTTAATAATAGGGAAGAGAAAGTAAATCAAACCCGAACAATTAAATAATGAACTTGTCCTGAAATAACAATTTGAAATCTTAACTTCAGACCAAAAACCATCTCCTAGGTTAACAAATTTCAATAGCAGTGTGGAATATCCTGTTTCCTATAAACATATCAATCACTTAATTGTATCATTACTTTTGATATTTTATTTCTATTGACATAAAAGAGAATATATATACTATTTTTTACTCTGCATTTTTACTAGAATTACTTGTCCTCTTTTTATTTAATTTTTTCATCAAACATCAGTATTTCTCTCTTTTTTTTCTTTCTGTAAATAGATCTTGAAGGTTACTAGATTTTTTTACTTATTTATTAGTTTTCAGTTATTCTTTCTTTAACAATTTGTTTGAAAATTTTGTATTATACTGAGATCAAATTAAGCTAGAAAATCTGTGATTTTCTCTGTATATAAATTGAATTTACACATAGGTGTTCTGCTTGCTGTTCCTGAATCATTCACTATGGACAGGTATCATAAAGTAGGGCTAGTTGACAACTGTGTTAGCATAACTTTAATTAGACCTACAGGATAAGGACACAGTTTAGTCATAAGGACTGGGGCATATCTTGCACATAAACAGCCTACTAAGCATTGGTATGAAAGTTATAAATATATCAATCATTTTGAAAGTTCTGAACATGTCCAGAGTCTTCCAGAGGAACAAACTGTGACAGCTGGTTGTTAGGCATGCAGTGATTATGAAAAAGACACTCATGAAACAGAGATCCTCTGTCCAGTCCTGTAACCAGTATTTTTTCCCAGGGTTGCTCACAGATGCCAGGTCCTGGCCCAGCACTACACAAAGTGTAGTGGATGGAGCCTCTACCACAACATGGCAAACTTCTGTACTATTTATCTCCTTCTGAACAAGGAAGTCCTGTAGTTCACAAAACTGCAGTAATTTGTGACTAAAACCTTTTAGTATCCAAGTCCATTTAGTCCATGCAATGCCATTTCATCTTAACTAGGAAACCATGCCACTGTCAAATTCATGTTTTGTTAAATCACCTTGTCAACTAACTTCAGCATAGTTCTAGCAACTGTACTGTGAAAGGAAGTAAGACTTTGCAGTCAAAATTCAGCTACACAGTGCTCCTTTTATCTAACTTTTCTCTTAATAAAAATAGTCTTGAAAGTGCTTTCAATAATAGCAAATTAAAGTACCAAAATTACAGTCATCTTTAACCTCTCCTTTACTTAATCTCTTCAATTCTTTCCATCATGCCATCTTCCACAGTATGATACTCTGTGTCTAATTTAAAATACCTTCTGGTGTTTGTCTGTGATGGGTGAGGGGAGATAGCTGTATCCAGTTTTATTCAGTAGTTTCTTTGATTATCATCAAAAAAAAAATAAAAAATACAGTGCATTCACTCCAGTGATTCTTTCCCATGGGCACCAGGGCACAGAGACAGTGTCTGCATACCAGCAAACATTGCTAAGCTTCACACCAGGGTGGAGGAATTCAGAACCCTTACCAGGTGTCTGTTAAATACTAAAGTAGATTTCTGTCATTCCATGCAAATACAGGTGGATTAAACTTCCTCCTATGATTGCCTATCCCACCAAGTGACTACAACATATCACAATCACAGAATATGATGTGTTGAAACAGACCCACAGTGATCATCTAGTCCAACTCCTGGCCCTCCACAGGACCATTCCCAACAGTCATACCATGTGCCTGAGAATATCATCCAAAAGCTAATTGAACTTCATCAGGCTTCACTCAATACCTCACCACCCTGAACTTCCCTCACAAAAATGGGCTCCTTTCCTCATCATCCTGGGCTTCCCTCGGTGGATCCAGACTGCAGCCATCACTTTGACAAAACTGAGACACCTGCCACCACCAAGACTGCCACAAGAGGATCAATGGGATGCTGTAGGAATCCAGAGTGGTGATATTTCTTCTACTTAATCTGTCTCTCTGTCGCTCTCTTTCTCTCCCCACGCATCTCTCTTTCCTATTTCTTTCTGTATCTCTCTACCTAACATTCACTGTTATATAAAAATCTCTACTATTGATTTTGACACATGGTATATCTTGCACCATAATTCAGGCAGAGGAATCTCTCTAATAATTTTAAGAGCCTAATCATAAGACCAGAACTCAATCAAACTACTCACAGTGCTTATTGCTGCCAGTAGTATTCTTTTCAATTTGACTACAGAACAATAGTGATGGAAGTGATTATTCTCCTAACATGTAATGCAGTTACTATTGAAAAATTTATAATCTGGCCTTCAGGTAAGAGAACAGTCTATTTCCCTCCAATATGAGATAGTTTAAACATTGGCAACTATTCAGAATAGCACTCTACCAGTAAAGCACTTAGTTTTCATTGTTCTGGGACTGAATTATTTTCAGAAATCATAAATAGGTTGTCCTGAATAAAAGACAGAATTTGTGCTGATTGTGTCTCAAGTGATATATGAATATTATTTGACTAGATAGAAATTCTTTTGCAAAAAAAAGTGTACTGAAGTTTATCTAAATATGTTTTAAATAACATATTAGAGCTCACAAAACAAAATGAGATCATGTGCCTAAGAAAGATACAGAAAACCTCTTCTAGACACTGGTCATTAAAGTGGGGCTTTTTTTCTTCCCTTCTTTCCCCCCCCCCCCCATAACTCAATATATCAAAGCATCTAATGTAATAGTGAGCAGGAATAAGGAAAACAGGCTGCTGTATTCTAATTATGTAACCTACTGTGGGGAGTTAGACTTTGACAGCTTCCAGACTCCCACCCCATTTTAATTATTCCCCCTCCTCAAGAGGACAAAATAAAATGAGAAATGGTAATGGGTCAAGATAAAGACAGGGTGATTGTTTATCAGTTACCATTGCAGGTAAAACATGTTTAAGTTAAGGAAAATTAATTTGAATTATGTCAGTTAAAATAAAATCAAAATTTAAAACTATTTCCCCACCTCAGCCTCAAGCTGAACTATGCTCCTTCTTTTTTCAAGCACTTAATTATCTTCCCAGAGATTTTTTTTTTTCATTACACCAAGTTATAACCTCTTGTTTCAGCTTGTGGCTATTGCCTCTTGTTCTCTCACTGTGCACTTCAGTGAAGAGCCTGACATTGTCAGTTACCTTGTTTTACACAGTGGAAAACTACTCTTTAGTTCTCTCAAATCTTTCTCCAGTCTTGTGCAAGTATGCACAAGTCTTGTACACTAAAATTTCCTCACTGTGTAAATGTTCCAGCTCCTAACCATGTGTGTGGCTCTCCAATAAACTCACTCCAGGCGATCAACTTCTTTCTTGTACTGGTAAATTCAAAGCTAGATTCAGTATTCTTGATGTAGCTAACTGTGGAGAAACTGCCCTCTGATTCCTACTGCCCCTACTGAATTCCTTATTGCTATTTTATACTTTGATAGCTTTCTACTTATTGATATTTTATATAAGATTGCAGGATATATATTCATCACATCTCAGTTTGAAAATATAGAAGAGTAAGATTAGGCTCTGTTGCCCACACAGAGCTGTAGAGTTAGTGTGATTTGAGATGTTCAAGTTTCATATTATGGGAATTCTATGTTTCAGGAGCTGTGGGCTTTCTTCACAGTCTGTCATATCTTCCAACTTTATATCATTTTCTCAGATACTGCATAGCTTCTGAAACAGCATTAGAAATCTATATTTCAGATGCTGAATTGCATTTGGCTCCCTTTTCAGTCAGTGAAGAGAAAGGGACACTTCTGGAAAAAAAAATCTTCCAACCAAATGTGAACATTTACTTTAGAATGTTATGCATTATATTGTATTTCACAGCACAGATGATCACATCCTAAATTAAATATCTATGTTTAGTTAACAAAGTCTTGCACCTCAAGTGGATAATTCTACAAATTTTGAGAATATAGATCAGACAAATCCATATCATTAACTTCCCCTTTGGACCCATGCCAAGGTTGTAAACCTCAACATTTAAAGACAAGATGATTTAGGGATTGGAACAGCACGTTAAACTTAATCTACCAAACCTAATAGGAACCTGAAAAGCAGCTGTATAGGTTATGGGAACATCAATTCTACAGAGTGTCTTTCTCAGTTGAGGAGTGCCTTTCACAAAGATTTTCTTTCATTTGCTTGTTGGCTGGCTGTTTTAATTTTGTTTAGTTAAACACCAGAATTGCTGTAGATGAGGTTTAATCCTTAGAAAAATAATATTAAGTTACATTACTAAAGGGGAAAAATACAAAGATCCAGAAAAAGTCAGGTAAACAATGGCAGGTGGAGAAACATTAGTTTCTTTTTTTTTTTTTTTCAAGGATGCTTGCATGCTTGTCTCAATGAGCCCTATATGTGTTAAACTGTGTTAATCCATGTAGACAGTGATGTGTGAATATTTTTTGTGCATCCATACATGTCTATTGGGAATATGTGATCAACCTTGCACTTGCTTAACCTGAGGACACAGGTACGGCAGCTTTATGTCTGTGAGGCTTAGAGTTTCAAAGGGATTATCCTGACAGTTGCAGAAAGGCAAAAGTTCTTTCAGGCAGCCAATTTATATGCAGCTAATTATCCTTTCAGCAAGGTTAAATGTTAGTGCTCTTGTTCTGCTACTTTAGAAGTATGGTAAGAAATTAGAGGTGTTTCTTAAGTTACTTTTAACTAGAGAACTTTGTATTGAAACTGTGAATGAAGGGTCTAGTGCATCTTTTGCACTTTTAGGTAACATAGTGCTATTCAGCTGTCTAGATTGCTTAAGGCCTGCATGTGATTTGGTGGATTGATTTCAACTGTGGGGGAATAACTTTCAATTTTCTGTGTCCCTCTCAGATATCACAGTTTTCCTAAATGCCATTGATGTTTAAATGGTAAATATCCCAAAGTAAAACTATACAAAATAGTAAAAAAATTAGTTGTCATGTTGAACTTTTTGTTCATTTCAACAAAATATTAAAGCAGTCCCTGCATATGTATTGATAATTTGTTTTCTCAAATTAAGTTTTGAGAGTGTGTGTAGCTGCATTGTGGAAGTAGCCCGGGCATTCACAGAAAAAAATCTGAAGAACATTTTGTCTCTTGTTTGAGCTTGTCACAAAGTTTCTTTAACAGCATTGAATCTATTTGAAGATCAGATTTCACAGGATAACTGTGCATATTGACTTTTCTCCAGCTCATTTATATATTATAATGATGATGCCAGTTGCATTTTTATAGTGTTAAATAGCAAGAGCTTGATGCCCTGTAAAGAAATACCATGAACAAAAATAAAAGTCTAGGTAAGATATCTAATAAATTCCTTCCTATTTTTCTTCCTTTTTTTTTTTTTTTTTTTTTCCCTTTTCTATTTGAAAAAGTAAGTGATCCACTCCAAAACCAGTATTAGGTCAGGACTTTATCTACACTCAGCTTTAGTGTATAGTTACAAGGAAGAGTTGGGGATCAGTCATAGTACCTTGATTACAATGCTAGAGTGGTTAATTCACATTTGTGTCTGTCAGCAGTGGCTTAGTCCATTCTCCTAAGTAACACAGAGAGAGTGGAAAATCTTAATTACTAGATTAATACTTTTTTCACAATTTTTAAGTTCTAGAAAGCTTTTTGGCACACATAGCCTTGTGTCAATGCACAAGTGAAGTGTCACTAAAACTTCTGAAGCAACAATTCAAAAGGTAGCCCTGGAGGGGGACTGTTTAAGACTGCACCAAATTTGGCTACTTCATCCCATGCAGTGCTCCAGCACTGTTACCACCACCTCCACATATTTTCATGCCATGTCCTAAAGAAATACAATCAAAAATTTAAGGCAGTGTAAACATCATTCTGGCAAGAAGAAACTCCACTTTATCTCATATACCTCAAGTTGGAACAAATAACAAATGTGTCAAAAAAATTATATATATTAGGACTGGTGAGCACCAAAAGAGTCACAGGAAAGATGCATGACCAGAGTTTTTACAGTGTAAAGGTGATTAGAGTAAAATAGACATACTTGGTCAGAAGCTAGTTATGAACTAGTAACTTTTATGTTATTTCATGTTTCTACAGTTTACTGTACAATGCAGTTTGGTGTGAGACACATTTAGTACTGAAACACAGCAAGCAAACACCAAAGGCAAATAAACTCGCTTACACCTCATTGAAATATGGGTTTACTTATTAGTTGCTTAAGTGCAGGTGATTGCCTGTCCTGTTCTAACAAAAAGATGCAAACTAACATCTACTTTATCTATGGAAGGGGCACAACTAGAATAGAGGACATTTTAGATGAAAAACTGCATTTTTGAGGTCCACCAGAAGATTTCAAAGGAGATATAGGCTGTAGAAAATTAACAAACTCTTCCAAAAATAATGGGAGAAAGGATATGATATAAGATTCAATTCCACTTGAGGTGCACTCTGGGAAGCAATTGTGAGCCTGTTCTATGGCATCAACTCTTCAAGAAGGTCTGTATTCTATGAATGATTCTATTGATAAATATTGAAAACAGTTCAAACTGGAATATATAGATGGAAATCCCAATTGCTACTTCGTTAGCAAGTCATTAAAATAAGGAAGACTAAGAGATACCTGCTAAGTACTTTCTGCAGATACAACAAGCAGATTTTATTTCCTTTCTGCACCATTTGTCTTTTACGAGTATTTGTACAAGTGTTTAAAGGTCTTAATATTTTAAGTGTTATTAATAGACCATCTGAAAATTATTTTAATCTAGGTGTTTGGCTTTTTTGTTTGGTTAGGTGGTTGGAGTTTTTTTGTTGTTATTTTCTTTGTGTGTAGTTCAGCAACCCTGACAGTAACATGACATTTTGTTCTTATTAGAGTATGCTGAAATTGTAAAGCAGTCCTTGGGTCATCTTAAGCTCTCAGTACTTTAACTGCAGCACAGTCCCAATGTTCTAAAGCTAAACCAGTACATTCCCTTGGAGAGTTTGTATTGCACAAGCCAGGCTGACAGAAGAGTCTTCCAATAGCCACTGATGACATTGAAGGCTTTCTGGCAGAGAGGCCTTAAGATTCACGCATAAATCCATGCATATACATGTAAACCAAAGGAAACTCCAACAGTTATTAAAATTTCCATATAGCTGTGTTAGCTTATTGTAACAGGCAACTATAACTCCAGCTAACTTTATTAGTTTGTTCTTTCAAGGATTCCTGTGATAAAACGTTTTTTCTACTAATTTATGACTTCAAAAGCATAAAGCACTATTAATGCAGAAGGGTGAATAAACAGACAGACAAGGTTAATGTTCTAGCTGTGAAAAATATCTAATATTTTCATTTAAAATGGGACACTTTACATGTGGTTCTGTCTTTTGACCAAAACCTGGAGCAACTCAGATACATAACTCTCTTATTTTCCCAGTTGGTCTTCCCAGGCTTATAGCAGAACAATATTTAGAAAATTATGAAAGGAAGCTTGAAATGTTGTAGTTAACATGACTGAAGTGGCTGTCATCTCTTCGGATTCACTAATTTTTCAAATGTTTTAAATGTTCTCTTTTTCAGTTTGTCAAAATGTTACTGTGTGACAATATATAGATATATATACAATCTTAGTTGTAACTACAAGTATGGTATCTTCTATCCCTCAGGAGGAATTTCATTTAAGCAGTAAATACCTGATTTATCTAAAGATGCCTATTTATCATTCTTGAACAGAGCTCAAAAAAAAAATTTACCCAGGAGGATGACAATTATGTTCTACAGCATATCCTTAGGCAGTTGAGCTATATGCAGGTATTTAAGGGAATCTGAGGTTTTCTTATAAAATTCTATTTATAAATTCATTATAGATCAAATCTATCCAGTTTTGCCTTCCCCTTAGAATATTTTAAACAAATGCTTAAGGCTAAGCATAGGCTTTATTGATTCACTTTTCATTCTGGTTTTATTGACACTGACAATCTCTCATGTCTAGTCAGTGTTTCCAAAACTAAGACTGGCACTGTCCTAAGAATCTGTAATTCCTTTTTAAAATTATTATTTTTATTTTTACTTTCCATGTTTCAGTTTAAAATTTGGCAGTCTCTTCCAAAAAATTTGTACACTGTACTTCTAATATCAGAATGAGTCTGTTTTGGATGCTTGTTATAATGTTAAATCACCTTAACCCCTATCTGAACCAAAATCAGCAATTTTATGGGGGAGTAACTGAACAAAATTTAATTAAGTAAATGCATTAGAAATCAATTCATATCCAGCTAAATTTCTGGTAGCTTATAAATGACTGTATACTTCACTAATGGAAAATATTCCATCCTGCAAATTTTCTGCCAGACTTCTTATTTGAATTGAATGTACTCTATTACCGTTTGAAGTATCAAATTAATATAGTCTGACAGCCTTTTTATCCATCTGGGAAAGCCCACAGCTTTTGAGGGAAATCATGGCACAGAAGCAGTTACACTTCTGTCCCTTTATTTGACCTCTTTCTTTCTCTACCTTTTCCAGATGCAATATTTGTATCACCAACAAAATATTAGAAATGCAACTTTAAATAGTATGATAGTCAAGTATCATAATTAAGATTCCCCATTTAGTTCATTGCTTTTATCTGACTAACTTATTATTTACTAGGTAATTATCATAAACACTATACTACAGCTAGACAACTTTATAGGATCACAGAGTAACACAGGCTGATTCCTATTGTTTTTTGTTTTGTTTTCTCTTGGTTAATTTTTGAAATTTTAACACTGCTTATGTGTTTAAACAACAACAACAACAATTCTGTGAATGTTCTCATAGACCTGGTGGGAAAAATATCTTCATTTTTCCAGAGACTCAGTCAGTAGTGTAGATGGATAGCTGCCTATTCCAAACACTGATATGTATTACAAAGCTGAAATGAGTTTAGAGCGAAAAAAGGGAGAACCCACATCACAGAACTACAAAATCACAGAGTTATAGAATCACAGAATGGGTAAGGTTGGAAGGGACCACAGTGGTTCATCTCATCCAACCTCCCTGCTGAAGTAGGGTTGTCCTAGAGCACATGGCACAGGATTGTGTCCAGATGGCTCTTGAATATCTCCAGTGAGGGAGACTCCACAACCTCCAGTCCCGAATATCTCCAGTGAGGGAGACTCCACAACCTCCAGTCCCCTAACTATCTTTGTAGCCCTCAGCTGGGCCCGCTCCAGGAGCTTCATGTTCCTCATGTCCTGAGAGATGTCCTTTGAGATGAGGTGCTCCATCACTTCACTAGGGATTGAAGTAAGCCTGACAGACAGGTAGTTCACTGGGTCCTCCTTGCCCTTTTTGAAGACCAGTGTTTGAAAACCATGGGATTGGATTAAACTAGTCTGCATGAGAAATTTAAGAATGCAGATAAAACATTTTAGAACATAACAGTAAATTTAATATCATACCTTATAGTCTCAGCAGATTTAATGGTTACACTACATAAACAGAGCTCTTTGGCTTTGTGCCTTCACTGCATGCATGTATTGAAGCTACCTTCTATTTTGCTTAGCAATATAATCCTTCTAAATCTGGTTTTGAAAGCTGTAGTATTTTTCCCAGTCTCAAATAGCTGTTCAGAATAATAAACCCAATTCAATCTTAATGTCATGTATTTGAAATTGACAGGCTGAACTTGGCATCAAAAATAGTGAAGGGCTAAAGTTTGTATTGTAGTTTGCTTTTATTATTTCATCAAAGGTAATTATAGTAAAATAGGTAATCACCAAAGAGATGATTAATTTACAACATAATGAAGGTAGCATGCTTCCCTATCAGATTTAAAAAACAGTAAATGTGCACATTAGATGTACCAAAGCAGAACTGAGAAAATTAATGACTACTTCTTTGTATTTAGATGCCATACCATCTCTCTCCAATTTCTCTTTTAAGATGAAATGTCTCTCACCTCTAGAACAAAATGCTCAAAACAGTGGCTTAACAGACTCTGCTTGATTACAGAAGGAAGCTAAACACTAGACTCAAAGGAAACATAGAGAAGGGAAGAGAACATGTACAAGCAAAGTAGGAAAATATATCAGAGACAATAGGAGATTTGAATTAAATTAAATTGAACTTCTGTCAGTGAAAATTTGGACCATACAAGCATGGTAGAGACTTGTGTCATGAGATACTGTGTGTTGACTCTATAGACTTAGCAGAAGAAGGTCTGGATTTGCTTTGGTAATCAGTAACTCAGTAGAACAGCATCTCTCTTGGAACAGTCTCACGTCAAGCTGGATTTGGCCACAGATAGAGCAACAACTTGAAAATTACTGTAAAGTATGTATATATGAATTCTGAGTTTATGTAATCAGAGTATGTTTTTATGATTAATTCTACCTTTCCAGCCTGTACTGATTTTGATTGTGATACAGTTAAATTTCTTCATAGTAGTTGATATAGTGCTGTGTTTTGTATCTGTTACCAAAATACTGTTGATAACACACTAATGATTTAGCTGCTGCTGAGCAGTGCATCAAGGCCTATACTGTTCGTCACAGTGCCCCACCAGTAAGGATTCTGGGAGTGCACAAGGAGTTGTGAGGGGACACAGGTGGAAAACAGATGGGAAAGGTGATCCCAAAGGAAAAAAAGGGATATTCCATATCATGCAATGTCAGGCTCAGCAATAAAAGCTACAGAAAGAGTTGGGGATGTTCAGAGCGATGGCATTTGTCTTCCCAAGTAAGTGTTATGCACAATAGAGCCCTTCTTTCCTGGAGATGGCTGAACACCTAACACCTGCCTGTCAATGGGAAGGAGTGAATTACTTCCTTTTTTTTTTTTTTTTTTTTTTTTTTTTTTTTTTTTTTGTTTTTTTGTTTTTTATTTTACATGCATGCATCGCTTTCTTTTAATAATTAAGCTGCCTTTTTTTTCTCAACCCACAAGTTTCTGCATTTTCACACTTCTCATTCTCTTCCTCTTCCTACTGTTGGGGAGTGAGTGAGAACCTCTGTGGTACTTAGTGCCTACAGGGACTAAACCGTAACAGACCCATGACAGTTTTGTTATCAACTGTAATAGTCTCATGATGGCTGCTCTTTTATACATACCATATGTATAGTCTATGTTATCTTCCAAATATTCAACAAAAGGCACATTTGTTTTAGCTTCTGAAACCCTTGAAATCAATTCAATTTTTGACTCTAGCTAAGACAGAGACCTTCTTGTTATCAAGATACACAGTATATTGTTTCATCATGTTTACTCTGCTATACTTATGTTATTCATCAGTGATTACATTTATAAAGCAAATATTATTTATATTACAGTTTGGTGTCTCCCCAGGCTATATGAGATAGTGCGACTTCTTAATAGTGAAGTTTAAACACATTAATACAGTAAGTACATTTCTTATTTGATTCTACGTGTAAATATCCAACACCAATTTTGACTTCTGAGCCTCTGGGCTGATTGATGTAGTATACATGAACAGTGTTTACTCATACAGTGCATTTTAAAACATACCTGCCATAGCTAAAATAAGCTAAATCTTCAAGACTAATTTGAAACTAACCCACTAGATATTTGCCCCCAGACTTACCCCTTCAGTTTCACATAAGTCTGGAACTGCCATTACTTGCTTATAATAAATTTTTATCATTTTGCTTCTGGAAAATATCTTATTAAGTCACTCATGATACAAAATTTTTATCAAAACATATGAATAAGTGCATGACAGAGGGAAAAAGAGAACAAAGAGACTTTCCTTCTGCTAAAGTCTGGAAATGTCCCCTATACTTTTGGGTGATAGAAAGATTTTTCTTCCAATTTTAATTTCTCTTAAAGATTAGACACCATTCTGCAAGCCTAAATCAAATGTCCATTTTCTATGAAACTAACTGAATTACTTTCCTCCCAGGCTAAAACACTACAAAATGCAATGTATAAATTTATATATATATTATGTTATACATATGTAATAAAATTTTACGCAGGTTAAGATGCTTTTAGATCACAAAGTACTGAGATTTAAATAGCAAAGCTAGAAAGAATCCATATGTAACAGAATGGATCTTCTTTTGCTGCTCACCACAGGTAATCTCAGTTTCTAAGAAAACTCATTGTAAAGTAGTTTGTACTGGAAAATATACTAATCGCAGTTCAACACCATACAGCTGTCTTTCTCTTGACTTTCTTTTGGTGTTTGACTATCTCATTTTCCTCAGAGAAAATTGTTGGAATCAAACCACTTCTTTTGCAACTGAACTTCAGAAATAGCCTAATGGAAGCAGCAGGCTAATTTCTAGTCCTGGTAGTGTCTACAGTTTTTTCTTTTTTTTTTCCTGGTTGGCAGTTCAGCACAATTTTTAGCGATTAGTAGGTATATCTATCAGAGCCCTTTTTTTTTTACCCTTATAAACAACTTGTCCATTCTCACAACAGTTTATGGCAGACCATGTATTTCATCTGCTTGTTTCTATTTTATCTTTTTTTTTTTTTTTCACTGAAGTTGTTTTTGAATTCTTTTCCTATATATCTTTCAAGACAGAAGTCAACATCCATTTGGCATCCTTTGTTATGACTTGCCCCTGAAAGCGAAGGTCACTGAGGTTCTTTTTAATAAATCCCTTGGGGAAGGTTAGAGTGAAATGAAACTAAATGACCATTGTTTATACACATGTGTATATATATATATATGTATATATATATATAAAAATATATATGTAGGGTTTAGTTTAGAACAATTTGGTTGCAATGTAAAGGAGATACATAGCCATTTTAGTTCTTATCTATAGAAATGAAACAATATAAAAGTATAAAGACATCAGTTTAAAATATATAAGGAAAAGAAAAAGAGAGAAAGAAAAGATAAGAGTGGGTAGTGGAGATGAAAGAGATCACTACCCATGGAACCAGTGATGAGACTTGATTGTTGCAACAAAGATGTTCATTGGTTGAAGTGATGGCCACAGACTAGATGGGTGGTGAGGGAAGCCCACAAAACATATATTCAATATGTTCAGGTTTGGGTAGGAACACCCAGGTGCCTCCCCTCGGGGCAGCCAATTTTACATTGTCTGATACAAAACTGTGGATCTGTTGCAACACTGTGAATCATGCCCATTTCTCTGGTGAAAGGCCCCAGAAATGAATCTGGGGGCACTTCAGGGGTCTTTGATGGTTTATAACACATTCTCTTGTCAGCTTAGTTAAGCCACTTATGTCCCATCAGAAGGGATGAATACCTCCCAAGTGTGAATATAAATGTCCCGATACCTCCCCTGGAGGGGGGGAATTTTATAACTGAGCCAGTTGTGTAAGGGCAATTGTGTAATTGGCATGACAAAAAACATTATCACCCCTAGCAGGACCTGCTTCTTATTGACTTCTTCCCTTACCTGACTCAAAACCCAGCTTCCTGCTAAACAAGTGTTGGTTTGTCATGTTCATCCTCTGACAGGATCTCAAAATCTTCTTCATTATGGAATCTTTATTATTGGTTTTTTTGTTTGGTTGGTTTCTAATTTTTTAAGACTTCTAAAAGTGACTGTCTTGTTCTGTTGTAGAATTCACAATGGGAGACTGAGAAAAAATGTAATTTACACCAAAGACTAAGAGCCGTGATGGGAACGGCTTCTCCACTCCACGAAGCCACTCAGTGTTTGGAGGGGATTGCAAAATCCCCACGTGGGCAGGAGTAAAGCAGCACTCCAAGACAGAATGGTCGTAGAAAAGCCTTTAATGACAGGTGGGAAAGGTTTTTCAGCCCTTCAGGGGTGGAGTTTTGGAGGTAGGATGTGACTGGGTAAGGGTTCAGGGGGAGGGGAGTGGCTTGGGGGCACAGGAACCACTAAGGGAACAGGAGAACCAAAA
>JAWWTY010000001.1:73412454-73448809 GCA_035222235.1 Margarornis squamiger
CCACTAAGGGAACAGGAGAACCAAAACCCAGTGGAAACCCAGGAATGGGGAGTGACAGGTGAGACATCCAATGAGGTCAGGAGGGGCCGTGGCTGATATCTGAGAGGAAGGGAACGTGTCTTTTTCCCATGTTTGCTGGAGACCCTAGGGAATACAATCTGAAAAGGGAGAGACCCATACATTAAAAGGCACAGGTAATGTTGAATTCTAAAGTCTCTGGTCCTTTGGAAGTTGTCACAGTGATGTTCTTGTTTCTAGGGGTATCTTTTTCCACGATGTATAGTCTGGATGATCCTCTGTCTTCCATGTGCTGTAGCAGGGATTTCTCCCAACAAAAGACAAATTATCTGTTGATATAACTCCATCTTTATCAGTCCCGCTCGTGTGTTTCTGAGTGCCATGTAGTGGTAGCACAAGAGCCACACTGCCAACGCAAATAATATATCATTACTTTCTTTTGTTTCTGTCACACTGTGAGGTAACCAAGAAGCATAATTTACTTGAACTGCCCTCTACAGGAGCCTTTCTCTATTCCCAGTACAGGAGACTAGGGACTGTAACTCAGACAGACAAAATACACTCCTCAAATGGTTTGTTCTCAAGGCATGATAAACTTGTGATAAAACAATTTCAGATCTTGTTAGTTACTTACAGGTAAGTGATAAATGCCATTGATTTTGATATGGGAGTTGGTGTTTCCCAGCCTCTTAATTATTATTTTTTTTTTTTCCTGGTCTTCAGCCTGGTAATACGAAGAGAATTCGAGATGCAGTGACCTTGAAATTTGTAATGGATAGGAAAATATAAGACAGAAAGACAGTTAGCGAGGGTTTTGTTTTCTTTTTTTTTTCTCTTTTCTCTTACAGACAGTAAAGTGACATTTCTCATGGTCTAGTGCATATCCATATATTACCTAGGTATTTTACTTCTAACTTTCAGATATGTACTAACAGAATTACAGGGACAGATTTTTACGTGTTTTTTTTTGTCTGTTTGTTTGGTTTTTTGTTGGTTTTTTTTTGTTGTTTTTTTCCCAGCACTTTTTTGGTAACTCTGAAGAACCAAATAAATGCCAGTGAAGCTGACTAAGTGTTGTCCTAAGGCAAAGGTATTACCAGAAAACAAAAAGTCACAGTAGAAGTAAGTTTTAATAATCAAAGATGAAGGGAGATTGTTATAGATAAGCCTTGCTGTAAGTAACAGAAATTTTTGACAATGTGAATACAAACTGGTTTAAATCAGATTATCTACAAGATGAAGTGAGAATACAAATATGCTGTTGAAAATACTTTCCAAACATAAGGGTAGTGGATAATAGAAAGAGACTACGTAAAGAGGTTAAAGAATACCTGTCAGTGGAGATTTTAAAGAGCAGGTCAAACATAAAGATTAGTTTAAGCATATAATATTTTCCTTTGGGAAAGACAATTCTTCATGACCTTTTAAGAATGCTTCGTGTCTTATGTGGTGTTACGATTTTGCAACTAATACTCCACCCTAAATGCTCATTTAAGCAAACTGATTTTGTCTTGATTCAGGGAGAAGATATTTGAAAATTTAAAATTTGTAATGAAATAAAGCATTTAAAAGAGTTCAAATTACATTTTGTATTCAATAACAGTTTTTCTTACAAAATATTGTTAAAAAATACCATAATTATTAAAGTGATGGAAACCAGATCAAAGGTTTCAAACCTATTAAAATGGAAAATGCCAATGAAGATGTCAGTTGACTTTTGTCCTTGTGAAGAATCTTATTAATCCAATCCAAATATTTTTAATAGAATAAAAATGTTTATTCAAATTTATTTTACTACATTTCTGTACACTAGTCTTCATAATTGAAACAAGCAAGGTAATCAAGACATCTCAGAAAATCAAGAACGTGGAAAAGATTAACAAAGTTTTAAATCTTGGGATGTGAAATAATTTCTCTTAGTAAACTATTTTTTTCACTCAAAGATTAAAACAAAAACAACCAAACAAGAAAAAGAATTGTAGGATTTTTTTAATCTACCTTTTCATGGGTCCTATAAGTGACTATGTGAAAGCTAACAGGCAGCCGTTAACTATATAAATGTTCTGTTCTGTCCTTCTGATTCCTTCCTACAATATCATTCCAAGAACATCACTGTTCCCTTTATATGAAATTTCTGCATCGAAATCATGGGATTTGAGATGACATAAAAAACTTGAAAGCAGAAGGCATCCAAAAGCTTGCATCTTAAAAGAAGAAATATTATCATTTCAGTTAAAACTGAAATTATCTGCTTTTACTGATTGAAGTATATATTTTACTTTGATTCAGCTTTTGAATAGCACATATGTATATACAGAGATAGAAAAGCAGAGCACAATGTTACACGATTGTTACTCCTCAGAGTAGGAAAGACATAACTGGGACTATTTAGATATATAGCAATGGACAGTAGGTAAAAGAAAATTATTTCAAAAGACTCAATTTTTTTCTTTTTTAATTGATCAGGTGTAACCACTGGTTCTTTATAAATCTATACAACACTATTATTCAATATTGTGTCATACTATGTGTTGTTTGCATCCCTAACTATTATATATAACTATTATAGTATAGAAAGATAAATTGAATGAAATGGAGAAAAAAAAAAAGCACACTAGTTTCAGTTTCATTTTAGGTAAAAACACAGTGTGAATGAACACTGAGGAAGAAACCCTCATGATCATGTATCTATTTAACTTCAGAATGATATTAGGATATTTTTTCAATTATTCTATGACACCATTTTTAATATTAGCATGGAATAATTAGGAAAAATAAGTATTGAGGAGAAAGAAATTGATAAGTAATCAATTTCATATGTGAGAATCTTATAAATCTGAGATCTGAAACAATCTCATTTATTAATGCATTTGGAGATCCAGATCTCTCACATTTCTTTCTGGAACAAGTCAACTGAAAGTCATCGTGATTTGGATCAATATCATAAGTAAACAGCTCAGCACTGAAAGTTCTCAATGTAGAAAAGTGCTTTTTGTTAATGGCTAAAAGTATCACATTTCTTTTAAGTAGCTAATTTTATTGTTGTCATTATATATTATACTTCCTTTGTACTAACCTCATTTATGGTATAAAGATCAGATTTTAAGTACATTAGTGTAGGTTTATTTGCAGTATTTTAATATCCCTTGGGTTTCATTTTGCACTTCTAAAATTTTAATTAAATGGTACAGGAAAATAGAATCTATGCATTATCTAAAACACAGCATGTTCTTTTAAGGGTTTGTAATAACTGTGCATTGTTAAAAAAAGAAATAAAACATTTAGGATCGGAGTTTATTGTTGTTTTTTTTTTTACTTAAAAAATTATAGTTATTTTTCCAGATTTTTTTTTTTTTCCTGAAAGCTTATTTTGTGAAAAAGTCGTGTTTTTACCTGTCATTCTTTGTTTACAGGTGTTGACTATCTAACACACCGACTCATGCCCTCTGTCCTGAGATGAATGCTGAAAAATTTTTTGTGCTTTAAGGAGAAATGAATCCTTCTGCCTCATCTCTACAAAGGCTTATGTATCTCAGGACCTAGTCTTTTGTGCTGTTCTGTGTAAACTGCATTAGAAAGTACTTGTATGTATAAAGTGTACCATTTCCAGACCACTGTGCTGATCATCTTTAAATCCATGACTAGGTTTCCAAACAAACTACCTACTTTCAACTAACAGACTGGAAGATCCATTTCTTCAGTACACAGTGGGATGGGCAAGTACCTTTCCAATATAAAACAGGTTAGAATGACATACAGTATAGTTGTACCTCTATCAACTTTTTGGAATACACGAACAAAAGAACTGCAAGTTTTACTGGTACTTCTTCCCAATACATCCCTTAATCAGAATGCTTAATGAGTATGATTGTAAACAGAATCTGATTTGAAACACACAACATGAAATATCCCCCAAATAGGATCTCAACCTTATTGAGTTATAATTTAGATATCCTTCCTTAAAAAACACAACTGTCTTTATAAACCTATAAATATCCTGCTGCCTCCTCTTCTGAAGCATTCTCCCACGTGGAGCCTGTCTTGCATTTCAGCTGGAACTTCCTTCTTTCATATTCAGGCCCCTGACACTTGTGTTCATTAATTTTCAACCTGCAAACAAAAGGGGTTTGTTTGTTTGTTTGGGTTGTTTTGTTTGCTTGTTTGTTTTTTTGTTGTTGTTTGTTTTGTTTTGGTTTTGGTTTTTTTTTAACAAGTTTGGTTTTTTATTTTTGTTGGTTTTGGTTTTGGTTTGGGGGTTTTATTGTGGGGGTTTTGTTCATTTGTTTTACTTTTTGTTATGCAACCTCTAGAAAAAAATATCCATGGGCTTTTGGCTATACTGCAAAAACTATTTTAGTTTCTCCTAAGAAAAAATCTGCTATCTTCTCTTAAAACCAACTGCCAGTGAACTAAATCTTCAAAGTTCTCTGTCTCACTTTAACTTTGTGTTTCCAAATGCCAAGCCTTTCACTTATGTGATCAGATACCGCTGATAAACATTACTAGGGAGTGTTGCCCAGCACAGGAACTTAAGCATACACACACTCTTAAAAGGTTAGAAGAGTGTCTGTCAGAGATTTTGCTTAGGCTAATTCTCCCAGTCAATATTTTTCATGAGTTTAGAGTTGGTTTAGAGTAAGAAACGTTCCCAAAAGATGCTAGAGTAAATCCACTCTGTTTTGAAGAGCATTTAACAGAATTAATTTGGGCAGTCCCACAACAATACGTTTCAGTGATATTTAATTTGTCATCTAAGTATAGCTTATCAGCCCTTCTGTAACAGGAATGGAAAAAGTGTATGTCAAGAAGGGCATTATTCGAATAACAGCAAGATTTCAGAAGACTCTCTGTCTTAAAATAAGCCTTGTAAAACACAATAAACAGGAGAATAGAGACACATTTTATAGGAGAATAGAAACACTTTACACCTTCTAAATACATCAGCTGCAGAAGGATGAAGGATTGACAACTGCTTTTGTATGGCTTAATAAGAAATGACCCACAGTCCAAAATACTGCTGTAAAGTCATATACTTCATTTCATAATGTTTATTTTGCAACAGAGTATAACAGAGGTTTGTTTATAATAGACAGTCAAGCCTTTCAAGCCCTGTAGATATTATCAAGAAAGTATTTCCAAAAAAATACTAATAACATCCAAGTGAGAAGTACAATTGCAGTACAGAATGTAACAGTACTCTTAAGTCCACTTGGAATTAGGTAATCGACATTTTACTAAGCAAACAGCTTTTTTTTTTTTTTTGTAATAAAATCTTTTTTACCATCTTTTTTTTTCAGTTCTACAAAAGATAGTGTTTTGAATGTGTGCAAATACTCTAAAAAATAAAGAGATTTTGCTCACTAGAACTCATACTTACCATGTAGTATTTATATTGATGCTGAAGGAATGAGAAAGGTAGGATTTTTTGGAACTCAGTGGTGTCTCTTTGAACTTACTACAATAATCACATCTGTGTGTCTGAAATTATAAAAATGGATCACAAATAATATTTAAAAAATTTATAAAAATATTTACTAACCAATACAGAACTTTGTTTTCTATTTTGGAAAGGCTATTTTTCCTTACAAAATACTACACACTTCAAAAAAAGTATATTAAAAAACCTAAAGGTCTCTATGATATTTAATTGCCAAACAATTTTAGGGATAATACAGAGAACTGTAAGAATTCACAGCAAATAATGCATGTCATACAATTTAGAAAAGAAATTTAAAAAAAAAAAAAATCCAGAAAAACTCAAACCTACATGTTTTAATATACAATGTAAGTCCTAATTTCTAAAGCTTCCATTCCATTCACGAGTTCATTATATTATATTGGATTTATTTGACGGTACTGAAGAAGGACTCCATGAATAGTTTTAAATGGTATATTTAGTACCAGGATGTTCTCATACAGGTACTTACAAAAGATTTAAAAACACTTCTCATAAGTCACAAACCACGATAAAATTCAGTGTCTCAGCAGATGTTCAGTGAGAGACATGCCATGCTGTCTGTATGAGAATTCTGCAGTTCTGCACCGTGAACTAAGAATGTTCATAATGTTCCCCACTTAATTAAGCAAACTGCAGGATCTTCCACTGAGGTATGAATGTTTCACACAATTTCAGCACAAATGTTACTTTTACTAATAATGACTTTACCACTTTCTTCAGTAGCTCATTTTAAAGTATGACCAGTTTATTCCAACAACCCTCTAAAATGCCATTTTTTTAGGGATAAAATTGATAGTTACCTTGAAATGGACATTCTTGGGAATCAATAATGCCACTTTCTAAAGGTTGTAGCCAAAAAGATATCCAGAAGTGTAGAAAAATTACAGAAAGTCTATCTATTTCCCTTTTAAGGTAAAAACACTTTCATTATTCATTGACTAAATAAGCTTTTCTGATTTCTTAAAAGTCCAGTTTCAAAATTGTATTAATTGCACATTTATAAGGAAGTGCTTCCAATGGTATTTATTGCCTTTCATTGCTTAGGACTTCACAACAGCAGCAGGGTAAAAAATGTTTATCCTTTTACTGTAAATAGAATGCTCAGTCTGATGCTTTGATTTTAAGGTCTGCTAAATATTTTATACAGGCTTATTTAATAGTATTTTTTGAAACTATCACATTACTTATTTATTCCACAAATGTATTCTAGCTGTGGGGTCTAGGACTAAGGATGTCTAAGGACAACTGATGTTGGTACAATTCCCATATAGGGATATGAAAATCATCTTTTAATTAGACTGGTCCAAAACTAGTTGAGAAAAAGAACTGACAATTTGAATCATATTTGGAAGAGAATGTCTATAGATAGTGCAAAGCACTATACTAAATGGACATTGTTGCTAAAAAATAGTGTTATAATGAATTGCCATCAATGTTAATAAGGCCATGCAGAATACACAAAATTATATTTGTACAGAACTCAAAAAAACCCCATGTTTGTCATCACTGTTTGACACCTAGGGATCACTGAAAAGACTCACCCTGAAAAGTGTAACTATAACTTTGATTAACTGTCAGAACACCCACAGGCATTGTTGATGTTACTCTGATTTAAATGGCAGCAAGATTTGTGGTTCAAAAATTAAGCGTATGTATGACCTCTTAAAAAAATTCATGTAAGAAATTATTTTTTTAATCAACTATTTTTCTTAATCAGCATCTTTGAAACATAAGGACGACACTTCACCCACCCTGGAAAAATGTATTGAAGTTCTGAAAAATAAATATTATATCAACTGATGACAGCTTTAAAGATGAGAAAACAGAATTAGAAACGCTGGGCTAATAAAATATGACAAGGCATCAGATTGCAACCAGAGATCCTGCAGCACATTAAAAAGAGAAAGAAATGGAGCAAGACAGTCTAATAAATATAATATGTTTCCTCTTCTTCTCTTTCTTCTCTGTGCACAGGTTTATCTTTTGTTATGAATATTTAAAGACAAAAGCAGTAAAAGTATCCCAGTTGCCCATCTTCAGAGTTCTGTCTTCTGAACACTGGTATTCAAAAGATAAAACTCTCGAAGACTTAATGTGAAACACTGTTGCTTACACAATTTTAAGATGATTAAAAAAAAAAAAAAGAGTCAGTAAAAAGGAATTGGTCTATAACTTGATCATAGTTAAAGTGTTGGGTAGAAAGTAAGTATATTTTTATTTTAAATGATAAATATATGAGTATAATGGCATTATGCTTACTTGTGAATCCTACTTAGAATTCTTGCCAAAAATTTGTTAAACTTTTAGTAGAAATGATTGGAAAGTACTTAACAGTCCCTCTCTATGTATTCTGTATCTTTTGCTGTCACTGTTTGCTAAACTATTTATCTGCATTTCTTGGCTTTGTTTACAACTTATTCCTAGGGAGAACTTTTTTTCCTAAGTTTAGCCACTTTACTTTTCAACTCCTTTTCACCAAAATGCATGTTGATCTACAAATTAAAAAACCTGCTTCTTAATATGCTACTGTTTAGCCACTTGAGTTTTAAATTTTTAAGTTCAGATTTGGAAAAGTATTTAGACTTTTATGGATGATTCACTGTTAATGGATGATTCACTACTTTGTTGGACATGAACTTAAAAGGTGTGACTTACTTTAAAACAGTTTCTAATACTAAGTTTTGGTCTAGAATGTCTGTTAAAATTACCTATTTCTTATCAGGAAAGGACAAAATAACTAGAATAACGGAACACACAGCATTAAGATGCTCTTTCATGTTTCTGTTGATTTTGTGCCTTTAGCACTGAAAATTCTAAAGCAATAGTTCTTTCTTAGGGTCTTTTGAAAAAAACTTGCTTCAATGAAAAAAAAAAAAAGCTAGAGATCCACATCATATGTTGTGCAATATAAATTTTTTTTTTTTTTTTTTTAAAAAAAACCCCTTATTCCAATCCAGTTTTGTTACAATACTCCTCCATGGCTTAATTTTGTGTTACCCATGAAGCATGTCCTCCTCTCAGTTTGTTGGGTTTTTTTGGTTTTTTTTTTTTTTTTTTTTATTAATGTGTATGTGTGTATGTATTTGCAGTTTAAATATTTATACAAGCACACACCTGGATATCTGAAATTGAAGGATATCTATGTTAGTGATACCTAATATCTTAGCATATACACTAAAATAAATAGATTATATCTTTGAAGAGATTGGTTGGCTTAATTGCTGTGCATATGCACTAAGTTATATCTTTAGATGTTGCCTATATAATTTATCCTTAATTTCTCTGATCAACCTTGCCAACCATCTCCATCTAATCAAAGGGAATGGTTGATTAAGCTGTCCAGTTAGATGTATCCAAGAAGTCTGTGTAGGATTAGTAGGTGCAAAGAGGTGTTGAAAACTCAGATTTCCTGAGTCACAGATGTAACCACACAAAGTATTCTGGAATATCTGAAATGGTACCAGATTTTTATGTGTGAACACTTGAATCAAGGTCTGTTTCTTCATTAACTACAATGTGAAGCTATATGAATATCTTCCTTGTATATTGATACAGACATTTCTACGTCTACATGTAAATATCTACAGCAGATGTAACTACAGTCCGGAACTGAGCTATACTCTTAGATGTTTTATGTCAACATTATAAAAGAATATATTAGACTGCAATTTTGAACACCATTCCTTGATAAACGTTATAGGAAAAACACTGTTGCCTTCCTCTGGAGTCTCTTTCCTAACAACTTACTTAGACATTCAGAAAGTCAGTATTAGAAGACAATTATTTATTTCCAAAACTTTCAGAGGTCTTATTATGATTTAAATTAATTATACTACATTATGTTATGTTATGTTATGTTATGTTATGTTATTCCCAAAATGAGGTTTAGGAAAAATTATAACCAAGCCTTTTAGTGGGAAATGGTAATAAATTTAATAAGCAGCAATAAAGAGCAGAGCTATCTTTACCCGACCATACAAGCAGTAACTGTCACTGTCATAATTTTGCCATTTAAAAAAAAATAAAGTAAAATAAAATTGGCTTTAGACCATTCATAATGCCTCCATCTCTAGATTTTATAAGAGTTCAAAGCAGTTGTAATTTTCTTTTTCTTTGCATCTCAAATGTGTTCCTCCTATAGAATCCAGTGAAAATGTCAATTGATTACAAAGACAGTGATAGTCCTAGAACTGAGCCTGAAGTTTTTGAACTAACAGATTATCCCCTCAAGGCTAAAGATAAAAGTCAATATATTACTGCTAATATAATGTTTATCAGCAATTTTTAACAGTCAAATCCTTTCTCACATTCTACATCCCTTTCAAAATTCTGATTTTCTCATAGTTTAGTTATAGAAGATGTCTGAAGACATAACAGCTACATCTTCCACAGCAAACACAACTGATGGATAATGGAAACTCACTGGCAGATACACTTTAATGAAAGCGAGGAAAAACCTTCTTGTAATTATGTTCGCAGACTAGGCATATTACTGGATGAAATCCTTGTTATTAAAAATTTGATTCAATAATGAAGTTACAAATAGAATTCTATTTCCCTTCAAGAGCACTATATTGTATAATATATCAGTGATTTGACTATTATGGAGTATTGTCAAAATTCATAAAGTCAATTTGAAACTTCCAGTGTTATCCCAAATGCATCCATGGAAATTAATTTTTCTGTGAAAGTCAGTAGTTAATATTTTTTATAATAACCTACTTTTCTGCCACTGAAAAAATCCGCAAAGAAGTCACAGTAACATGAAAGTCCAAGACCACTGGATACTCTATCATGTGCACCTACAAAGTTGAATAAAGACAAAAGCATCAGAAGGCTTTAAGTGCAAAAGTCACTATAAGCTTCTCAATATCAGCAGAAAACCTATCATTATGAAATAATGACTGTAGCCATGATATCCAGTTTTAAATAGCCAAATTTTAATTAAAAAATGCTAAATTACATCATGGGCTAAAAATTAAAATATTCAACAACATCTCCATGTAATTGGAAAAAAAAAAAAAAAAAAAGGTTACATGGTCAGTATTTCAACTTTTATTTATCTTGATATCTGCTGGAAGGGTAACACAGAATGCCACAAACAATCCAGGAAGGCTTTTTCAAATACACTGCTAACCACTTCCTGGTAAGGGACATCAAAGAGTCAATAAGACAACTTGCTGTCCTGGACTACATACTTGCAAACAGAGATGTGAAGGTTTGGAGGCAGCCTTTCTGCAGTGACTATGAGATGGTGCAGTTCAGAACTCTTAAGGAAAGGAAAAGAAGAGGAAAAGAAATCAGAAAATAAACAATCAAAATTCTGGTCTCCACCTTGTTCAGGGACCTGCTGGAAGAATCCCAGGGGATATGGCCTTGGAAAATATTGAGTTCCAAGTGACATGCTTGCCTTTCATGCATTGCTTCTTCCAAACTCAAAAATGATCCACCCCAAAATAAGGAAAGTCAAGTAAACATGGCAGAACACCTGCAGAGATGAACAAGGATCTCTTGGCAACACTCAGATATAAAAGGAAGCATACAGGAGGTCACTGAAGGGTTAGCTCAGCCAGGAATAATACAGAGACACTGAATGCTCAGGTATGGGGACAGGAAAATCAAAACTCACCTGGTATAAAATCTGGCAAGTTATGTGAAGGGCAAGAAGAACACCAGTGACTGATAGGTGTATCAGAAGCAAAACAAACATGAGGGAAAATGTGGACTGACTGCTGAATGACACAGAAGATTAATTACAGAAAAGGCCAAAGTACTCAATGCCTTCTTCATATTGGTCTTTACTGTAAAACTGATCTTCTGGAATCCTAGGCCTGAGGTTGATGGGAAAGTCTGAGGCAAAAAATACTTTTCATCAGTATAGGAGAATCAAGTTAGGAAAGATTGGATGTGCCCATCTGTTGTATTTCAACATCTCTCTTTGTGAATGTAAAAGGAGGTGCCTGCCTTTGAGAGGAGCTGAACAGCTTGATATTTTGACTGAAAAACTGAACCCCAAAAAAAGAGACTTGACTATCTACAAGTAAACAAGTCAAGAGCCTAAATATAAGAGTTTAATGTAATTTTAGGTGCACTGAAGTACTTGATATATCTGTATGGGGCTGGCAGGCATGACATGGACCTCTGAAAGATTCATGTCCTTCTGAAGCAACAGCTGGAAGAGCTGCCAGATAATACAGAAGTAAGATCTCACATTACACTGTATATCTATATTTCACCACTTGAACTGGTCCCCTAGCCTACAAAAGTTGCTTCAGCAATGACATTTCAAAAGACTGATTCTTATTGTAGAATGTATGAACTCTTTAGAATTTTATTGTTTTCCCAATAGTTATACAGAAAAAAACCTGGATGACAGATTAATTTCTCAACTTTTAGGTAAGCTATTGTAAGGTAAAATAAGACACCCATATTTCATGTAAGATAATTCTCAGGAAATTCAGCACCCACCTTTTTGCAAGTCTCTAGAAATTACATGAAGAGACCTGATTTGCTTCTGAAGGTGTACATTTATGACACACAGATAATATAGAAGTATAAATAATGTTTCACCATTGTTTCTGCCTGTCAAAACTTCCTACCAAAAAATTCTCTGCCAGCCTTCTGCCAGAAGTTTCATAAGAGCTTCCCATTGGAGTCTTCTTGCCAAAAGATCCTGCTATTGTGATCTTTTCAAAACATCTGAATAGAGCTATGTGCCGAGAATCCACGTACACCCTCCATTAAACACTATAAAAGTGAAGAAAAAAATTGGAAAATGAGAGGGTGAGCAAAGAGAGAGTGAACTGGGTATCGTAGCCAAGAATCATTTCCCACCTCCCCTCTCACCTTCTCACTTTTTTCAATGCCACCGCCTGCTGCCTACCTGCCACCAGAGACTGAAACTGCCAGCCTGGAGGGAACTGAGACCCACCATGCCACATGCATGAGTTATATCTTATCCTTCTACCTTTACCATATTTTTGAAGGCTGCTAGGTCGGGACCCTACATGGTCGGCGAATGCAGCTCTTCACAAGTGACAAAACCCACATCCTGGCTGTACTCCAGAGACCTGAAGCAGCTAAGACCCCCTGCTGCTAAAGAAATGACATTGGAAAAGCAGCAGAGACAGAGAGGGGGGGAAAAAAAAAAAAGGCAGAAACTGCTTCTCTTCCCTCCCACACACCAACTTGGCAAAAAGGTAGTTTTTTGGTGGTAACTTTTCTCTGCTTCTAAAAGTAATCTTAGCTTTTTCTAACCTTTTCTTTTTTCTTCTCTTTGCATCTCTTAGCAATTAATAAAAATCAGGTTTTGGTGTCAATAGATAACTTGTGTGAGTTTTAATTTTGCTCAGGGGAATATTCGAATATGAAGCTCTTTCTGCAATATTTAAGCAGACTGTAACAATATTATATTATTTAAGCAAGAGCAATAACTAGTCTTTAGAATTCACCACTACACCATCTCAGATCCTTAGAGACTGTAACCTTTAACCTTTCCACAGCTAATTGTTAGAGATAAGGAGTTTAAAACATGTTCTAAGTCATAAAGGATCAAAGCAGTAAAAAAATAATTTTATCTAACTAATATGTTTTAATAGAAGTCTTAATGCCCGTAAGTAGCAGCAAATTAAACATTTTTAAATACAACATTTAGTATAAAAATACACTAGCTGGAATGTTGAGATACACAGCACAAAATTCAGTACAACATCACCCTTAACAGAAAAAACAAGCAAGTGACATGACAGGGTGTAATCAAGAAAACAAGCATTACCATCTGTAAATGTACTTTGCATTGAGCTCATGTTTTAAAGAAGTTCTTAAATTCAAAAGAGAACTTTCTGTTGCTTCAGAATGATAACACATCTCTAAACAGTATTCAGTTCTGTGCTGATAGGGTGCAAACTCAACTAGTGAGGGCAGAGGAAGTAAATGGGGATTGTACATTTCAGAAATATGTTTGCTGTCATTGTCCACTTTTAGAAGCATATAAAGAAAATTGAGTGTATATTATACAATTCCAGGCTAATGTGTGACCTACGAAAGTCTAAATTTTGCTCATACTAGAGATTTATTGTAAGACCTACATGAAATTTATTGAAAATTCTCATTCAGTTGCTTTTTTCTGCACACTCTTTGTGCCTTCTTTTTACAGGATTCTATTCTAATTCTCTAGAACTAAACAAAATAGAAGAATCACCTTAATTCTGAGGCTAGTTTGATAAACATTTTTTTCACAACTGAAAACAAGACTGTATTTTATTATATTACCTACCCCTTTGGTATTTATTCTGTTGTAGCCGAACTGAAAGTATGAAATCTACAGTTGTACACAAAGTAAGGGCGTAGTTTCTGATGTAGAAGAAGAGACTGAATATTCACCAGAATCAAATTGTGGTCAGAAATATCCTCTTTGACAGGTAGATTATAATTATTGATATTTTTATATTTTCTATCTTGATGAGTTCGAGACATGGAGAAAAAAAAGGAGAAAGAATATTTTCTCTATCCGAAACCTAAAGGTGACTTTTATTTTTTAAAATTTCTTTCTATTTATTACTTGATAGCATTTTTGTATACCACTAAATAATATGTAATCTGCATATGAAAAGGAGGTGTTTAAAATAATCAGCAATCACTGCATAAACAAGTTCATGCTTGTGAAGCTTGAGTACCTCAAAATGAAAGACTGGTGTAGTGAAGCCTTAGAGTCCTTAAAAAAGAAATAGTGTAATACTATAAGTAAAAGTTCACAAAATGTGAGTTCTTCAAAAGACACAATTAGACAATATTTTTTCTGATTTTTTTTTAATAGACTCTCCCAATAACTTGATGGAACTACAGTGCTTATAGTGTAGAAGCCCACATTACATAAAAGTTATTAAACTCCTATGCTAAATAAGAACTGATTCTGTATGACAGCCTTTGAGATCATGATCACAGAAGTACAACAAAAAAATATACAAATCAAAGAAGTCCAAATAACTATGGAAATACCTTAATGTGGCAGACAGGAAAGGATGAACAGAATTTCACAGCTAGATGTGAATCACATGATATGTCTTCATATTTTTTAGTTAATCATGACAATCATAAGTAAAATAAATGAGACTTTACACTCGCACTGGTAACATCATTGCCTCAAAGAAAATATGTGAATGAAATTAAAAGATGCAGCTTCAAATTGTATGTGGAAGTGGAAGCATTCCCATAATTGGCACAAACCGTGTTCAGACAACACATGTTGAGCTCAAACTATTGAGTAGCAGGTAATGCTTAGAAGTGAAGTAGAGCTTGAGAAACTAAAAGGAGATAAAAGAAGAATTTACGAGTAAAAAGGAGATATTAAGAAGCTCGGACATGCAGACACTTGCAGAGAGGTCAAGATCCTGTTTAGCTTAGGATTCTGAAACTGAGGAGTCATAGTCAGCTTAATTCGGTCCATTTGCAAGCTACTGCTGATTTTTCTTCACAGAATCATTTAGATTGTAGAATACTTCTTGGATCATCAATTCCAACCTTTGGCTGCTCACCACCTTGTTAACTAGACCATAGACCTAAGTGCCACATCCAGTTTTTCGTGAACACCTCCAGAGATGGTGACTCCACCACCTCCCTGGACAGTCTGAATGCCTCAATGGCACTTGCTTCAATGGCACTTGCAACAATATGATCAGATAATAAGGCAGAGCAGACCGCTGGTTAAGTTAAAAACTCTCCCTTCACAACAAATGTTTAGAAAAGGTCTCCTGTGTTATCAATCCAGATCTTTTGCATTTCATTGCAGCAGAATGTATTGCACATAATTTCAGGTGTTTAAACAGAAATAGCTGATCAAAATGAGTATGTAAGTTTTCACATTAAGCAAGAAATCTTTTTAAGCTGATTCACTAATTATCATGGAAGTAGGCTAAACTATTAGTGCAGGGTCTAAATATCTAGTTTTTATAGAAATAGAGCTATATAAGAGAAATTATTCCATAGTCCATGAATTCATAAAATAGTCTCCTTTTCTATTTCCTGCAACCTGTACATTAAGTCAATATACCTATGACCTATAGCTATTTCATACTGCAGCATATGCAGTAAATTCATTCACTGTCCTCTCTTTGAGATCCCATACATTAGAGATGGTGGCATTTCACTCTTTGCAGAAAGATTTCACATATTGTATTTCCCTTGTTTAACTTTCTGACAGCCACATATCTAAAGAATTTTAGTCTGATTAAATTGTGAATACATAAAAAATGCCACTGAGGCACCCAAATACTGCTAGAAAGCAAATTTCTACAATAACTAGCAGACACCATACTGCCAAGTTATTCCTGTATCAGCAGAATAAATTTTGTTCAGGTGCATCCTATCCTTGAACTTTTGCTGTAGTAGACAAACTAACCAAACTGTTGTTTAAGTTGTAGATGAAATATGATTGGCCACCATACCCAAACAACAGAACTAACATGGAATAATTTTTGTGTGCTCAGGCACATAGGCAGCCAGACTGTGCAAACATAACAAGTAAACATCATAACAAGTAAAAACTTTCAGAAGCATTCTGAACAAGCAGGTATTAAGCACTAAAAACGGAGACCACAAAATAGACAACATTAGTGCAATTTGAATGGACCAGTCACCAAGGAAGCATTCTCTTCTCAATCTTATAAATAAGGAACTAAGGAGAGACTCAACAGAAAATGTAGAAACAGGAGAATCTGAGAGACCCCACAACCCATTCCCAAGTTAACATATTGCATAGTTGGAATAGCTGTGTTGATCTACCTAACCTTTATTCTGGATTATGACACATCTTCCACAGAAAGGGGAAGTAATGCAATCCATAGAATTTCATGCAGTTGTGATTGAAGTGTTTTGGTTTCCACACTCTTTACAGTATTTAGTCCTAAAGATCTGTGTAAGGTTGTTAAAAAGATTGATTACATGAATCCCACCATTGGTCTAAAGCGTCCATGGCACTTTAAATTGGTCTTCATGTTTTACACAATCTAGAATTCTTTTTTTTTTTCTTAATGCAGCATGGAGGTTCACCTATTCTTTAGAACCAGGGATCCAGATTTAACAAAAACAAGAATCCATGACTCAAGTAAAATCTTAGCATCCAAAAACTAATTTCAGAATTTGAAGTACAGGTTTTGTTCTAATCATGTGAATATATTATAATTCATATAACTTCCTCTAATGAATAAAACAGCATCTGTACTGTTACATGTTGTCTGCTTTGTCTTCTGCTTCCAATAAGGAATAAAACATTTCCTGCCCTAAAGAAATTTACTGGGCAAGATGTCAGAATATTTATTAAAAGTGAACAGTATTATGTCTTGATCCCTAACATGAAATATATCTCACTCTCCTTAGTCATACTAAAGATCTTTATCAGTGATTGACTGTTTCACAACAGAATAGAATAAACTGCGTACCATACAATCATTTTCTTATATCTGCAACTGGTTTAAGAACTGAGAATATAAACATTGCCATTTAAACCATGCCAGACTGAGCAGGTTGTAGTAGTTTATTTTAATTATAACCAACAATTTTTTTCCAGATTGATTAATTTTGGAAGAAACATCACAACACATTTCACAGACATGAAATATTAAGTGCAGCAGAAAAGTGTAAATGGAATATTTAAAGAAAATCCAAAACATCTTCCTAAAATCTTGTTATCCAAGTAAAGTGCTCAGACTTGTACAGGAATTGTGCCACTGCAACAGACACTGTGGACAAGAATCAATTAAGACGCAGCTGCTCCTATTTAAACAACAATCTTCTGACAACTGTAATAAGTGATTAGTCTAGATGTTTAGCAATCTCACCTTTATGTAGAAAACTTACTAGTTCAAAGATGCAGTTTTTACATTTTTCCAATAGTACATTGTTGCCTGTTTTTTAGTCAAGAAGAATGGTCTGTGATTAATACAGTGATGGGTTTATGCTAATCATTCATCATTTATTCATAAACCTGCAGATGTTAAATTTCTAGAAGTAATTTCATCCTTTCTGAAAAGCTGTAAAACTGCTACACACATTACATGAATATTACAAAGATATGTTCTTACCAATGCTTTGTTTAATAACCATACTGTTTTGTTAGTAGCTGCTGTTGGATAAGGTTATTGTCTTATATCATTTCCCTGTCATTAGTAATCTAATTCCTCCCTGTGATGATATATCCCTTAGTTTTCTGATTCCATGAGATATCTCTTAAATGGCACCATGTGATGCAGAAACCAGTCAAGTTATTTTTTGTTTGCATACAAAAACACTTAAGAAACCTTTAAGGGTAAAAGAAAAGAATTTGGAGAAACCCAGTAACTTAAATTCACAATAAGTTAGTAGAAGCTCAAAATCATTTGCACCAGCTTTTTCAATATGCTTAATGTGTATTTTACTTAGGTACTTATACAGTCACAACAGGAAAAGCAGGCCCTGACAGAGCAAGAACCAGCCTATTGGAAAAAAGTCTGGCAGCTGCCATTACTGGCAAGAGCTCCTGGAAACTTTCAGCAGCTGGCACCAAAGGTCCAGATTTAACAAAAACAAACCCAAAACAAATAAGAAAACTAATAAGCCCACAAAAAACCCACCACCACCAATTAAAAAGAAAAAACCAAAAACAAAACTCCAAACAAAAACACAAAAACCCCAAACCAAAACAAAAAAACCCACAAAAAATCCCAAACAAAATCCCCAAAAAACCTCCAAAACCCAAATGAATAAAAAAAAAAAAACCCACAAGCCCCAAAATGAACAAAACAAAAAAAAAAAAGAAAAAAAAAGAGAAGAAGAGACTGAGGGGAGACCTCATTGCAGTTACAACTTCCTTGTGAGGGGAAGAGGAGGGGCAGGCACTGATCTCTTCTCTGTGGTGACTATGACAGGACCTGAGGAAATGACCTGAAGTTGTGTCAGGCAAGGCTTAATTGGGTATTAAGATGTTATTCCCCCAGTGGGTGGTTGGGCACTGGAATAGACTCCCCAGATAAGTGGTTGCAGCACCAAGCCTGACACAGTTCAAGAAGCTCTTGGACAATACTCTCAGGCATATGGTAAGATTCTTGGGAACAGTCCTGTGCAGGACCAAGAGTTGGACTATATGATCCCTGTTCTCTCATCAAATGCTTTCTTGTTAAAGCTACACAAAAATGTTCCCTAAAAAACCCCCCAAAAAAACCAACCAACCAACCAACCAACCAACCAACCAACCAACCAACCAACAAAAACCTTTATTTCTCATTTAGTGACTTTAGTGAATTGTGTGCTACCTGGTATGCAAAAGAAAAATAGCTCTGTATCCTCTATCTCCTAACACGGAATCACAAGTTGTTTAATCTGTTTCTCTTTTCCACTGATTTGCCTTTTTTTTTTCTTTTTGTTTTTTGTTTTTTGCCTCTTCTACTGAAAAGACATTGATTTGAAGACTGAATGTTTATATGTAAGGACAAGATGACTTACACCCCTACAGGACAGGACAAGACTTAACTAAATTTAGACTTCTATAATGTACATCCCTATATTCAGGCTAGGTCCCTTAGGCTCCTGTTGTCCTGACTGAAAAGAAATAGGCTTTTATAAAATTCACCTCACCAGAAAGTAGGTCAGATATATTTTTCCTGAGAAGTACCCATTTTCCTTCATTAATTATAAAGGAAGCCTTGGTGATTAATTCAGATGAAGATATTTAGGCTACCTGATGGCTAGTTCAGTTACCTAAACATAGATGTCTGGCAACGTTTAAGATGCCCTAGGTTATCCAAGGGCACACGCACAAGACTGGAAATTATGACACAAGGCTCATGAGAGAAGTCATCTGTTCTAAAGTGGGAGCTCAAAGCCCATCCAGGTTTGGTAAGAAACATTACACGAGCTACTTAGGAAAAATTATGAAGTCCTATGGATGTTTTCAGTTCCAGATTTGTTGCCTGCATTTGAGTACCTATTGTATATTGTGATTAACTATTGCACTATAACTAATCTACTCCAGTATACTTTATCAGCTCTGTGGTTTTCCAGTCTTCACTGACTGTATAAACATATGCAAACAATAACTGAGGTTAAAAACATTTACATTTAAACACCTAAATTCACATGCTGGCAATCTAAAAGAAAATCTGAACTCTGAAGTGTGATAAAATTAATCTTACTTGCAAGAGTGTTGGTTGCAAATACCATAGAATTATACAATGCTTTCGGTTGGAAGGAATCTTATAGATCGCCTAGTTCCAATCTCTCTGCTATGGTCAGGGACAACTTCCACTAGACCAGGTTGCTTAGAGCCCCATGCAACCTGGCCTTGAACACTTCCAGGGATGGAGCATTTTCTGGGCAACCTGTTGCAGTGTCTCACCACCCTCACACTAAAGAATTTATTCCTGCTAATATCTACTTTAAACCTATTTTCTTTTTAGTGTATGGGCATTTCCCCTTGTCCTCTTGCTACATGCCCATGCCACAAGGTCTTCTTCAGCTTTCTCTGAATATATCAAGTCTATGTAAATCCATAGATCTATCTTGTACACATTTCAAATTTAGAAAAATAAATGTTTTCCAAAATATCTCTGGAAATTTTGCACATTTGCGTGCTTGAACAGTAGACACAAATTCTTAGATTCCACTTCTGAATTAAAATCTCTTTAAGGAAAGTAGTGAAGTTATGGCCCAGTTGAGACATAAACTCTGAAAAATCACCTTTCTTAACCAGTGACAACCAGGCAATTAAGAAAGGACAAATACAGGTAATGAGAAGAAAGTAGGTGACTTGAGTGAGCACTGGAAACTATATCAAGAATTATTTAATTAGGGAGGTAAACATTCTTAACTAATCATGATGTTCTTGCACAGTTTAAATCTCCTTCCTATAACTTTCTGTATTCCCTTTAGTCCTTGTTCCAGTTCCTCCTTTGCTTTTGTAAATTCATTTTCTTCCTTTCCTCAGTGTTCCTCCGTACATTAGTATTATTTTCTCTTCCCTTATCCTGCTGCTGGAAGCTTCCATATACCTCTATATTTCAGTTTTTACCTTGTTTATTTTTGCACTATATTGCATTTCAGTCTTATCCTCAAATATCCTAAATTTCTTTTTATCCTGACTTCACAATAAGGGCTTGTGTTGCTCTTTCTCCTTTGCTTCTTGCAACTCTGACAAATCCACTTCATTATTTAAAATGCTTTTCCTTTTATTCTTGAAAGCTTTCTGAGTTAATTTCATTCATTCTTTAGTAATACTTAATTTTAACAATCTGAATTTAATAATCCGATTTTTAAAATCTGATTTTAATTATCTGATCTTAACAGATTATACTGTTTGATGTGACTGAGCAAAACCTTCTCAGAAATACAGAGTGCCTTAGAATCTGGATCCAAACTATAACTTTATTATCACAATACAGTTCTTTCTTTGTTATACTGTTTTTGTCAAATTCTCTCTCTATTGGTAAATGATAACACAGCTATGTATACCTTTCTGGGGTTTCTTTTTGAAGATAAGGATAAAAAGTAGTTAGTCTTCAGTTTTCCTGATCTGGCAACTTAGAGTTTCTTAATTTGTTTTTAGTAAAGCGGTATTTATTGTTTTGTTTTGTTTTGATTTTTCCTTTCTGTTACACACACATATGCATTTGAGTGACAGAACTCATCCATTTAACTAAAGCTGCCTTTCAGTGAGGAATCTAAAACTAATGAAATAGCATGTGCTTTAAATATAAGCAGCATCTTCCCTGATGACAATGCCATTCTTTAACACGTCTGACTTTTTTTTTTTTTTTTAATACTAAAACAATAGTGTCAGGAGAACACTAAATGCTGGAAAAATGTTACAATATGAAATAAATCTCTTTTAGCAGATAAGAATGCAAGGAAAATAACAGAAAAAAGAAAGCTTCTTAAATTACAATGAAATTCATAGGCTTAAATGACAACTGTGTTATCTCTTGGGGCCAAATTGTATTCAGAGACACTCTAACATCAATTTGAGTGAATCCCAAATGAGTTCAACGAGTAGCTGCATTAAAAAATTGAACAAAACAAAATAAAAACATCATAGTTCTTTAGATTATTAATGCACTGTTTTTACCATAATATCTTGTAACGTCACACACATAACTTTGTTTTGCTGGGTTTTTTTTGTTTGTTGGCTGGGGTTTTTTTTATTTTTTTTTTATTTTTTTTTATTTTATTTTTTTTTTTTCCAAAATACTAGGGAAGACTGGATTCCATGTTCTGACTTAAATTTGAAGTCTCTCTCTGTAGCTCAGATATTTTTTCCATTTTACTTTTTGTTCTGTTTCATTTCCCTCCACCCCCAAAAAAACCCTCAAACACGAACAAACAAAAAACAAAAAAATACAGGTTGAATACACGCAGAACTGCAGCCTATCAGGTTTTTAAAAATATCTTAAAAATAGCCAAACCTTTCTCTTTCTCATTAAAAAGTAATTCTAAAGCAATTATTCTTTGTTCTTAACTTTTTCAGCCACTGTGCTCTTACTGAAAGTATGACTGGGAATTATTAATTATAGAAAGTTTCATAGAGAATGCTTTCTCTACCAAGTGTAGAGATAGGCCAGAAAAGCACTGACCCATTATCCAGTCTCAAACACAGACAGATCAGTTGGCTTGAGTGTGCTTAAGTCTTAGGAAAATGTATCACAATACTTCCCAGAAACAACTTCCAAATTTCAGTGGTCTCTCAAGGACTTGCCTTAGGACTTGCCTAATTTTAGTTGTCTACAGCACTGGTATCTAAATCTAAGCTAGTCACCGTAAGATTCCTTTAAAAACGGGAGACAAACTTTTTAGTGTGATGCCTCTCAAGATTACTGCCCTAAAAAGAAGTGAATTCCACTCTAATGCTAGACATATGTAGTTAGGCAGATGAATACCACAGGAGAATGTTTGATGAATTTGTTTTCAGTTAATATGTCTAAACGTTTTTATTATTTTTTTTTCTGGATTTTATCATTTGTGTTACTGTTTTTTGAAAGTATTTCTTGGCTTTTCTTTGGATCCATTTAGCAGCTATGTTTTGAAGATGAAAGAGTTAAAGTTACTGAGTTGAAGGATTTTAAATTAAAGTTGCTTTCTGAGGAATATTTATGGGAAAAATAAGGAAGTTTTAGAAAAAAAAGTGCTAAATGTAATTGGGACCCCAGCACTGAACAAAGAGATATAGCAGTATCAGTATAGGAATTCCAGTGTATATCTTATTTGTCCTGTGTATTGAAAAATGTTATGCAAATGCTTTCTTGTCATGTTGTCAGATATCGGACTATTTGAATTACTCTGTGTCAGAACTTATAAGATTAAAAAAAAAAAAAAAAAAAAAGATGAGTTTGTAATAGTACATATGTTTATTTAAAAATAAACTTTCTCACAGACAAGTCCACTGACTAATGAAATTTGCAGAGAATATAGCTACTATAAATCTGCTGTATAAATATCTATCTTAGAACCTCTTTGTTGTATCTAAACAAAAGGTCAGTTATACCACTACTTTTTATTCTCTTGACATTTTTTTGCAATGCAAATAGAAGCTAATTTTTTTAATCTTTGCAGTATAAGTTTTTTTAATAATTAACTTTTGAGAGGTCTAGAGTGATTACAAATATGAACAGCATGTAACAGAAAAATATATTTCCACTTACAGTTTTTATGTTTTACCCCAACAACTGTTGTGTTTGATACACTTGAGTTAGATGGAAAATTGCTTGTTTCTATAGCTACTGTGATTTCGGAGTGATACTCTGTAAGAAATACTGTGTTCTCATTTTATACCAGCGGGATTGTTTTAATGAAAGTATAGTCACGTAAGACAGTGTATTAGCATGAAATGCATTACAGTGCATTACATAGGATCTAGTTTACAAACAAACAAATCAAAAAACTCAAAACCAAAAAGAAAAAAAAACCAAAACAAAACCAAAAACAACACACTTGTACTTAACCTTGCAATAAAGATGAACATCCAGGAGACCAAACATCATTATATGAAACTGGTAGACAAAATAGTCCAGTACATTGAAGAACTGTTAGTTGCAGTGTGTGTACAGTGAAAAAGCATTTTCAGTGTCTGCATGCCAAGTTTTTTAGATATTCATTCATCATTTATTTGAAGAATTCTTAACCATTTTAGAGAAGAGGCTTTCCCCCTGAAAAAAAAGTAATCCAAAATGGCAAACAAGATAAATCTTGTTGCTTCATCTTCTTTATGATGTAAATTATTTTCATTTTACCAGTAATAATTGAGATATGCACTCTATCTATTGTCTATCTGTCTATCTATCTATCTATCTAATCTATCCACAAATGTATATGAGTGTGTATACAAACTCCCAAATCCCAGGGAAATATTTTGCTTGTTAATAAATGCCCACCTCTCACAAGTTTCTATAAATAAACAATATTATTGAGAACATAAACTCTCCTTTATACACTGTAATATGATATTTACAAGGTAAAAAAGCTTTTTCAAATATTACTGTACTGGTGTAGTTTTAGTTAACATGTCCAGTTCTTGCTTTTTAACCACAAGCTTAATTTTCATAGCTCCACAGTAGAGTTAACATAAGGAACACTGATTCTGACTGAAGCCTTGGTACACAACTGCAATATAAATATTAAGGACTGTAGTCGACATGAGCGAGAACTGCAAGAACCCCAAGGATTCCTACTTCCTTCAGATATCCAGAGGTTATGTACTTCAAAATTCATAGCGCACAAGAGAGTAGAAAAATCTGATGCTGGGATATCTTACTTTGAAGAAGGGAGAGGAAGTGGATTTGTGTTTTTTACAAAAGAAGAAATGTTGTTTCCTCCTTTGGAGGCTTGCAGAGAACAGGGAAATTTTGAAAAAATTTGCTATTACAATAATTCTCAGATTATTCCTTTCTGCACAATGAAAGCACTTTGTTTCCAATGTGACATTTTATAATGTAACTCAGTACTCTGAGGACAAATCCCTTCATGACTGGGGTTGACCATAGAAGCAAAACTTAGCCCTATATGGAAAATAGAGTATCATTCGCGCATATATATATATATATTTTTTTTCTTCTTCTTTTTCTTGTCTTCCAGAATTATTTTTTTTAATATGTTCAAAAACATTGA
This sequence comes from Margarornis squamiger, assembly GCA_035222235.1. Lineage (NCBI taxonomy): Eukaryota > Metazoa > Chordata > Aves > Passeriformes > Furnariidae > Margarornis > Margarornis squamiger. The sequence continues at coordinate 73,437,053 of JAWWTY010000001.1, forward strand.
GAGATTAAAACATTTTACCTTCTTTTCACATACCCAAGCTTATTTTATTTTCACTCTACTTTTCTGCAAAAGTCCAATGATATAAAATAAAAAACTTCAGACTTTGAGTTCATGGTAAGTAAAGCAATACATGTAATGAGTCACAGGCATTTGCAGGTAGTCACGTGATTTGATATTGCAAAAGAAGAATCATTAATAATGCATATCTGATATTTTGTGATTGTGGTATTTCACTTCACTAATCAGACTTCATTAACAATGTAGCCAAAAAGACAATTCTTTCATTGTGTTCCCCTGTAGTGTGCCATTTCAAGAGTAAACACTAGATACTCTCCACAACAAAGAAAAATCTTGTAATACTCATATAAATATTTTTCATTTGATTGTTGATAAAACAATTGCTTTAACTGATCTGTATTAAGTTAAAATTTACTGAAAAAAATTACTAGTACTTCAAATGTTTGGATTTCAGGTAGGAAAGTAAAAAATCTTGAGTTTGAGTGACTTGATTTTTCTAGGAGATAAGAAGTCATTATTAATTTCTTACTGTATACCTGAATAATGACAATTTGTATGCAAATATACATATAAATTGAGTGGCAATAATGTTTCTCCATTTCTGAGAGAGAAAGAGATATTTAGGGTATTTCATTTTGATATTCTGTTAACTTCTGGTTAATGTAAATGTGCAATAAATAATTTCTGTGAATATGTTTGCTTTAAGTTATTTTTAGCAGGTAGTCCTTGTAAACAACTGTAGTATAAAGGATGGTCTTAAAAATCATTGCACCTTGAGAATATACTTAAGCTGTCTGCTGCACTAAGAGTTCATAAATGCAAAGGACTTTCAGATCCAATAAAACTACTGCATGACTACTGTGCATAGTAATCTGTACAGCATTATGTTATCATTTTTATCTGATGAAAAGATATATTGTCTTGAATAACCAAGTAGTTTTACCTCTGGTTGCTCCCGATTTCTCTGAAGACATGCAGAGAAAAACCTCAGCAAATTTAAGATGGAAAGCAACACAGTGGTGCCACTTTCGTAAATATCTCTTTCCCCAGCTTTTATTTTGCTTCCTGACATTTACTCTTGACTGTCAGGTAGAGCTGATTCAAATTTTATAAGAAACCAGTTTTTCTCTGCGCATATTTCGTATTTCATATAATTGTCAATCAAGAGCAAATAAACAAATTCCAGGGCATCAAAAATATTTGTGCAGTTGTCCAAAATGTTATGATGTTCAATTGATAAGAAACATTTTTTTTTTGAAAAAGGGTGATTTGATATTGACTTCTAGTAGGTGTACTCTTATAATACCTTTTTCAAAAGTTCTGCTGAGATTTAGTTTTTCTTGTAGTTACCTTTTAGACAAGAATATTATTTCTTGGCATTATACTGTCAGAACATCATCTTTAACATGAACAATTCCTTACCTCCAGGAATTTATTTCTACGATGTTTAGCCTCAATGCATCTCTCATGATTAAATAACTGATCTTATAGGAGTTTTTCAGATGTGAATTTTATGAATCAGATGCAACATCCCTATGTGGAAGGGACAGTATTCCTGTCTGTACTACTTTTGAAGATAATCCTAGAATCAACTCAATTTTATCATCATAAAGAGTTAGTAAAGGCTGCTGATCTGAGGGGAAAGGTTTTGCACATTTGATGTGATACGATATTAATTACGAAAATGTATTAATTCAATCTCTACCTTTTGTCTGCTGCTTAGCATCCAAAAACATTGATACATGCAAATGAATTCTGGAAGCATGACTTCTTTTCTTTATTACCTTTCTCAGGAAATAGTTGAGCTTCTTTTTATGTCTCCTGCCTATTGACAAGACTCCTTTAATAAAAAAGAAAAACATGGGAAAGGTCATCTGAATTTAAAATGCTCCCATTAAGACTTTTTTCCCCTCTGATTTTATAAGCTGTAACAAAGAACTTTAACAAAGAGTTTGAATCCTTTGTGTCTGTAATTTGGACTGGTGCTGTTCATGCACTTAGATACACAGCAGCTTTCCCTTTTCTGAATCAGATAAGAGTTGTCATTATCTTGTCCAAGTACTGAAAAAAAGTTTCTTTTAGAAAACTACTTCAAAAGTAGATGCATTTGTAGGGCAAATATTTTTATCTTAATTAAAAGCTGCTGTTACCATAGCAACTCCTTACTCCCTTCTCTACTCACACATGCACACACACACACATTATATTCCTCTCTCAATGCATATTTAATTACACATAAAATCAGGAATCTTTACCCCCGTTTCCACATGGAAATTTGTCTTCTTGACTCTAGAAAATTAGTTCTGGATTATTGTATAATATGTATAGGCTTATAGGAGTCCATTCTCTCTGCTACAGAAAAGCTTCTGCACCTTGTCCTGTCAAGAGAAAAACTTTAATTTTGACCAGATTTAAGGACAGTAAAGGAAGTTTAGATGTCAATAAAGCAAAAATACTAGAATTTCACACTTTTAGTTTCCTTTACAATAACAGTGAAAAAAAAGAGATGTAATTACAGCAGGGAATCAAGCATAACAACATTGAGCAATATAAGGTGAAAATTTCCTTTGTTCCTTAACTGTGTTAGTCTTATTTTGTAACTGACTAACATTAAAATGATCATTCTTCTGTGGCTGAAAGCCAAAAAAGGAAATTAAGGATGTATATAACTTGAAAGAAGAAAAAAAAAAAAAAAAACCCACACACAGAAACCCCCAAAACTAAATCAAAACAATAAACACACACAAACCCACAACTTTTAAACTAACGGGAGATCATACAAAAGAAAAGTTTTTATAACCTATTTTATACCATACAAAGAAGCACAATAAAGAGATGCTTGAATAAATGCCAAAATTTACAGCTTTGCTCAGTGAAGTACTAAGAGAGGTGTACTCCCTGATTGTGTTCTGTCAGCCAGCCAAGGGCATTCTGAAATTCATCCTACAATAGAGGTGTGTTGCACCTCCCTTTTATGAATTTATATCAGTCCTTGGATTTACCTTCTGTAAACTCAACCTGGTACATAAATATTTTCTCAATAGAGTCAGTGGAATGTTAGGAAAGATATCACGCCACTGTTGTTGAAACAAAATATACAATGTGCTTCTGAGAAGAAAATAAAATAAAAGCTGTTCTTTTTATTTTAAGAAAGGGTATATGACATACACTGAACAAAATATAAATCAGTCTTCTGCGGTAAGGGAGACTAATAATTACTGAAGACACTATACTGTACGTGTACATACATGTGCATATATATATTCCTGTGATAAAACAAGTTATGCATTTTGTATTTTTTAATCTATGTGAAAATCAGACAGACTTGGCAAATAGCTTATTTAATCTTTTCAGTGATTTTTAAATACAGAAAGTTAGCACAAGAGATGAATTTTTTTTGGGTTGTCCAGTTTAGAAAACTGTCAACTGTGGTTTTGTAAATTAAGGAGACAAATTGAAGAGATTGGAATAGTATTAAACTCATGAAAAATATATAAACTTGACATAATTCTGTAATGGTTCCCTTTTTTTTTTGTATTTCATTTAGAGAGGTCAATTGCTACTATGGTATTTTAATTATTTCTATAATATCACCTTGCAATGAAGAGAAACATTTTGCAAGTTTGCTTTTCATTTGAAAAATGCTCAAAGATTAAAAACTAGTTATAAAGTGGCCTGCAGAACTTAGAATTCAGAAAGAAAATATGTCACACTGTGTATTTATGTATCAACCTAATGTAGTGATGTCTCACTTGTTATCTTTTTTTGTGAAAGTGACATGTCTGAACAAATGACAGAGATAAATTGGTAACTCGTCTAAATTTGGTAGCAATAAAAAGCATTATTTTGTGCAAGGATATTGTTTCTTAACATAGACTCTAATGAACTGTACTGTTAATGCATTTTGGACTTGGTTGGCTTCCAAGGTCAAAGCATCATTATTATCAGCAGCCATAGAATGTATTAGGCAGGCTGTGTCAGTCTGGCATTAAAGGAAAACTTTCTTAAAGATAAGTGCCTCAGCTGATAAAATGCTCTCAAATATATACTTAAATAGTACCTTTTAAAGACAAAAGTAAGTAAAAAAAAGTAGGTCTCAGAACTATCCCTTCAACTCAGTTTCCAGAAACCTAGGAAAGTGAAAGTGCAGTCAACAGTATTAACATGACTGAACTACTTTTCAAGAGAAGATGGTCTCATGTAAAATCTTACATATAGGGGCAGCCACACATGGATCAGGCAGGATCGTTCTCATAAAAACTAAAGGTCCTGAGCCAAAAAATTTACAACTGAAAGAAAATATAAAAAAATGACCTGTTGGTTATGCTCTTCATGAAGTAGAGGGTCTCATAACACACTTCTTGCCCTCCCTTCACCCCTGTTGCAGAGAAACCACCACCACCTCTCTTTGTTGCTTGAATACCATGAATGTATTCTGCTGCCAGATGCCCTGGAAAGCACAGAGGAGAATCTGGACGTGTGTGTGGTTAGATAATGCTGGGTCATAAAGGAAAGGTAACTGCATATCTGTTCTCCTGTATTCTGTAATAATTTTGGCAATGTTGTTTTCAGTGATGATATATTAGTTAATATTCGGTGCAAGTAGACATATAGGAAGGATTTTGCAGTCACTTTTTGCTGCTTCTCTGTTTTTATGAGAAGTATACAAGTCAATTTATCATTGAGTATTTCTGTCTCTGACTGAGGAGTCTTATTTAGTCTCCAAGTTGAAGAGTTTGTCAGCTTCTTGAATACTGACAGATCTTCAGATGTCATGGCAGTGAAGACAACATAATAGATGAATTGCTGTTACAAGACAAATACATTGATTAATAATAGTAATTGGTGGCAGAAACCAGCACATCACTGTATATTTCCTTTTACTGAGCTTTTTATTTTATCCTTGCATATACATATCTATATATGCAATATATTATTTAGCCTTTTCATAAGGCTTGCATTTGATCTCATGCAATTTCATGAAGAACAGGTTTCTATTAATTTTTCAAGTGTTATTAGACAACAGATTTCCTGTGACTGTAATGGTAGCTTAGTCGCATAATTCAGGTATGTTCCCATCTGAGGACCCCAATTCAGTTCTAAATGTTAATATCTACAGTCCATATCAACAGTGATTCTAATATTATAGATATTCTCAGAGCAACATAATAACTATAGATTGACTAAGAAATTTACCTGTGCTGATAGCTGTCACTTTTGCTCACCAGAAGAATGGCATAATATGTAAAGGAAGCACCTGGTCCTGGGGTTATAGGTCAGTATTTCTTCTTGTATGGTCCCATACATTATTCCACTTCACCTTCCAGCCTACTTCAGCTAGAATGGTAAGTTCATCTCCCTAACAGTGTGCTTGTTCATGTTCTTCCTGTTCCTTCTCTGAAAACAGGAGGACTGCCTGACCCTTAGTTTCGCATCCTTTCGGGAGTTTCACATGCACTTTTGTCTGCATGGCTGAAAACTCAGAGACTGCTCTTGCAACTGAATAATTACTGTAACAGAATTCAGTCTGAATAAGCATGGCAGAGAAACAGAGCATTTTCGAATGACTTTTGAAAGGCAAATTTTGGAGTTCATTGATTTCTTCCATAGCATATAGGTTTGAAAATTTATATGTTCATAAAATTTATCAGGAGCCATTCAAGAAAATACTCTTGAATTTAAAAAATTTATTGATTTAAGGTCATGTGATTAACTTCTCAAGAACAATCCATTCCTTTTGTTTCTTTAGCAAAGGACAATAAGATATACTTTTAATAATTACCTGAAAAGCCATGTTGGTTTACTACATTTTATAAGATATCCAAAATTAGAGGCAGTTTTGTAAATAAAAATAAAAAAAAAATCAAAATTTAAAGCTACAGTGTAGCTCTCCACAGTTAAATATTTCCTAAGAAAAACAGATGGGCTTTTTTTTTCCTTTGTATAAAAAGTACTGAGTTTTCTGATCAAATGAATAGTTTCCTTTAATTATATTCACAGAGAATAGAATGATATTTTTGCTCAATCCCGTAGAATGCACTGCTCATTTGAGGTGTAAGTACTGCTTGGTGTTAATAAGGCCTTGACCTTTGGTTAACACTTTGTATATATGCAACAACAGTTTTGGTGGAAAAAAATCTTCATACGAAAACCAGAATAAAATACCATATTCATTCCATTTTCCTTTTATTTCCTCATAACGGTGTAAAAATATCTGTTTTCTGTCAGAGACAAGTAGTATGCATTCTTTTATGTAATTAACCCATTTTTTAAAAAAGCTATGTGTTAGATACTGATATTGTTGAATTAGATATCTTCAGCAGTGATATTTCAAGTGCTTAAGTATGTTGCATGATGGTAATAAAATTGAGAATGGTCAAAAAGAAGAATAACCAAAGTTCATATCTTAATTGGTTTTTTTGTTATTTTTGTTACTTTTAAGAGAGAAAATGAAGTATTCATTTGGTTTGAAATTAAAATTATCAACTACTTTGAATTTATCTTGTAAAATGAGCAAGTGTCAAAAGCAAGTATAAAGATGCTTAAATTGCTTGTCTTTTATTGTCATCATCCCTCTGCAGTTTACAGTTATTATTTTTGCATTCATGTGGAATGAAAACAAAGGATTTGTGTGAAAAGATATCTGCTGTCAACTCAAATCCCATGGAAAGACTATTTTATATTTTACAGTTAATGGTAGTATAAAAAACACTGTGAAGGAAAGACAATTTTAGAAATATATGTACACTCATGCTTTGAAAAAGAATCTTCTTTTTGATTCTGAAAGAATTGCAAGTGGATTAACTAAGTGTAGAAGTATCTAGCAAGCTAAACAGACTAATGTTATTTGAAAAGAATTAATATACCTCTCTTTCATTGCATCATATTCCTTCATACTCTGTTGCAGAAAAGCAAGCTTCACAATATTTGCCTCTGGCTTAGGGATATGCTGTTTTTCAATTTGGTTCAGCTTGAGTGTTGAGAATTTCACTGGAGTTACTGAAAATTAGGTTCTCTTCGAGTCTTTCTGAGTTGTGTTCTCAAGAAGGAAATCTAGAATGTGTAAGTATCCTAATAAAGTTTAATTATTTGCAGAGTCAAAGTAATAGTTGATATGTATCAATGACATTATACTACTTAGAGTTCTAAATAGGTAATGTTATTTAATTTGCAAATATGACAGACAAATCCTCCTTATCTATATAAATTGTACCTGGAAGTAAAGCAGACCATATTGTCAAGAACATACTACAATCTAAAGGCTTCAGATATTAGTATTCATTGGACAGATGAACACAAAGTCTTTGACTGTGAAATGTTTAGAAAGCTTTATTACCAGCCACAGTTGAATACAGTAACTACCATCATGTCAACAGAATGAATCAAGATGTTAATAGCCCTTTTGTTTACCCTTTAGCCATCTGGAATATTTAGCAGATTCAGATACTCAAAACAAGCAAGTAGTATGCTCAGGTGCTACTGTTCCTTTCAGCTGGACAGCTCTTTTAACACAGCTATTAGCCTGAATGTTCCCCATCTGGAGTGGCACAGTCACTTAGAACATATTAATTATTTAGAAAATTCATCCTTTCTCACTAGTTTTATGTTAAAAAGTAGTTTAGTTAGATAATTAAATTGCATGTAACATTAACATTGTGAAGTATCTTGGAGATGACTGCATCAAATTAATCAGTCTATTTTATTTGGCAGAGAGAAATGTAACACTGATAGTACATGCCATTCTGTACATACTGTAGCAAATTTTAAGTTGGAATTGAGGCAGTGAAAGCCAATATTCAGGAAGATAGAAGAAACAATTATGCAAGTCTTTGAGAACTTTGTGCAGGTAATTTGTTAATCGTATTTTGTTTGATTTGTGGAAACATATTAATATTAAGTTCTTGAGAGCAGCTGCAAAATTTAAAGGAGTTGCATTTATATTTTTTTTTAATTCTAGATCACAATACAAATGGAAATACAACTGTCCTACAATTATTTTAAAAAGTTTATAATAAATATTCAGTGAAAAACCTAAATATAAAAATCATATATGACCAGTGGTGACTTACAGCAAGCATTTTTTTAACCCCCCTTTAGCATAATCTGGATGAGAACAAGTTTGAGAAGTGCAGCTATTGATTAACTAACACTAAAGGGAACATTTCCATTGAACATGTAGCTACTTTTGTGTATCTAACATTCCCTTGTTCAAATAGTTTAGTGAAAATGAATATATTATGGTAGAAATGCAATGACTTAACTGATGATATCACTTGAACATTACAATGTTAAGAAAGCAAAAGGGGAAATAGCGAAGTTTGATTAAATTGATTTATATGAACATTATTCCTTTGACTTGATCAAAACAAGACAAAAATTGCAAATGGATTCCATCTGCATATGTGCTGGATAAATATGGGATATCATTATTGCCTCCAATTCCTCTTTGCTTGTTATATTCTAAAAATTTCATGTCAAATTAGTCTGTTTAAGGCTAAAATTGTTACTCAACCCTTCAGCAAGGTGTAGAGGATATGGATATTACTGTGTGGTAGGAAGAAAAGGAAAAAAAAAAAAAAAAGGTTTGTCTCAAATAACTGATACTAGGTAAACTAGATAAAAATCAAGAATTGACAATTTAAAAAAATAAAATCTGATGCTTAAGTAACAGAACTATGCTATGGACAAAATAAGCTGAGGTCTTGTTTAAAACAGAAGGCTAGGACAGGAGGTCCCCAGGGGTTCCTTAGAAACTACACTTTTCTATAATTTTCTGAAAACAGACTCTTGTTTTAAAATTATCTCCATTTCTTAGTATATTTATGCACAGCAACGAAAGGTCTACCAGTTTTGCATGTATTCTTTTTGTCCTTGATATTTTGGTTTCTAAGACTACTTTGTATGTTATTTCTGAAAACTAGGAATGGCTCCCACTTCCACTTTTAATTTTAATTCATTGAGGAATGCTGTATGATTATTGTGGCTCCCAGCTTTGGTGCTGTCCTGGTGAGGCAAGAACAGTTTCTGGCTGTGGCTGACACCCCAAAACAACTTTTTACCCATGGCAAACCCCTCTACCCCAGAGTCCCCTCTACCAGGTAGGCAGTGTGCACCCTGGTGGCATTAATATTCATCTCTATAAGTTCCTTCCTTGGATAGTAACCACAACATTATGTCACTTTCTTAGATCAACCGTATCTGAATAAACAATTGGCATCTGACTTATAATTGCTTAGGATGTATTATGTATTATGCCAAAGAAAACCCAAACAACTGTTCTGTCAGAGCAACTCCTAGAGGAGTACAGAAAATTTTGCTAATACAATTCCTTCCACACACATCTAAGTATCATTTGTTTTGCTTTGCAACAGTTTGAAATATAGTTGAGATGTGAGCAATATTTTTATTCCAATAATCATCTGACACAATGTTCTGTTCAAAATCTACAATCTTGATAAATAAGATTAAACATAGGTTCAATGATCAGAACATGAAGAGGTAATAAAAATATATTTTAGCATTCTATTTATGCTGCCAAATCAGCATGAAAACTCACTGTTTTTGCTGGGTGGCTTGTATTCTGTCAGTAGAACATTTGATAAACATAATCTCTATGCTTATATACTCCTGATTTCCAGACTTAGAGAAGGATTCATCTAATACTGTAGATATTTACATAAGGGATAATTCCCAGAGTCACGTCTATAATTCCTGTGCAGGGAGAAAAAGTAATTTTCACATGATAAAAAGTAGATGTATACTATGCTATTCAATCTGCCCTAGAAATGCCTATATTTCTCTATTGACAAGGAAGTTTAGGTCACAAATACAGCTATTCATGCACATATTGAAAATCTCAAGTCAAATGAGCTGTCAGGCTTTGTTCCTATACTGCTGAAACCATTTTTTAACCCTTTAAATCTTTACATCATTTGCATATCCTTATGCAAACATGGAACCAAATAAACTAAGAATGTGGATCCTTTGCATATGTTATTGGGATACTGATGTGTGCTTTTGAAAAGGTATAACATTTTTTCAGGATAATAAGGTACTTTAGCCTTCAACCAGAAGTAATAATAGGAGATGACTGAATATATGAGATACTTTGCTGATATACTCTGAAACTTACTGAATTTGAAATGATTCAAGACCCAAAAGAACAAAAGTTGTCACAGGGATGGGACAGGGTGAGAAAGGCATGTGTGAATGTCTGTGTGTGTCCACGTATGGGGCACATTGTGTAGAAAAATGAGAGTGTATTTATATAAACATTTTTTATACATTTCGTATAATTTTATATTTTTTTCCCTCTATGGTTATGCAATTTTGTCTTTGTTTTCACTTTCATGTTTAAAACTTTCCCTCTTCTCTTTTGACTTAACCAAATTGTTAGTTTATTGCACTTGTATATTTTTGATGCATTTGGATGATTTGGTCTTATGGTTTTTCTTCAAGTATTGCTTATGTAAGACAGGTCTTTAAACATTTTTTTACTTTACACTTAGTTCCCATGTGATTTCTCTTGCTGTATCCTGAGTTTAGTTAGGACTATCTCTTTAATGCCAGTGTTTTATGTTTACTGGTATTCCTTCTCCTCATTTTAAAGTTCATAAATTACAGTTGCTCTTATTGAAATTGCCTTCTGTCTTCAAATTCTCTAGTAACTTGTTCTTGTTAGCAAAAAAAGAAAATTTAAAAAAAAAAAAAAGAGGGTAGTTTATTTCTGTTGTGTTTCTTATCCAGCAAATGTTTTTTTCTAAATTTTGTGACCCATAAAAGATACTCCTTACTATATCCTTAGTGCATCTTTGAAATATCTAGGACAATTTATTTATATCTTCCTGCTGTTGAAAACTTTGATTGTTCCTTGACTTCACTGTTTTAATCATGTTGAATATAAACCATTGTGGCAACTAAATTGTTCCTATCATGAGTACCATCCAGCACCGTCAGCTAACTTAAACTTTGTGTAAATACATCATCCTTGCTATGACTGGGCAAAGCCTTAACTTTGTAATGTTTTTGGTCCATCTGATGTGTTTAGGTAAGTCCAGTGAACTTCATGAGAAACTTGAAAGAGAAAAGCTCTAGTATTACTATCTGGAAATAAAAAAGTACTTCTCAGTAAGAGCTGTAAAACCTCTGCAAAACCTAGACATTGTGGACAAGTTAATATGTTGTTCAGAACTGGGACTATGAAACTCAAGGACTTAAAAGAATCTTCTACTAAGAAGTAAATACCAGCCACATGTAATACCTATGCAAGCACTGTATTTTTTCAATATGCGTCCGCAGATGTAACATTTATGAAGTCTAAACAACAATAACATCTCTTGAAGGGATTTGACAACCATAATTGTTGCAGTGTAATAATCAGTTTTTAAATTTTGTTCCAGATTCGAGGAAGTACTAGATGTTCCAGTTGTCTGTGCAGACTGAAAGTTCTTTGAAGTTGGGACTTTAAATCTTACATTCATTATAAACATACATTACGGATAGTACTTCTATCTCATGCAATGCAAATAAATGTCCTACTTGCAGTCAGATCCTTATTGTTCAATACTGTTGTGCTGGTTTAAAGGTAAACCAGCAGGAGAAATGGACCCACCACAAGAGAGATTACAAGTCAGACTTACAATTTAATGAAAGACATTACAACAAATACACTGACACAAAGAGAAACTGCTTTCAACTCACCAAAACCCAGCAGTATAACCCAGTGTCCCGGGGCACAAG
>JAWWTY010000001.1:73450974-73524750 GCA_035222235.1 Margarornis squamiger
GCTCCTCTCTCCACAGGTCAGCAGGTCCCTGCTGACCTGTGGAGAGAGGAGCCCACACTAGAAGAGATTTTCCCAATAGGGCTTGTGACCATGTAGGGGACTCACACTGGAGCAGCCTGTGCCTGAAAGACTGCACCCTGTGGAAAAACAACTCACATTGCAGCAGTTTGTGAAGAACTGTTGCTGTGGGATGGACTCACAATGGAGAAGTTCATGAAGGATTGTCTCCTGTGATGATCTCTCCCTGTCCTTATCTTGACTCATGAACCCTTTGTTCTGTTTTCTCTCCTCTGTCCAGTAGCAGAGGGGAGTGATAGAGCAGCTTTAGTGGGCACTTGGTGTCCAGTCAGGGTCAACCCACTACAACTACTTATATCATTACATAGAACCATTTACTCTCCGGGTGATCCTTCCTTTATTTGTTTATTTTCCCACACAAATAATAAAATACGTAGGACTTATTTTGGTTAAAAGATGTATCCATAAATGTTTACCAGACCACTTACCACTGCAAGCATCTTTTTTTTCTTTGCAGCAGTCTAAACAAGATTCTTTATGTATCTCTTCACAGAAAGTATACTCTGCTCCACCACCTCTGTGATCTGAAAATGCAGTTATGACATTTGACCTTTTTTTTTTTTTTTTTTGGCACATGCTGATAGCGTGAAACAAGGCAGAGGATTCTCAGAGTTATGAGTATCTGAAGTGCATCTGCACATGTATGCAAGGAAAAGAAAGTTTCTCTCTGTCTGCCTTGCATGTCTGTGAGCTGGAAAAAGAAAATGTTAAACAGAAAAAAAAAAAAAACCCAAACAAAAAAAACCATGTGTGCAAGGTCTTTACAGGGCTGAAGGATTAATTCTGAGGTTCCAGGCACAAATAGCTGAGGTTTTCAATGTTGCAAGGAACTGGAAATATCAGACATCTGACATCTTAAATGTCTTTTTAAGTAAAAGCATTTATGAGAAAACCAAAATTGCTGAGTTTTCCTTCCTCTTACTATGTCTATAATTTTGTGGTTATTTTGGTTTCAGTTTTATATATATATATATATCATTGAGACCTTCACATCTTTAAATTTTCACTATGCCCACCCATTAATTTCTGAAAGAAAAAATCAAGGTATATGGTTGCATGGACTTTTGAGTAAAAATGGCAAAAGTTGCACCCACAGAGACAACATTTTTCCTCCACTAGTAATATAGTTGTTTAAAAGAAGTTGCTTGTCTTTCTCTCTGGAGCAATCTTTCTTTGACCATTGGCCAAGTAAAGAGTTGAGACTCCTAGGTTAGTTTACGTTCCTATTTTTTAAGTGCTAATTCTGGGTATGATAACTCCTACCCCTATGAAAAGCAGCTGATTTAATTCTATAAAGAAAATTCCTGAATGAAAATAAATACTGTAATGAGACGACAACATTAGACGACAACATATACTCAGATATCTTCTTAATGTATTATGCTAAATGAAATAGTCTGTTTGAAGCAAAGCATGATTTAAACCATGTTTTTCAAGGCTTTCAAATTTACCACAGTACTTATTCACATAGAACATTCACTGAATTAATATAAAATATTATCTATGAACAAAGATGGGTACAAGATTTGGCCATTACTTTAATTGTGTATACGGTTTTCCAATCAATATCTGTAGCAAAGCTATGATGTATTTACAATATTTTAACTATGAACAATATTCTTTGTTTGATAGTTTTATTTCTTCTGTTTCATAGTCAACATATCATCTATTACAGGAAAGGACAATTGTTTTGTAATGTAAACCAGCAGGCTATAACTAATGCCAAATATGCTGTTACAGAGGGAAAACACCAATTACAGTAGTTTTTATTATTATAAGTGTGATTTTCATGGCATATTCAGAGAATTAGGAAACTGTAATGACAGTTTTGCAGCTTTGAAACTTCTTTGCACCATTTTTATTTTATGAAATATTTTTTTTGTGTACTGTGGTTTTCTCTTGAAGCACACAATGTATTAAGAAGCTAGTGAGATGCTATATATTTAGCCTCTGTGTTCCAGCTGCTCTTTTCAGAACGATGCTGGTAAGCCACAGCATTCTGAAAACATTGTTATATTGAATAAGCCAGTGTGTCTTCATGTGGAGCAGCCATCTACAGGAACTATGACTCTCAGACACTACATTACTGTGAGTGTTGCTTTGTTTGTCTAAGCATCTCTTCTTGAAAGATCTGAAGGTTGCTGATCTCCAATACTGTCTTGTTTCTTCACTTTTTTTTTTCTTTTTTTTTTTTTTTTTCTGAAAAGGCCAGCATGACTGTGTTGTCTGATGTTTTCAGAGGACCAATAGCTAAAAATCTTGACTAAAAATTATTTTTAGCTCTGGTTCAGAATGAAGCACATAATTATCTTCACTATGTGTAAACTTAAATATCTTCTTGTGCCTTCAGTGGTTTCTGAGATTACTGCTTTTTATGAAAGTGACACTGGGGCATCACATACTGACATCAGAGCAACAAAGACTTTTTTGTGACCCATGAAACTTCCTCAAAAAGGGGTGGAAGAGGTACTTTGGCTGTAAAACCATCTTGAACTCAGCTTAGTTTTAGGTTCATTGCTGTCAGTATCTGTGCTAAATTTCCATTTGCATTACTTGCAGTTATTGCAGTGCAGGTATTGTCTTCAACTAGCATTTAATTACTTCTTGAGCTATTCAGATTTTTCACAAATACATTTATCAATTCTTTTAAAATTAAGACTATTTCTACTGTAAGCATTATATTTTAGTTCATGGTACTTAATTTTGGCTTGTTCAAGTATACCTCTTGTGCCATCTTAAAAATTGTGTTCTTCACTTTTAAACACATTATTGTGAATATTTAATTCTGTCCATGTTCCTTATGAGAATCTGATGTGCTGAACTCAGAGCTGAGGGTTCTACCAATAGACCGATGGTAAGATTCATGTCAAGTTGGGTGGAAATGTTGATTTGCTGGAGAGTAGGAAGGCTCTGCAGAGGCATCTGAACAGGCTGGATTGATAGGCCAACACCAACAGTATGAGGTTCAATAAGGCCAAGTGCAGAGCTACAGGTTTGGGGCAGAGTGGCTAGAAAGCTGCCCAGCAGAAAAGGACCTGAGGTTGCTGGTTGACAGCTGCTGAACACAAGCCAGCAGTGTGCCCAGCTAGCCAAGAAGGACAAGAAGCAACTCAGTGTGGCACTTGGTGTTATGGTTACTTGGCATGGTAGTGTTCAGTCAGAAGTTGGACTTGATAAACTTGGAGGTCTTTTCCAACTTTAATGATTATATGATTATCTTAAAGTAGATGTCTCAAATAGGTCAAGTGAATAATAGAATCAAAAAAAAAAAAATCATTTAGGGTGGAAAAGACCTATAGCCATGTCCTTACCTTCCTACCTTTGTCTGGATATAAATCCAATTGTTATCTGAGTTTTCTTGTTGTATCTTTTTGGCCTCTGTCTGTCATTTTGTAGGATTTGGAGCTCACTTAGGTCCTGTGTGATATCTGTTCAGTTCATATAAATATCTTGAACACCATAGTCTGTTTAAATATTTATATTTATAGAATGTGTTGACTATAAAATGTACTGCAAGAGAATAGTTTTGCTATGACTTTTTTTTTCTACACCAGAAATATCTGTGGTTAGTTAAGGTAGCCTGTATTAAGAACATCTAATATTTAGTATTAAATTGTTAAATCTCTTTATGAAATCTTCCCACACCTAAATATCAAATTTCCCTTACTTAAATTTCACTGACAATGGTAGCAGAACCAACCAGCAGGCATTACAGTAATTATCCCAGGGAGTATATACAAAACATACGAGCAGCTAGGGAAGAATTCACTTTGGTTTGACAGTCCTACAACGCTTTGGAAACTCCGTCTTAAAATATATGCTTAAGGTTATAAAAAGTACAGCAAAAACCCTAGAAACTCTATGTGTTTATTTTTTTATGACTCTCATACTGGTGAATTGATCAGAACAATATTCTTCTCTGCAGTGTGACAGATAGATAGATAGATAGATAGATAGATAGATAGATACATAGATAGACAGATTTCAAATGCATGAAAACATTCAATCACTCCTTATGTAACTAAAAATAGAATTCTTATCTCAACATTTTATTAAATGAATTGTGAGTGCCAAAGACTATAAGTGGTCCTAAATGAGAGTTTAAACGTGCTGAACTGATGACACTTATTCATATATTATAAACTGCACTATTTGCTGATGCACAAAGATGGTAAGGTTCTACTAGTCTTGAATCATTAAAGACTCAAATAATTCTCTGAACAAATATCAAAAAGATATATCTCAAAGGTATCAGTTATGGATTAAAAATGCTTTTATTCAGCCTTTATCTGTGCAAATATGAAATAAAACTACTTGTCTTTCTTCTTAATGCAAATCAAGGTAATTATATTTGAAGTGATAAGGAGTTGGCAAGGTCTTTAATTCTAAAAGGTGTTAAATACTTTGGTCATTCACCTGTCTTCTAGTGTTCATGACTATGTAACTAATCTCTCAAAAAACATTTATGCTATTATCTGGCCCTTAGCCATAGTACTGCCAGATCTTATTGGTAAGAATAAAACTCTACAGCATTGCTGTTTCTCATATGCTGGAAGTTCAGGCAGGCTATTGAAAGATTTACAGATTCCTTGCTCAAATTTGCTTAATTCACCAACTTGTATAACTGCTGAAAAAAAATTATATATCCAAAATATTTATTTTATATTTAGAATTAAAAACTACAATAAAATTTATGCATCATCTATCTTACAGTATGTTGCAATAAAATTAATGATCTGTTTGTAGATTATCATGTGGAATATTTAACATATTGACAGAGGGATGGAATTAGGAAAGGAAATATAGAAGAGTCTGGTAGTTTTAATTTTCTATGCATATGTCATCTCAGCGCTTTTCTCTCAGAAGTATTTATTTGTCACATAGTAAGTGACTACAACTTCTGTATTAGGTTTGACATAACAAGATGGTGAACACCTAAACGTAAGCAGCTAAATGTAGACATCTACATGTGAAACAAAGCTAAGAATCAGTTGTCTAAAGAAACCTTCCCTCATTTAAGAGACATTGAGGTCCCTCACCTGCACTCTACTTGCCAGTTTAAATCTAAAAACCAATCTAAAAAAGCAGAAAATTAACCCCACTCCTCTTTAGAGGAGCCTAGAATTATTCAATTGATCAGATGTATCTTCTGCCTAAACTGAATATTCAGCTTTCCAGAATTTCATTAACTCTAGGAACAGGATCTTAATTGATTGTTTTGTGAGCTTAGCAACAAAGTTCACATTTAGACATCTGCACTGTAATTGCTGAAAAGGAAATGCCTGAACCGGGATCAGGGCTATGTATATGCAAGGGTCATCAGGTTTGAAAACGTAACAAGAATAAATCTTACTCCCCAGAACTTACCTAATAGGAAAAGCTTACTGACTGTTTAAAATATTGAACTTTCCCAAGCAATATTCATTGATGCTATCTATTACATATTTGGCTTGTCTTGCAAACTTCACTGAAAATTGTTTTATAGTGCTTAGCTAAGAGGTTTAGCCAAGACCTATCAAAGGTTGTGAAGAACTACAATGTCTGATCACGTTATCTGGTCAGCCAAGAGTTTACCAGTGATCTTTGAGTCATAAAAAATGATTCAAAAAGATTATTCACAAGAATATCCTGTATGATACTTACTCTGTCCTGACCATTTGCTATCTCCTGAGCTGTTAATTCATGGCTGCATAAAGTGGGTATCTTGCATTATTGTGCTTTTGCCAGTTTTCAAATACCTTTTTAAAACTTAACAAAGGAGAAATGAAACAGCAGAGAGGAAGTTTGTTTTAATTATTGTCTTAGTTACAGTGGCCAGGACCAGTTTATCACTGTGTGGTTATAACCAAGACTGTGTATTCTACACCCTCTACATCATTTCTCATGAACTGTTAATAATGGACCATTTGCAGCAGCTGCCCAGGGTACACATGACACCTCAAGCTACAAGCTGGGTGTTAAGGAACCCTGTGAGACAGGGGAGTGTTCTTGTCTCCACACGAATGACTCAGCTGTGATAACTCTCCTTCAGGGAGTCATTAGCACCCTCACACCCAGCCTGAGGGGTCATGTTTGCTAATGGGCCATCAAAGATTTGAAAAAGATCCCATGACTCACAGAGTTAAATCACACATTGTGAAACTCCGCACCCTGGGGGAGATACTGGGCATTCCCACCTGAACCTGAGCATATCTAATCCTTGGGGTCTGGGTATGGGGGTAGCACTCGTCGGATCAGAGGAGGACCAGAACCTCAACAGGACTGAGACTGTCACTCTCAACCAGACTGTGACCATCATCGTCACCAACAGGCTTTCCTTTCCTTTTACTTTACACTCAGGGGGACCACGTGGCACTCAGCATAGGGACTAATGAACGTCATTCTTCTTGTGCTCCAGGATGCTGGGTTAAACCCAAATTTTCTCTGTATCATTGTATTTGTTGTAACCTTTTTAGTAAATTGTAACTCTGACTTGTAATCTCCTTTGAGTTGGGTTCATTTCTTCTGCCAGTTTACCTTTAAACCAGCACAATTATGGGATGCAATAAACACATTTTATATAGGATTTTAAAATAATATCAAGGCGTTTATTTCTGAAATATGGTATGCGGACACCCACAAAGTATCTACATAACCATGTACTTAAAATAATCATTTGATAAAATCTGTTGTATTGAGTCTTAATTTCAGTCATGGGCTTGCATATTTGATCACAATAGTGATCACAATAGTGTGGCAATTGCAGAGAAAGCAAAAACATCATTATCTATAATTGTTTGTTATAAGTAACAATAACATTATTCCAACACCTATTAAACTGCAAAAAGAAAAATAAAATACAAATTTATTTTTATCCAGAATACTTACTAAAATATAATTATGTTAGATTATGATCGAATTTCATTTTGAATTCTTATGAAATCACAGCAAAGTGTAATTTAAAAACTCAGGTTTATTTGTTGTGAGATCAGTAGAACTTATTTTCATAAACTTCAATTAACTATTTTCCAGTATTTGACAGAACAAGTAAATCTTCTTCCTTCTATTAATGAAAACACAACTATGCTTTTTAGAAGCTTTATTTAAAAAACAAAAAAAAACAAAAAAAAAAACCCAAAAAAACCCCAAAAACAAAAGACCAAACAAACAAAAAAAAAAAACAAACAAAACCAAAAAAACCTAATTTTTCTGCCTTCATATTTTTCTCATGCAAACATTAAATTAACATTATTCCTATGAATATGCTGTAACATTATAAAATTATACATTTTCAAGGAAAGTAGCATGCTTTTAGAGGTGAAATATAAATGAATAAATTAAAAGAAGGTTAAGAAGGACAGATGGGGAATAAAGTTTTGCTGACATTCTTTAAATGTAGCTAATTTTTTAGTTTCCATTTTACTTTTAGTAACTGGATATGTTTATAGTTTAAAATCTGAGACTTGAATTCAAGAAATCAAGAGGTAATTTTAAAGAGTTTTCATGAATGATTTTGAAAGGCCTCAAAGAACTGTCCATATCCCTGACCCTGCTCTTTTTTCTACAGGGAGATAAATTCTGTTTGGTATTCTGCTGCAAAGTATTTCCCATGAGTACAACTGTCTGGTGTGCATAATGTGATCGAGTACAAGCATATAGTTTAGTATCTATGTAACTTATTAAGCTATCCTGTCCTCACTTACTGAGTTGTTCAAATAATTCCTCTATGTGAGCATAGTCTCTGTTAATATATGGTATTTATGTTTCTAATTGTATCTTTATTTTTGTATTTTTTATTTTATCTTTAATAATAATTTCAAATATGAAGTTTAGTAGTAAAATATTTACATAATAATTATATATACTTAGTAGTAAAACTATATAAAATTTCAGCACTACATTGTATAGAGATTCTAGAAAATTGCTGAGTCCTAAGCAGAAGCAAAAGAATCTTCAGAGTTTTAGAAAGCTACATTCATAATTAATCATTGATGGACTATATCTTGTTGGGCAGGAGTTATAAGAGGAGGCAAGTAATAAAAAAAGGCAGAAAATAATTATGTGGGATTTAAAAAAAAAAAAAAAGAAAATGTTATAAAGTGTGTTTGTGAACTGAGACAAAACACTATTTTACTTATACACAGATTAAGGTTAAATATTAAAGAAAACCAAAGCAAAACAAAGGTTTTGAACGAAGACTTAATAGTGACTGCATACTAGCTAGGACATTTGTAAAATCTCACCCTTCAAAGATTTACAAGAATAAGTTAGGCAAACAGATACAAGGGCCATCCATATATATATCTTTATATCTTCTCATAAGTATGCTCTTCAGTTTTCTTGTCTATGTTCTACCACTGTATTTTGTGAAGTAATTAAAAAAATGAATTTGATAAAAGCTATACTCCAGATCTAGGCTATAAATAATTCAAAAACCTAGGAAACAGGAAAATATGTTCTTTCCTTTTCCCTTAGAAGACTTTTCTAAAAAAAAAAAAAAAGACAACTCTAAATACCTGACTCGGGGAAGACTTCTTACTGCTATGTGACTAACTATTTGGCTACAGTCAAGCTTTTGCTTTCCTTGTTTTGGGCCAAAAAAAATTAAAATATTGTTTTGGTGTTGAAACATAGCTTATGGAGAAGGAAATTTACCTCCATGTTGGTTTGGTACCTCAAACATCATTAGATTAAGAAGGCTTTGTATTTTTGTATTCCCCCAACATGAAAAGGTCTTGGTATCCCATCAGGAATGCCCTCCGTTTCCCAAACCCTGAGAGAGTCCTCGACAGAATGGGGCTAATATATATGAGATTCTTCTGACTACATTTAGAAGACAGCTACTGTCAGTTCACATTTGTGAAGTCTAGTTGCTAAGGTGTGCTCTAAAAATGTCTACTGAAACAAGCTTCTGATGATTAATGTGTAGAGGAACAACGTATCTGTAGTTCAGATTTGAGTACAAGCCATTCACCTAAGAGGTGGACTCAATGATCCTTGTGGGTTCCTTCCTGCTCAGAATATTCTGTAACTCCTGTCTGTTGAGCCAGTCACCAATCTGCTCTCAGAAGATAGATATCCAGAACTATGGAACTTGCATAGCACCTTAAATATTGAGGAAGCAGACCAGTTTCCTTTGATCACTATTTTAGTGAAACTACTCTGAGATACATAGATCAGCCTTCATTTGTAAGGAAGCAGAAATAAACTGACATCTGAAAAAAACAATTTTCTACTTCTACTGCAGGTATAGTGAATAAATAAGATGTACTGTACTCTGTAAAAGGCCCCTTAAAAAAAATAAATCAAATTACATCTCAGAAATACAGGGAGGAATGTTGTTGACCAAGGACTGGCGTCCATCCACTTTGACACACCCTTGTGGCTTTTAAGAATATGGAGCTGACAAATATGACCGCTGTCTTTTGTGACAGAAACCTAGCACTCAGTCTACATCTGGGTAAGCAGTGCTACTCTAACCTGCCAGATTGTATAAATATTTTATGAGTCTGAAAGTTAGGCGTGATACCTCTGAGACATCTTCAGTCTTCCTGAAGTAACAGGTTGATGCCAGCTGGGTTCTAGGAATAGGTGTTTTAAACCCACCTCTTCTCTTTTCTCACCTAATGGTTTGTGATTTAGAATGTTTTTATCACATGAAGGACAGGTTGTCCTTACTTCTCAGCAGTTAACCTAAAAAAAACCACAATTGGATTCAATACAAACAATGTTTTATTTTAATGAATTTCCTGGAAACTAATAACCAGTTTTCAGATGTATTGCAGTTTATTGTGATGCTTACTATCTTCTACTAACACTATTAATACTCATATTGTCAATGTATCTTGGCAACACAATTGCACTTTTTTTTTTTTTTAATATTATTATTACCATAATTTTAGCAATAACATCTGAGAGTTACAGGAGCCCAAGATACTGCAAAAGTTTAATAAAAAAAGGCTACCTTTAAAGGTACATATTTAAATTGTTACTATCTGTGATGAGTTTTTATATTATACTAACAATGTAAAACGTATTTAATTCTTTTAAAAATTGTAAGAAGTTTAGAAGTTTACTTTCCTGTGTTGCTCAGTCAGCACAGCAGTTTTGTTATCTGCTTTAATGTAGTCTAGTAGACTTTATAACAACTTGGCTGTGCTGATTTTTTTATTTTGTTTTTTTTTTTTAATATAAGAACTTTGTGCAATGATTACATTATAGTTTTGAGATCAGAAAGAAAAGCAATTAGCTCATTGGCATCTTTGTATGTAATCTTCAATGTATGTCAAAGATATGGTATCTTTATCTCACCTAACTTCAGGAACAGACACAGATGATGATGCTCTTAAGATTTCTGTTATAAGTCCTCTTAGAGCTGCTTTTCACTTCTCTGCATGATAACTACAGTACAAATACTATGACAAATCTGAAAGGAATTTAAAGAAAAGAGGATATTTTAACAACATACTGTTCTGCACAAAATTAACTATTCGATTCTCCTTTCTTTCTGGACAAGTTATTTACCAGTTTATCAGGTCTATTACTTACATTTAATTTGTAAAGTAGGTCATCACTTCACTGAATTTCCTCCACCTTTCAAAACCTGACTTGCACAAATAAATCATTTGGTCATACTAAGTCAATGGAAGCAATGAAAGAGGTATTTATGTCTATAATTTCAATTAAAGTTTTCACAATATTTGTATAGTGTTCTAGAGATGTCTGTGATAATATGATTCCCTGTAGAACATGTTAACCTCAATCTAACATTTCAATGATTTGGCTTTCTGATTGCTGTGATATTTCTGGTCTGTAGGAGTCAGCTTGAACCACAAACATCAGTGTATTTCTCTGCCCACAATGTCTTTGGTATTTTTACTGAATTTTTTATTTCCCTTTGTTTTTACAGAGGAGCTATGGAATGGGTGAAAGTAAAAGGCTTTTGCTAAATTGCATGTGTTCTTTTCAAAACCTGTTAAGAATAAAGGATATTTGGTACCAAGTTAACAATTATTTTATGTTAGATAAAATGCTTTTAACAGAAATGAACTAATGGATACTTAATATGAGCTGCAAAATCCCTTTTGACAGAGTGATACCTTGCTGTCTCTCTGGGGCACCAAGCTTGGTCAATTTTTACCATGCTTAAATAGGTTAAACACAAGGCAGTATCTACTGAACAAACCTAGACAGCTAGGACTAAAGACTTTGAAAGCTGGACTTTAATATTGTCATCACCTCCAGTAAGATGCCTCAGGAGTTGACTAGATGTCTGCCAGTAAGTTGGTTGTATTCTGTTGCTATTTGCAATGGCTGGATGTTCAGTGTTTCTAAGCTGCAGACTGGTTGTTTTTTGTTTTTTGGTTTTTTTTTTTTTTTTTTTTTGGGTTGTTTTTTTGTTTTTTGGTTTTTTTTGATAGTTTTATACCTTTTTCATGTCAGTGTTTTTGCTCTTGAATCCTTTACTGACCAGCTATGTACAACTCAAGATCCTTACTTCTATCTGAAATTTGGGGTTTGCAATTCTCTCTTGCACAGTTCTATTTTGATGTACTTTCTCCTATAGTTTTACCAGAATTTAATGTTCTTCTCAAAAGTCAGATCGCAGAGTGCACAAGTATGCAATACTAGAACTAGACATAGAATCGCAAATTGGACACTCTGGGGAAAGCACTGATAGAGTGATCAAGCCAGGAGGTAAAAGCATATTTCTATCTGGGTCTTCATTTCTTTCACTATTGTCTTCTGAAATAATTTAGAAAGCCAATGTTTTATTATTTTTTTGTGTCTACATCTAGCACTGTAAAACTTAGGCATCTAGTGTAAGTTTTATAGTTCACCTCCCAAAAATGTGATTTATTCTCTATATTTTATATATTCAAGGAGTGGGGGAGCTTTGATTTGTAAGTACAACTCTTTTTACTTGTAACAGACATTGGTCAAGTATTTTAAACTAGACAACTAATTTAAACAATTAAAGATTAATTATTAAAACCACATGAATCAGGCTCATGACAGTTGTGAAGTTTCCTCTGAAATCTTAGATGTTTTGTTTGAATTGTCTCATAAGAAGCAGTTATTTCCTGACATAAGATTTCTTTGATGCTTAGACAAGATAAGATTAATGAAAAGTAGTCAGAGAACTTTAAGACTGACCTTCATGTTTTATTTTTTTTTTCCATGACACTAGTACACTGGTTTGCTTCTTAGTTTACAAATGAAAGAAGTATCTTCACATGGTTTATATTTTAATTAGTAACTGATTTTTCAGAGTTGTGTCTAAAGTTTTTGACATTTTACCTAGTACAATCCTTGACAGGCAGATAAATTTGACCTGAAGATTTCTATCAAAGGTGTTCAATGTTTCTTAAAATGAACACACAATGACTTGCAGTACTTTCTGTCATAACACTGGCATTACATTCCTTCTTTTCTTGACTTCAGTATTTTTGCAGTTGATTCAAAATATTTGTCACTTCTTAGTCTTTGGTACTTCTGTCTTTCCATAAGAACACACAAAATTCTGCTCTGAAACCTAATTAATATGATGTATTGAAAGTTTGTGATGTTTAAAAAACACAATAAGAAAAGATGCCCTTGCAGGGAGAGCATGTTCAGAAGGGCTTTGATTTTCCTTAAGAATTTGGAGTTCCTGGCAAACAGGAAAGTAAACACTGTCTGGCTTCACTTGTCTTGCATAGGTTTATTCAGACAGACAAGTTCTTGGAGTATACTGTGAAGTAAATGCATGTTCATATTTCATTCTAAGGAATGCAATTTGCTAATATATTAATCATAAGTGAAATATTTTAAAATAATAATGCAAGTGAAAAAGAAGGTTAGTGGACTGTTGATGTTTATCTTATGTGATTTTTGTATGCTTTTCCTAACTTCTTGTTTAAGTGCATTGTAGTACATATCTCAAAGTGCTTTGAGTGCTATAGCACCCATAACTGTATCTTCTGTCCAAGAAGGAAGCGCAGGTAATTTTATATCAGTGGAATTTAATAATGGAAATTGCTTTTTTGTAATACAGATGACACCAAGTGATGAAGCGGAGATAAAAATTAAAAGTTTGGAGAAATTATCCTTATTGTTTAAGTGGAAGCCTATGTTTTTGTTTATATGAAAATGACCGTAAAAGAATTATAGTATTTCCATCAAAAAAAGTTAGCTTAGCTTTTTAGGCTACTTGTAGGTCTTGTAATAAATCCAAGTAGTTTGCTGGGCTGTTTCTACTTTATATTTTTACCTTACCACTGTTGTCTCCTTATTAAATCCTTTTCTGTTTTATTGATTTTTAATGAAAGAATTACAATCTATTTAGTACCCAAATATATGGAATGAGATATGATGAGTGCTGCACTCAGATCTATGGTCCCAAGTACAAGACATGGACCTGTTGGAGAGGGTCCAGGGGAGAACCACTGAACTGGAGCACATCTCCCATGAAGACAGGCTGAAACAGTTTGAACAGTTTGTTCAGCCTGGAGGAGAAGGGCCTGGAGTGACCTCAAGGCAGTCTTCCAGTAGCTAAAGAGGCATACAGGAAAGCTAAAGTGGAACTTTTAGAAAGGGCATGTAGGGATAAGACTAGGACGAATGGCTTT
This sequence comes from Margarornis squamiger, assembly GCA_035222235.1. Lineage (NCBI taxonomy): Eukaryota > Metazoa > Chordata > Aves > Passeriformes > Furnariidae > Margarornis > Margarornis squamiger. The sequence continues at coordinate 73,464,642 of JAWWTY010000001.1, forward strand.
AAACTGAAAGTGTGTTTAATTAGATTGAATACTAGGAAGAATTTATTCATTATGAGGGTGGTATACACTGGAACAGGTTGCCCAGAGAAGCTGTGGATACATTATCACTGGAAATGTTCAAGGTCAGGTTGAGTGGGGCTTTGAGCAATCTGATCTACTGCAAGGTGTCCCTGCCCATGGCAGAGACATTGGAATACATGATCTTTAAGGTTCCTTCCAACCCAAATCATCCTGGTTCTTTCTCTTTTGAAAATGTCTTCAGACTAGGTCTGCTTCTAGATAAAACCCTTCATTTTGTCTCAGCCAAGACTTGGACATTTCTCTTTTCTTGAGAAGTCAGGTTGAAATGGAGTATTTTATAATCCATGCCAAACAGAAGAAATGAAACTGAAGTTCTTCTATTTATATTTGAAAGTACATTAACATCTAGGATGAAATTAAGCTAACTCAAAGTCAGAAATATGCACTGTCTAGAATGCCAGCTGCAATAAGAGGGAATGTAAGAACAATATTTCTTCTCCCACACTGTAGCAACAAGCTAAAGTTATGTGACATAGCTGACAATTAGCACAGTAAGCATTTAAAGTTGCAGGGAAGGTTGAATAGATGTAAATATTAAGTCAGAGTAATAGAACAATGCAATTATCAATTATTTTGACCAAATGCCAAGATAAAAAAATAAAAAAAAAAAAGGTAAAAAATGCAATTAATTCAATTTTTGACTTTTTTTGTTCTTGTTGTTGTGGTGGTTGGTTGGTTGGTTGGTTGGTTTGTTTGTTTTGTTCTGTTTTCTAAGGAAAAGAGATCTGCTTTTGGATGTTAAGATTTCTGTATTTAAGGGTCACAAAGTATCAAAGCTGATATTTCACATACTGCTTTAAATTAGCCTGGGTGCTTATACTATAACATAGACTTTAGTTATTTTGTATTTCATTCTATTCATACATACATTGTTAAACTTCTGCAGTTAACAAGTCCTTGAACACAGTGCACAATACTTCTGACTCAGAAAAGGTATAATAGAATTAGAAAAACTAAAATGAAAAGAATGTCAAGGATGATTGAGAGCTGACTGCTGTATATGGGGAAATTAAACAAATGAGCACACTTCAGGTTAGAAAATAAATGATTGGCAGGGGAAAAGAAACAAACAAAGATGAGAAATAGGTAACAATTTTTCATTTTTTCAACAGATCTTTTTTAATGAACTAGAATTGACCAAATTCCAAATGAAAAAGAAAGCAGATTCTTCATAAAATGCAGTTAAAATATTAAAGTCCTTGAACAAAAAAAGGTACACCAGTTCAAAATCGCTAGAAACAATTCATGAAAATAAAATACAACTAGACCAACACAGCATGCCGTCCTTTGTCCAAAAGGTTTCTGAGGTGCTATTGGCTAGAAGCTAAGAAGATATTCTGTACATGTAATTTATTTTTTATCAATTTGCTCATTCATTTTTATTGCCATGCTGATGACTAGATGTCTATTGTGGGTGGTTTTTGGCCTTTTTTTTTTTTTTTTTTTTTTTTTTTTTTTTACGTCAGTGTTATATTTGGTATACTATCAATACAGCACATTCTGTTATGTATTGCAGCCAAATCATGGCTGACACTTCTACTTTTCTTGTCTTTTATATGTTGCTTTTTTAGCTGTACAAAATTAGTGTTAAGGAACAGAAGTTGAGTTAGAATCACTCATGTTGCAATGTTTGATTAATAAATTGTCAAGGACATCAGCAATAGTCTTGTTTATTATTTTCCATTATTATTTTACATGCATCAACATTATTGCTGGGCTTCTTGGATTTCAAATCTGTAATTGTATCATCCTTACATTATTCTTCACTTGATCTTTGGAGTTTACTGCATTGTCTGCAAAAGAGAAAAGAAGAAATGAACAATAAATTACCATTTAATGTAGCACAATAAAAGAGATAAATTATTTTGGCATGTCATAGAAGCTACATGAATTTTGGAAGATAAACATGTGTTGGAATTTCTGGTAAAAACTTCATTTTGTATGACTGTTACAAATCACTGGATAGAAACTGTAAAATACTTAAGATCATACTTTGTTCTACTCTACCACTGAGCATTTATATCCTTCGAAGAAATTACAGTTCAGATAGAATTTAAGGTGTCATTTGTTTACAGGTGATGACAATGACAAACCTTTTGCACTCTGCAAGCTCAGCAGCAAAACAGAAAGACACAGTAAAACATGATATCAACTCAATAAATGTGACTATTTTGTGATGCTTTGACATAGTATGAGTTCAATAGGATATAGCAAAAATCTTGCTTCGTATTATCAGTAATTTATTTTTTAACTTAGAAGAATTAAATATGTCATAGGAGGTGGCTGGTTCTGTGGAGTTAAAGGATGATGAACACATTCAGAGTAGATGGCTAAAATACCTAGTTTGTTGTGTGTTGGTGGACTTGGTTTGATCACAGAACATCAGCTGTTTTTAATGAGAAATTATTCCAGTGGTCACTTACAACAACCCTTAAACTCTCCTTGCCTCCAAAGATGTGTGACCTTTAGCCCACTTTTAGGGAATGCCCTATGGATGTTCTGAAGTTCCATGAGAACTGCTTGGGTGCTCAATGTGTGGAACAAAAACGTGTCAGAACCTTCACATTCCAGTAGAATTTAAATTACTAATACAGATAGCCCTAAAATGACTGCAACTCTCCACCAGTGTAAAGGAGTTCTTCTCTACATGAGATGCACTTGTGCTTATTATAGCTGTTTGGTAGATAAATTCTGTTTTTGTAGTACAGGTAAGAAAGATTGTATTTCTTAATTCTTGTATCATCTTCACATAACTGGTTTTGTCCTCCATGACTGTTAACAAGCCTATGCTAATTTTTCTGGATTTATTTTTTGGTTTGGTTTTGTTTTTTGAGGTGTTGTGGGTTTCATTTGGGGATTGATTTTTGGGAGGGTGCTTTATTAATTATTTGGAATCTTTAAATCATTATATTGTCCCTCACATCTTAAGACATATTCTGCAAGTTTAAATTCAATACATTATTCAAATTTCTCACATGTCTCTCCTTGGATCATGTGATGCTTCTTAGTTTATTATTAATTCTAGAAAAGAATAACTCTGTATTCTTGATGAAAAAGGTCATGAAAATTTTTAATTTTTACAACCAATTATCAAATTTCTCATGTACACAGACACATGAATACTTACACAGACTTAGAGAAAGATAGCTTAGTATTTTCTTTTTAAAATGTTATAAAATATTTTAAGATTACTTAAAACTAGCAAGTTATTCTTGAGTTAAGTTTCTGTACACTTTTCTGACCATGTAGATTGCATAATAATAGGAAACATTTCAGTCATAATGGACTGAGAGGACTTCAGCAATTTATCTCTTGTTTTCTTCCTCTAATGTCCATTTTGAAGTTCACTAATATACTGAATTAATGGCCAAGATAAGAGGAAACATTGCATAAAAGAGACAATTCAACTTTTCTTTTTACCTTCATAATGATTTATCAACTAACAGCAATTAATTTTAACACACAAAAAGAATAATTTCCCTTTTCCTGCCTCCTCTCACCTAAATTTGATTGTCCATAAAATGAGGAAATAAAATGTTCCTTAAAATTGTGTTTTGAAGACAAATTAAAGTTGATTGCCAGAAATCTCAAGGGATATGTTTGCATACCAAGGTGATGAAAACTTTTCTTGTAACATCACAATTTATAGTGTAAATTTATAGATCATTAACTAAGATAATTGTAATGGATAATTGTGGGATTACAGGGTATCATACCAAGCACTCCAAGATCCTAGGGGCCCAATTCCAGTCTGCTACTATCAGAGCATTAGCTAATGAACTTCATTCCTTAAGAAACCAAATGGGAAAATATTTAATGAGATATTTAAAAACTTTTGAATGTGTCCTCACATAAGTTTGAAGTGCAGTGACTTGTATGTTATGCAAAAGTCAGGAAAACAAGAATAGATTAACTGGTAGAAAACCAACATGTAGAGGAACATAGGCAGAGGTAGAAAGAGGAAGAGAACAGAATTACAGATAACAAAAATCTTTGAGGATAAGTCTCAGGATTTTCAACTGAATTGTACTTTTTTTTTTTGTTTTGTTTTGTTTTTTTTTGGTTTTTTTTGTTTTGTTTTGTTTTGTTTTGTTTTTTTAGTAGAAATTTACTGGATAAACTACAGGGATTAGCGATACAAAGAATAAATAAATTTGAGGGGTTTGAGGGGAGGGATTAAACGTGCAATTCTATATTTTTAAGGCATCTGGGCAAAAAAAATAAGCTTGAAATATTCCTGACAGAAAGGAAGGTAAGTGAAACATAACATCAGAACAGACAAGTGTTCATTAAAAGTAGATAGTAGTTACTAGTACCACTGAACAGAAATATAAATTATTTCAAAATTCTATGTTCCTGTTCAATGCATATTTTTTTTTTCTTCTGTGCCTTTGAGTTATAGCAGTAAAGACTTTTTTTCTTTATCATAGTTTAATGAAAATAATCATAATTATTCAAACTGGGGTATTTAAATTCATGAATATGTATGAACCACTTTAATACACAGGGAGTTATGACTGAAAGGACAACAAATTTTCAGAAAAATTGCAGTACAGGCAAGTAAGTAAAAAAAATTCTCACAAAACCTGTAATTAGGTCTTGCTTGTAATTGTGAAACCAAATCCTCAGAGGTATCAAAGATAGCCCTGCACATGTATTTGAAATTATCCTTGTAAAATTGTTTATCCATTCAAATTTCTCTTGCCTATTAAATTGTCACATTATAATAAAAAAGGTACAAGGAGAACATCTTAATTACTGTCCATTGAAATTAGAACTGTTAATGCATTCTCTCAGAAGGGCATTTCTAAATGTTCATGCCAGGGTGGTAGATAAAGAGACACTGTCTTCAGTATGCATATCTGTCTCAAGGCCCCTCTTTTTGCCTTGTGTCAAATATTTCTACATTTTGAGCAGAGGCACTGAACCTGATTTTACAAAAAATATGTTGAAAAAATATTTCAGGTTTGAAAATCAGACTTTCATTAAGAAAATTTGCATACTGTGGAGTTCCAGATTCATATTCAGGAAATCAGATCTGGAAGCTATGGCAAGCCACTCCTCAGGTGCAAGTGTCCGAGTCTAACTTGTTAGTATGGCCTGTAACACAGGTTTGTTCTCTCCAGAGATCACTTTTTCCTTCTTAATTCTTGGTCACTTTTTCACAGACATCAAGAGTTAGAAGTCACTTGGAAGAGATGGCATGGACAAGACTTTTTTTCTAAGAAGAAGAGAGTGTATTAAAATGGGTACAAAACAGTGTTATGCCACTTTTCCAAGGTCTAGAGAATGAGCCTTGGCCTTATTTAATTTTTTATTATACACATATTATCCACACAGCCAAACTGATATTACTGCGTATATTTAATTGAGGTATAGTATGTACCTGGTTCATAAAGTTAATTTTCAGTATAAATTAAACTAATCTAAATTAGGTTAATGAGCCCCTGGGCCCCTTTACTGTTCAATCAAGTGGGAAAAAAAAAAAAATAGCCCAAGAATTTGATTGCTCTCTTAAGATAATTCACTGCCTTCCTTGACTACAGAAGCAGCCTAGGGACTTTTTAAAACTACACTTATTTTCAATTTAAGCATCTCAAATAATTGTTTTCTGTTACATGGGATAAATCAAGTCCTTGATAACCACTTCTGCTATGTTCAGCTATTAGAACAATCTCAAGTTTTCTTAATTTTCAAACAGTTCTGTTGCTCCCAAAGACATTTCCGAGTTTATTCTCAAGGAAGTTAAATGAGTAAAGTATATATTTTTGCTCCATCAGCTAATACAACATCTGGAGAATAAGAAAGACTACAAATCTGGAAAAAACTAAGAGGACATAAAAACATGTAAAGTTCATATATATATCATGAAAATTGCAGCTATTTAACAGCTGAAAAAATCCAAAAAGTTTTTTCCCTCCTTTTTTTTTTTTTGAAATACATAGCAGAACTCTTGCTACTAGTTTCATAAAGACTTCATCTAGTGCAAAAAGATTTAAAAGCATGTACTTCACCAAATGAGGAAAAAATTTGCAAACAAATAGCATTTTGCCTTGAGAAAGAAGGAAGTGTGTTCTATGAAGTTTTGTGGTTGTTTCTTCCTTTTGCTTTTTCTGAATGTAGTACAGGGCAACTAGCTGTAGGTGACCCTGCTTGAACACGTAGTTGGACCAGATGACCGCCAGAAACTTGTTTCAGCCTCAGTCATTCTATGATTCTGTAACATGTTTCAGATTATGATGTGACATTATTTGTAGTTTTATATGAGCAGCAAGATTTGCTTTCATTGTCTGATCATAATTTCATTAAATTCTTTCATAGCACAATAAAATAGTGATAATTTTGAGGGAAATAGAAAGTTGATACACTTAAAAAAAGTGCATATATTAATATACAAAAGTTTATATGTGAACATAATTTAGTTGAAATATTTGCTTCTTCAATGTACAAAATGACATAAGATAAAGTGACTGCTTATGCCTGATATTTATGGAAAAACCACTTAAAACAATATTGAGCATTCAAATCAATAGGGAATTTAAAAATATACTGAAGAATACAACTGAAAAGGAAGTTAATTATTTTAACATTGTTTAAATCTATTTGCTCAATTAATTTATTCTTTTTTTTTCCAGAATAATTTGTTTTATGGAGACAAGTTATTTTGCCAAGAAACATCTGGATGTAGAACATTTAATTTCAGAGGAAAGTAGTTGTTCTATCAGTTAAAATACAGAAGATACACAGGAATCATTGCCCAATCAAGTCAGAGCAGTCTGAGATGAAAAACACTGTACTGCATTTTTCAAGAGCTTCAACACATTGGTCTATATTCACAGCTAGTGTCCTAATTTTGTGTACTAAGCAAACTGTCCCACTTTATGCAAACACCTTCACCTATCCAAAAGGCATGTCAGATTCCCATACAAAAACAGAAATGGTAAAAAGTTAATTTTCCCCTAAAAATGCAAACAAAGCAAAAAACTGAAAACTCTTTTGCTTTTTTTCTGTTGTGCCCATATCAGATAAAATAAATGTCAAACAACAAAATCAGCTTGAACAAAACAGAGTTTTTAACTACTTGCACCTGCAAATATATTTAATATTAAATTATCAGTATTTTCTTGCTAACTTTTGAAACATGCAACAGGAAGATTTCCAGTTGGAAAATTCCAAAATAAGATAAACCGGTACTCATATTCATCTGGTACTTACATAAGCTCCAAAGATTTTTGTCATCTTGCATGGGAAGGACATTCATATATTCCTGGATTTAGGCTCGGGTCCTATGCACCCCTCACAGAGTTATTTTAGTGGAATGCTATTGGAATTTATAAACTTGCTTTCTTTCATAACCGAAACCTATCTTTAAGTATTACATAGATTGTATCATGGATATGCAATTATTGACTTCCTATTCAGTAACAAGGGTCAGTTTGAAGTTGTCTTGGTGCTCAGCTAAATCCTAAATAACCTGTAAGGCAGCTGAAATTCCTGAACTAGGTTTTCACACTGTGGCCTTTATATTCTATATAAACACAGCTTAATATTTTCTAACATTTTACAACTGGGGTTAAAACACAACATACAACTCTTTCTTTGTGAACAAATAAAGCTAAACATAATAAATGTAGACACATCTATCCCAAATTCTGTTTGTCAGATCACAATGACAGGAGCACGGAGAAATAGAGATCTTTAGTGAATCACACCAAAGGTATTAAAACAGAAGAAAATGTGTGATTTTGAGGTTTGAATATATATATCACCTTTATTATAAATTTTACCAGATTAACAGAGTATTCTTTTCTAATTGTGTTTTGAATGAGTGTCAGAAATACTACACCTGTTGTGAAGTGCCCATGCCACTATACAAGAGAAGGATCATGGGGATTCTCCAGTCTTGTGGCCAAGACAAAGTGTCACAGCCCATCAGTAGGGGGTATAATGCGCCATTACAAATTCTCATTGGGCTAAACAAAGACACCAGACAATGTGGCAGGAACTCCTATGTTTTTATTGTACAGTACCCTTCAATAAGTTCTCAACTCCCATTACAAACTCCTCAAGTTCAGTGCGGAGTATGGAGTGGAATACAAGAGCTGTGCTTTGCTCAGGCAAAGCAAGGGAAGGAGACAAAAAAATATCACCAGTCCTTAGATCCTGCATTGGTTCTGCCATGTGGATGGTCTGGAGTTGGGGTTGCAAGACAAAGAAAGTAAAAGAGAAAGAGAGGAAAAGAGAGGAGAGAGAGAGGGGAAAAAGGGAGAGGGGGAGTCAAATTGGCTCCATTTTATAGTTAACCGGGTCCATGCCTCTCATGTAAATTAGATGTTTTGCAGGTTTGGTTCACACTGCACAGCCAGCAGGAACTGAGGTGGGAGTCTCAAAGTGAAGCAGGACAGCACTGCCCCACCTCAGTGTGACTCTCTCCTCTGATGACCCTTCCCATCACAATACTCAGAATGTTTGAGACCTGTTGTGGAGAAGACCTTTGGAGGGATCTGAAACAGACACAAGACTGCATTAATATTTAAGAAGTGTAGCCTGCCATAGGTTTGGTGTTTCAACTCAGTCCTGGTTCTCTTATGCTTATGAGAATGAACATAATAAAAATACAACTTCGGTGATATTTTGTACTTGCATTTCATCCTCTGTATCTACCACATTATTTCACAGTAAGCTATATCATGGACATTTTATATCAACTAGAAAACCAAATACTTTACAATGCTGTATATGAAATAATAAGCTTAAGACATTAATGGAAACAGTAGCAATTATAACGAATAAAATTGAACCAAGGACAAATAGAAATAATCTTTTATAATTTAAAAAAGAAGGTGAAAAGTGGATTATGATAAAAGCAGAAACTGAAAGAAAACCTCAGTATCTTTGCTCTAGTCTTTTAGTTTCACTGTTCTAAACAGACTTTCACAAGATCTATAAGTTTGCTTTCAAATAACAGAATCTCTTCAATTTTGATAATAGTTCACATCTGCTATGGATGTCCCTATTACTTTAGATGAAATGAAAACGAATTCTTGAATTTTAAAGGAATGAACAGATTCATCAAGTATTACATATACAGTGTGCTATTGAGAAGGGTCTGAGTTAAAGTGGGGGTACCAATTTTTCCATCATTAGTTCAGCGCAGTGAAGTAACTCATAAATAGACATTTTATGATGAAGGCATTGTATATCAATGAAACAGAATGTGAAAATGTCTTAAGCACTTGTCTTGAGACTATATCACTGGTGATCACAATCACGAGGGTAACAAAGAAATAAGGCAATTATAAAAGTTTAAAAAAAAAAAAAAAAAAAAGAAAAAGGAGGATAAAGTGTTGAGGAGCAACAATTTTTTTTTTTATACTGAAGACCAGTACAAGTTGACCAAGGCATTTGGTTTTCCACCAAAAAGGTTTATACCATGAGACCTTTCCAAGGTGCTTTTACAATGTGGTAATGCTTCTTGACACAATGACTAAAGTTACAGTGTGCAATATTAGCTATAAGTACACCTTTCAAAAAATTTAGAAGCTAATATTTTAGGGTTTTTTCCCAGTAACACTGGAGAACATTCACAGCCTTGAAATAAAAAAATGATAGATATTTTCATCTTTTAAATTGAAACTTGGTGTACCAAAATAAAAATAAAAAAAAATATGAAAATTCCACAAATAGTATCTAAATGTGAAATATTAATTTAGTTCTAAGCTCCCCACAAAACACAGAAATGTTGTATACTCTTGTGGTAATATTTCCAAGAAAATGATATCCCATGGAAGTGTAGTCACAGACCAGACACAGGACTTCAAATAATTTTCTTTGGGGTACAAGGGGAGAGCAGATGTTGAAATTATCATATAATTTTATGTTTATTAATGTATTGGAGGTTACATTTCCATATCTTCACTTCACTAGAATATTTAGCTCAATGGGCACGTTTTGTAAAGAAGATAGAAGATGAAGGTGTTTTTTTGTTTGTTTGTTTGTTTGTCTCTTTCCTTTTCATCTAGTGGATAGCATTTAGCAGTAAGACTGTGTGTAGAAATGGAATGGTACCAGACTATATGTATCAAAATAATAATAATAATTAAAAAATAATATATCGCTCCCCACAAAAAGAAACATAAAATCACTCAGAATCATAAATATTTTATGAATATTTGTAATTATAAAAGAAACCCAACAAGACTTTTCCTAAATCCAGCAGAATACAAAAAATCCCATCATTTGCATATGCAAGACTTCTATATTTGTAAGCCTTTACAAACAGAATGAAATGTTAATTTCATTTTGTTTTCATTGTTAATGTAACTCTGACTACATAAATACCCTAATACAATAATTAACTATTAGCTACAAAAATTAATTTGATATGTATCAAAGTATCATATTAACATAAATACCTTGTGCTTTAATTAAGCTCATGAAAGCCAGTACAAGATACAGATGAAATGAAGAAACAACATACTCTAGCAGCATTCCTGTTGAAAATCTAATAGCATTTTCTTTTGACCATTTAGGAGCATATTTTTCATAGCCATCATTCTAATTGCTTCAGAAAACTGAAAAGCTAGTTTAAAAAATAAATTTGGTAAGGTCCTGCAACCTGTGCAAAATTTTGTGCATCAAAAGAAAAGGAAATCTCATATTTATATGAAATCTCTATTTCATGGTATTTAGGACTTCACACATAGTTTTCAGTGTTTCACTGCCATTAATTACAGTAAGTGTTACTTTGGTTCTAAACATTTTTTGCTCTTTTTTTTTTATGTTGTTTGGAACATATTTTTGTCATGAATTGAAAAAAATATAGATAAGCGTGCATCCACATCTTCATGACACTTTGCTTACAAGTATTTTTATCATTAAGTTTCTTCCCATCATACAGCTTTCCAAGCATAGCTGTAAAGGCATTCAGCTAAAAGTGAAGCTAAAAAACCAGAATATTATGAAGACAGGTGGTCAAAGTAGTGCACACATACACAGCAAAACTGTAAAAAAATCTCACTTTAGAATTTTAAACAGCAGTAGGAGAGCTAGTACATGGTGTTCAGTAAAACTAACCAAGGCAAGAGACTGAAAATCATTAATACTTCAAATTGTTCTCAAGTTCAAACTCTAACAGTTTTGGAAGCCAAAACTTAATAAGAAGGCAGTATCAGAAGACTGAGTATCTTATCCCTTCTAGAAGTTCCAAGTCCTGATAGGCTTCTGCCATTACTTGCTCCTATTTTGCAAGACTGAAAAATTCATTTTAGTACAATACATTTTAAAAGTTGCCAAAAACGTTCTTGAAAACCACCTCTTTAAGACAAATAAGCAAAACAAGGGAACGAGTTTGATACATGATCTTACAGAGAATTTAATCTTTAGAGAATCTCTTGTCAAGTATCTTTTGTCACTTTGCTGTCTGGCCTTTGTATAGACAAACACACTTAGACACATAGATATTCTATCAAACTTTTCGTTATCTAGCTGCTTTAAAAATCTAGCTATATAAAAACATTGTCTTCTTTCAGTTTCCAAAAATGCATTTTAATTTAACCTGCAGACAATTTTGGACAGAAATTGCTTAATTCAAATTGATGCAGTGAAGCTTTACTTACCAATTTTAGTTACGACACATATTCATAAGATATTTTATCAATAACAAAGTTAAGTACAGCAAATAACAATAGTCATAACTCACTATAAATTACCTAGAAATAAAATAAAGTTTGGTGTTGAAGGCCTTTCTGATTCTTTACTAGATAAATCTGGGCTTCATTTTAGTGAGAGGTTCCAAAAGAAAATACCTAAAAAACCTTAGCAGAATAGTATTGTTCAGGTATGGCTTGAGTTTAAAAAGTGACCAACTGTGCACAGGTAGGCTGGAAATACATGGCCACATGTAACTTTTGGGGTAAAATATTTTGTAACTTGAGAACACTGATATTGTTACAGTCCACCCAAGATGTATGAATTTGACCAATGGATCATTAAAAGGATTTTTTTTTTTTGAAGGCTTCCTGAGGACTCAAAGTACACTTGGCCAAGTGATTCTCACATAGTTTCCTGTTGCTGCCAGACCTATTTCTCTGTGTGTCAGTGAAAGGGATAGGAAGTATTTTTGATCTTCAGAAAAATAGGAAAGGAGAAGAAAGCCTTTCAAGCCCTTTAAAAGTGTTACAGTTTAAAGCCTTTAGAAGTTAACAAATGTACATTAAGCAGAAAGTTCACTTGGATACCTCTCATTATTCTTAAGCCAAAGTACTTCTGTAGTGAAAGGTGTGTGGGTTACCTTCACTATATATTTAGCAGTTTCTTCTCCTTTCTTATGGTGCTTTCTCTACTCCAATGAGTCAGTCATGGAGGATGCCAATCAGTATTTCCTATAAATATATTTCTCATTTTTCAGTGCTTTACAAACAGCTAAAATCTAATGAGTTCTACTCATCCAGATGAATGAAAGCAGAACATCTATTTTATTCTAATTTCAGAGCTTTTGTGTACTAATCTTACCAGCAACAACTTCATTCATAAAGCTTGAGGTGTGGGATTTGTCTTTCTCTTATTGTTGTCCCATGTCCTCTAGTGGGAGATCTTAATTAATAAGTTCTGCCACTACTTTTCCAAATTATTTTTCTTTTACTTTGTATTTGTGGGCTAGGTTATTTTTACAGTAAATTGTGGCATATAAATACTTCAGCCAAGAAACTCTTTAAACTATTTCAGCAAGACTAGAAGAACACTGAGTGCCTGAGGAAAAAAAAAAAAAAAAAATATTTCTTTTAGAAAAATTCTGACACTTTTGCAAAAGAAAGGTAGTTTTAGAACTGTCAGCCCAATATCTATTTACCACAAAATAAGGCAAGTTTTAACTCAGAACTCAAAAAAGAAAATACAATAGATTATTAATAAACTCGTATCTGAAATAGCTCTAACCAAAATAAAAAAAAACTTGATCAAATTGCAAGTTTAATTAAAATAGATGGAATTTTACTGTTTAAACTTTTTAACATAAGATATGTCCATTTCAATTTAAGAAACAGAACTATTCTTAAGCAACAATGGGTCAAAATTATGCCTTTTCTGGATGCATATAGATTTCTTTTTGGGATCTATGCATGGACACACAGATACTGACAGGAATGATTAATGTGACCCTAAATTATTTCACTTCTAAAATCTGGAAATCTTAAGTGATTTTTGGTGTTAAAATATGCCTATCAATCTGGGTTACACACTAAAACCTGATACCTCTATTCTTTATACACATCTCTGAAGACAGGACTCACATGGAATATTAAAAAAAAATCCTGTTTCAAGATTCCATTTTGACTGCCTATACAGGCATTTCACTCCAGGTCTTCTAAAACACATATTATAGTATATTCCTGAAGAATCTTTTCTAAGCAGGTGGTTTTTGTTTTTTGGGGTTTTTTTTGTGTTTTTTTTTTTTTTATTTTTTCCACTTCTTTGTTAGACTGAAACTCTCATACTTTATATAGAGTAGAATTTCAGTATTTGTTCAAGTTGTTTCTTTGTTTGTTTTAATTTGGGAATTACTATATATATTTATTACTACATATATATATATATTTAGCTATGTATATTACCATATGTATTTTTTAGTGTGGAAATATTTTTATTGCCTGTACAAAATGTAACAATTCCCAGTGCCAAGTCCCTAGACCACTGATAGGGCACAAGTGCTCTGATTCCACAAGTTTCCCCAAATATTCTTCTTTTCAGAGGAGTCTTCCCACAGTTCTCTCCTTATACCTGGGGCCATGTGGAGAAACATTATCATACTATCTCTGATCCTATTTTATCCTGTCTTTATTGTACCTGGGATCCACTTGCACTGCCCTCCTACAGATTTCCAGCATCTGACAACACTTGCAATCAGTCACCATAACAAGCCACTCTGATGTTTTATTTTAGCACCTTCCTAGGAATGTACACCATGAACTCCCTAGGCTCACTCCATCTGTCCAGAATCATAACTTTGTTTCTTTCTTCTTGAAAAAGGTTTTTAATTTATTCATGGTCACTGATGGCTTATCAAAGTTTACAACAGTTAGATATGAGAAAAGGGATTAGAACATTCATAAATATTGTATCTTCATGAATGATGACAGAGAAATTTGGGGAAAAAGACACATTTTAGTTTAATTTAAAAGAAAAAAGTTATAGACTCCAATGGCTCAAAATTAGAAGTAGCAGCCTAATTCAGACCAGTATACATTCTTACTAGTGAAATTAATTAACCCAAATTATTGAACTTATTATGAAGAATCCCTCTTCAAATGAGATTTTGAAATTGATTCATTTCCCCCCCTAAAGTATCCTAATGAACTTTAATATCTTCTTGTGTATAGTAAAATTGAGTTGTCGCGTTGAAAGGGTACTCCAAAATCAGATAGATGATGCAGTCTTGAAAACTGTACTCTTAATTAAGTTGGTTTGTGTTCCATGTGTAGATTTTAGCAAACCATCTTAAAGGCAAACCTTATTAAATAAAAGAAAAAAAAAAAGAAAGAAAAAAAAGAAAAAAAAAACCACAAAGGCATAAAGACCCCAACCAGCCAATCAAACAAACAAACAAAAAAAACTAACAAACCAAACTCCCCAACAACAAAAACAAAAGCAAGGCACCATATATCATTTGTAATTTTACTACTGTGTATTAAACAGCCTGCATGAAGCAAAAGCAGACTGAAACATAAACTAACGCATGAGCTAATTAAGTTATGTTAGCCAAGTAACCCTGAAAAAACAATGAGACAGTGATTGTCAGTGTCATGTGATCATGAAAAAATATGAGACAGATTGAGAAGTTTCCAGTTAATTAGAAACTTCCTAAGCCAGAGAGTTGTTTGGTTGTTTTTTTTTTTCTGGTTTGTTGTTGTTGTTGTTGTTTTGTTTTTTCTTTCATTTTGTTTTGGTTTTTTGTTTTATTTTTTTTTTCCCCAGAAACAGAGAACAGAATTCAACTAAAATAGAATTCCTTCGAACTCGTGGCAACTTTACTATATGTTTAATTATCAAGGACTTGATCTGGCAAACTCCTGAAGTAATGTTTTTTGCCAAACTTATGGTACATGAGATGAGAACACGAGCCTGAGAACACGCCATGATCATACCTGTTTCAGTGGCCTGAACCTGAGAATTGCAATCACAGCTTTAATTCACCCTGTGGTCTAGTAATTATGAATTCAAATGGGATTGGATTCACAGCTATCAGCACACTGGACAGAAGATGTCTAAACTAGGTGATAACAGACACTTCAAGAAGCTGTTTCTGAAGTCCCAGTGTTTTTTGATTCCTACTTCACTGCTTTGTTTTAGACACCCTTAATGCTGGTGTCTGTATCTGTCAGATATAAACTAGAAAATCTGTATTTCTTCACTGATAATAAAAGGTTGCCATTCATATGTAAACATCCACATGGGTAGAGGCCTAGAGTTAGGTGATGCGAAATCCATCCCTAATTTCCAAATAGAAAGAGTTAGATATTTTTAATCCAATCTCCAGTACATTAATCTCAGCTGAGTGTTTTTCCTTAATTCTGCCAAATGACTGGCAACTGTTGATACATTGAATAACAGGAAACTAAATTTCCATACTAATAAAAAATAAACATTTTATGTTCAAAGCATTCCATGTTAATATTTTAGAAAGTCCTTTTTTAGCCCTCTGAGTACTTTTGACCTTTCTTATTAAATGATTTAGGGATCTGGAGTGTGAAAGTTGGTCCCATATTTAGAGTCATCAGACCCACACTGTGTATGCCCATAGAGCTATTTCCTGGTTTCTTTTGTCAGTCACAACTGAATTTGTCCAACAGTCTACGTTTGAGAAGACCCATTTGAAATGTGGAGGAACATTCTTTCCAACATCCCACTCTTCTCTTTCCAATGAAAAGCACACCTCCTCTGTGATCCTCCGATGCAGACACACCTGTGGAATTCTAGATGATATATGGAAATTCCATGTAAAATTAGAGTCTTCAAATTAAAGGCTGGATTACTAACTAACTTCAGAGTATGAAGGAAAAATGGTTTCAGTTCAGAGCCCTGCTTCTGTCAAAAAGCTAGATGCTCAGTCCATGACGATGTCTTGGCAGATCAATAACTATGAGACATCTATTGAGGGGACTATATTCTCTCAGCAGAGACCAACATTCACAAAACACATGACAAACAAAGCTGCAAAACCCAGATTGGCCTAGATTCTAGGTGTGGCAGACTTAAGCTGTGTCTTCAGATTTACCTAT
Source organism: Margarornis squamiger (assembly GCA_035222235.1). Classification (NCBI taxonomy): domain Eukaryota; kingdom Metazoa; phylum Chordata; class Aves; order Passeriformes; family Furnariidae; genus Margarornis; species Margarornis squamiger. Next base: position 73,480,997 of record JAWWTY010000001.1, read on the forward strand.
GTCATAACTATATAGGAAGAGGCTAGATAAAAAAGATGAAAGCTTTTTTGCTATCCAAAGGGCTATCAATCAGAAAATTTGACCATATTCTGTTTTGTTTTCAAAAATGCACATTTACCTTTCTTTCCAGGAGAGTTACGAACTAGGCTACATGGCTGTTTTGGTAGAAATACAAAGGAGAAAGAAACTTTGTCTGCAAAAAATGCATGTGAGGTCCTTGAGTCAGTGTTTAGACTATAAGGTGTAAAGGAATTTTGTATTCCAGTCCCTGCTCTTTGCACATTTTATGTATTTTTTTTATTTGAAGAATAAAGAAATGGTGGGATTCCGATTCATAAACATAGCTGCCAACGTAATTTTATAGCTATGAGATGGGCTCAATTATCTTTGTGAGTCCCTTCCAACTCAGCATGTTCCGTGATTCTGTGAACTGCTGCAGTCACTGAGGCTCCAGCAACCAGGAGTGGTGGGGAGTCCAAGGGGTAAGAGCCAGCTATGCAGTGGGGTTTAGAGACCAGGAATACCCAAGTAGCAGCCCCATGGCCCAGAAGCCCCTGGCAGTCAGTCAGAAGAGGAGGGGGTGGTGTTGGGAGCGACTGAGAGGCATTTAAACGGCTCCAGAAGGCTCGAGCAGCCCGAAGTGCAGCAAACAGGAGTGATCAAACAGGGGCAAGGCATAGCAGTGAGTGCATGGCACAGCAGTTTGCATGGCAGTTTGCACAGGCAGGGTGAACAGGAAGGGATCCTCTCCGACTATCCGGGAGCAGGGGACTTTCATAGGTCAAATGAAGCACATCATTGGGAAGCAATTGGTGAATGTTCTCAGGAGAACAGCACAGGGTGCACAGACTCGGGGACTGGGGTAGGGGGGAAGCGGGAGGAGCCAGGATGCCCTTCCCAGTACTGCCACCAGCCCGGCAAGCGGTGGCTGGGCACCCAAGGAGACAGAAGATAAAGGTGTAGTGGCAAAAAAAAATGAGCACCAGGAAACCTCTCTCTCACCACCTTCCAAGCCAGGGGAAAAGTGAGGTCCTTCCCCCCCAAAAAAGAAAAAAAGTCTCCCCCAGTCCTCTCCCCAGCCATCTGATTGGAATGCAAAGCTTTTAGCTATCCCTCTGTTTAGGCTTTAGACAGCTGTCTCTGGGAGCAGGTATTGAAAGAGCTGGGGTTCTACAAGCTTCTAAATCCCAAACCTGTGTTGGTAAGGGACAAAGGAAAAAAAAAAAAAATCCATAAAAGATTTTGAAACTATGACAGAAGTTTACAAGGAGTCACATGAAAATGATGAAGGGTAATGAGTACAAGTTACCTCTGGGAAGCTTCTGACTGGACACAGAAGAGGAAAATTTTTCACAATGAGAACAATCATTGAAATAATCCCCTCAGGAAAGTGGTGAATTCCCCAGTGTTGGAAACTTTTAAGACTCAGCTGGAGAGGGTGCTGGGCCATCTTGCCTAGATTATACTTCTGCCAAGAAAGGTTGGACTAGATGATCCTTGAGGTTGCTTTCAACCTGGTATTGGATCATTTATCATTCTATGATTTGTTGCTACTAACTGCAAGTTGGCTTTATACAAGAATATCCTGACACTTTAAATCATGAGTCATCTGCTTTTTCTGGCCAGAGAGAGTGTTCTTGCCATAGACTCACATAATTTCACTGTGCTGAATCTGTAAAGTGTGGATGCCAGCTTTATAGAGGGAAAAATATTCTCTGAACATTCTTACAGAGCTTAGCTGAGTTTCCTTTCCAACGACAATAAAATGCAGTACTATCAGCTCTTTGTTATAAATTACAGCTGTGCCTCAGTCTTTTATTCCTGAATTAGAGGAGTTCAGAGGATCTGAATAGAAACAATACAACCTTATCCATAACTAATTCTAATAGTCATGGTAATAAAATAAAATTATTGTTCAATAGCACTTTGTGTGCTTCTTGAGAAAATTCTTACACCTTGAGTCATAAATATATTATAAAATAGACTTAAAATTCACTGTTAAAAAAGAGGATAAGATTCACCTCTTTATTGTCTCCCTCTTCCTTTTCCTTCTTCATAACTGAATTATATCTGTCAGTCTTTCATACAGACATACTAACTCTAATTGTGAGTTCTCTGGTTCTCTTTTTTGACCTCTTTTGCATTGTGGCACATGCCTGAGAATGCTGTCTCAGCAGGAAAAGACAGCTTTCTTACAAGACCAAGCAGTTAGCTAGGGAAAAGTGTATTAGTAAAATGGCTGCAGCATGCCAAGCAGGAGAGAGAATGAGGAAAGTTTTGCTTGCTCTGCAATTCTTTAGAAGATGCTGAATTCTGTCCACCCCCTCTCTGGGGGGTTAAAACAACTTCATAATGGCTAAGGAGGTAGTTCCAGTTAATTAGGCCCTGAAGATCAGAAGGTAAGTTTTTATAACTCCTTCAAAAAACCCTTAGCTTCTGCCCAGATGAGACAAAAACTTCTGTCATCTTTCCATTCCCTTTCCTTTACACTTGCTGTGAGAAGTGACCAATTTGTTATGTGACTCAGCTTCAGCCTGAGGTGCCCTATGAAGAGAAGATCATACTTTTCTAGCTTCTAATAGCTCACACATTCTGTTCCAAAGGAAAAAATTCCTACCTCCCACCCCAGATAAGAAAAATATGCACCTTTTCTACATAGCATTTGGTGCTTTTGGCTAAGATAGAGTTAAATTTCCTCACAACAGCTAGTATGGGGATATATTTTTTATTTCTGCTGAATACAGGATTGATAATAGAGAGATGTTTCTGTTATTCTGAGCAGTTCTTGCACAGAGCCAAGGCCTTTTATACTTTTCATACTACCATGCTGGCAAGAAAATTGGCGGTGCATGGGAGGCTGGGAGGAGACATAGCTGGGACAGGTGACTCCAAGAAACCCAGTGGATATTCCATACCATATGACATCATGCTCAGTATATACAGTGGAGAAAGAAGAAGATTGAAGAGGGGATGTTTGGAGTGATGACTTTGTCTTCCTGAGTAAGCATTACATGACTAAGCATCCCCTGCTCTCTTGGGGATTACAGAACACCTGTCTGTCAATGGGAAACAGTGAATTAATTCCTTGTTTTGCTTTGCTCATAGGCACAGCTTTTTCTTTCTTTACTAAACTGTCTTTACTTCAATCCATGAGTTTTGTGGCTTTGACCCTTCCAATTCTCTTTCTGATCCTGTTAGTGGGGGATCCAGCAAGCACCTGCATGGGGCTTGGTTGCTGGCTGGGCTGAAACCACAACAAAGCACAAGATAATCATTCTGAGACATGCTGAAATGCCATGAAATCTTACAGTCTGTGATCCCGTCTGTACCTCCCCACACAATACACTTACTAAGAAGGCACAGGGTCATGGAGAACAGTGAAATATTTGGATATAAATCAGAAATATATTAAAACTGTATAAAAAATTTAAAACTTCATTTACTGAGAAAGTCAAAGTCACCTAGAACTTAGTGAGATAAACATGATGGGAAAGGATCTATAACTGAATGAAAGAAGGAAGACATCAGAGGATATTTCAGGTGGTGTGAAATCTTCCAACATTAAAAACTGAAGTGAGTGGGTGAACAGACAGAACAGGATCCCTTAGTGAACAGCAACAGAAAGACTTGCCAAAACTTACTTTTGTTTCTCTCAGGACAGAGTAAATTTCTATGAAGGACCAATGGAGTGAAGCTCTGAAGAGAATGCACAGAGAACGCACCACTAGTTACTGTGAATAATAGGAATAACCAGGCTACCAGTGGGCTGCTAAACTTTCTTGTTTGTGAACCTTCCAACCACAGCATTAAGTGACTGCAGAATACTAGATGTTCAATTGACACGTGTTTTGGGTAAAAACTGGTGTCAAATCGAGATGGAAAAAAGAAAATGTGGCTCAGATATTAATGTCAGTTTTTTTCTTTTTGTGATATTTCCTGAATGGACAGACTATGAAGAATTTCCTGCTCTTTCAACAGCCCAAGTGTATTGAATGAGTTCTTGGCTATAGAAGAGCTGTTTTGTCAATATTTGCCATGATTCTCCTTCATGATATGCTAGTGATGATATTCATCATGTGATCATTGAATAATTTATGTTGTAAGGGAACTCCAGAGTTCATATAGTCATCTTCCTGTAGCACCAAGCAAATAACTTTATTCAAATTCTCTTCAAAAGTTCCCTGGAATTTCAGACTACAACACTAACATTCAAAGTCTGCTGGTATTAACATTCTTATTTGAGATCAGTTTCTCTAAATTTTGTAGAAAGCTACAAAGTTCTGAAGCTGAAAACTATCTGTTTATTTTACTGCCTAACCCTTGCACTGGTGCTATTGAGCTATTGACAGTATGCCAGAATTCTCAGAGACTGTGTACTCTTTCTGATTAATGCTATTACTGGCATTCCTCAGTCTTGCACAGTAATATATTAAAAGGAAAGATTGAAGATTCCCCCCACCCCCATCCCTCCCCACTAAAACAAAACATGTAAATATAGAGACATATTGCAGTGGGTTGATCCTGACTGGATGCCAGGCACCCACCAAAGTTGCTCTGTCACTCCTATACACATGTAGACAGGGACGAGAAAATATAACTAAAGGTTCATAAGTTGAGATGAGAACCAGGGTTTAGTGCACCCAGTTTTTAATCATAATGATCTTCAGAAAGGATGTTCTCCCCTTGTATTCTTAACATCAATGTAGTATTACTATTCTCTTCTTCATTACTGAGAATGAGTGGCATTGAACTAATCACTTGTGCGCTGATCACAAAACATTCTCTTAATTCCTCATTAACCTCTATAAACCACTGTGAAATATTGAGCTGACCTGACATATTTTTATTGTCCCCTTTGTGGCTTGTCAAGTACTTAATCACTATAGTTCCATAGAAATTTCTTATAACTTTGTCAGTGTGTATTTTTATTTTCACACTGTTTTACCAAAGCCATGATATCTGAAATTCTCACATACAGTCAAATAGAATACAATATTTTATTTTTTTTTTTTTTTTTTTCAGAAATAAGGGCTGCAATATGGAGCAAACTACAAGACATTAAATTGAAAGAACACAAAACCAGAAGGTTCAGAAAGAAGGTCATCTTTTTTTTTAGATAAGGAAATATTGACCATGACAGCATGGACAATATTCCAAGGGTTATATGTGTTGCTTGGGTATAATTAAATAAATCATAGTTAATTAGGGCTAACCATAGAAAGCTAACCCAGAAGACTTAATAAGGCTCAATTCATAGTGTTTGATTTACTCTCCTGAGTGTGCTCTTGTTTTCCTACCTTCTGGTTAGAGTTCATTTCACCAATATTTATTGCCCACATCTGAAACAGACACTTTGTTCATAGTCAATTGTGGTGGATTGACCCTGGTTGGATGCCAGGTACTCAACAAAGCTGCTCTATCACTTCCATCTGCAACTGGACAGGGGAGAAAAAGTATAAAACACAGCTCATGAGTTGAGATAAGGACTAGGAGAGATCACTCACTGAATACTGTCTTGGGCAAAACAGACTCAATTTGGCAATATTAACTGAATTTATTGCTAACAAAATCAGAGCACGATAATGAGAAGAAAAATAAATCTTAAAAATACCTTCCTCTCACCCCTTCCTCCTTCCTGAGTGCAACCTCATCCTCCTCAGTAATACAGGGAGATGGAGAATGGAGGTTACAGTCAGTCCCTCACACGTTTTTCCAGCCACTACTCAGGGAGAAGAGTCCTTTTCCTGCTCCAGCATGGGGTGTCTCCCACCTTCTTCCTGTCCCCTTGCTCTTTCTGTCCCCTTCATCTTTTATTGCTGAACACACCATCATTGGGTATATGATATCCCTTTGGTAAAATGAGGTCAGCTGTTCCAGCTGTGTCCCTTCCCAGCTTCTTTCCCACTGATGAGGAAGCGTGAGGAGCAGAAAAGGCCCTTGATGTCGTGTAAGGACTGCTCAGCAACAGCTAAAGCATTGGTGTGTTATTGACACTGTTTTTATCATAAAACCAAAACACACAGTGCTATACCAGCTGCTAAGACAAAAATTGCTTTTTTTTCCAGCTAAAACAAATACTCTACCTCCGATGTAAATGTATACTCTGCGTCTGTCTACACTTGGTGAAAAATCCTACTTGTGTCTGAATGAATTTCCAACTTTATTTCACCACTGAAAAGTTTTTTACTTGTATAATTTCTTCCTAGTTTTAAATTTTTGAAAACTTTCTTTATATTTCTATTCAATTTGCTTGAAAAATTACATTTCTTCATGTATCTAACTGTATCTATTATTGTACAAAATATATATGAATAATATCATCTGTAGGATTGTTATCTATATCTCCCTTTTTCGTCTTGCCTTAGCTTCTCCAAAATAAAATAATCTTCTGGAAATAATTGAATTATAGTGAGGGGTGCTGCTTTCTGCCTCAAGATATACTACTGAACTCCTACAGATTGTTTATATTCAGCTACCTTGATTCAGCTGAGAACATGACACAGAAATATATTGAGTAGCAGTGACGAATGATTACAGGCAAGAAATATGTAAGGTTCTCTCCTTGCATATCAGCTGCACATGACATTGCTGATCACGAGACATCATTATCCTGACATGCAGGAAGTTATACAAGAAGAATATACCATTCTCCATTTTCCTGGATTATTCTTGTCTGAAGAGATAGGAGACATTTCTTCTACAGGACCTTCCTTATGGGACTCATTAAAAATCTGTTTTTTCTTTATACAAAGAAAATTCTTATTTTTCTTTAAGATGCAAAATGTTTAAATAGTTGCATCATTACGACATTAAAAAAAAAAAAAGTAATAACATTTTAGGTTTCCATACTTAAGTCAAGAGAATATGAATTAACTAGGCAACAGTAAAAATAACTTACAGCTCTGGTAGTTTCCTTTAGCAGAAAGCCTCACACAATAAATTTTATCTGCAATTTGAGTATATTTCTGAATTCCATACTAGTATATAAAATGAGGTAACACAGCAACAGCTGATAAATGTTTTATATAATCTGACTGGATAAACAGATTCAGATGCATCCCAATGCATGATGACTGCCATTCGTCATAGTCACCTCTTTATGGCCTTAGCCTTCTGGAAAATTTATTTCATTTGTTATGCTCTGTGCATAACCTGACAACCATGAATATAATAGGCATTTGTTCTTTGCCTGCAACAGTCAGGTCACACTGTGCAAGTGTTCACAATGCACATTCAGTGTTACTGAGCAGAGAGCATTGTGGTCACACTGATGTCAGATAGGAGGTTGAGGTCTTACAAGACAGGTAACTGGGATCAGTGCATGATGGACATCCATTTCCACAGAAGCTAAGGATCAGCACAGACTATGACACTTCTGAGTCTTAATATGAGCACAATTTGACCTTGCTTTCTTTAAGAGAACAAAACACAGCAGGTAGGTTACAAGAAACAAAACCAAGTGTACAAATAGGTCCACTCAATCCCTGATTGCTATGTAAACATACCCATAGCAAAAGAATAAGAAAGAGAAAAGGAAAATCCCCAAATTCACTGACTGTACATTCAAATCAATCAGGGGTTTAGATATTTTATTAATGCAAAAAATACACAGATATTTTTAAATTTTAGAAATAACAAACAACCAGCAGTAAGAACAAAACTTTATTCAGTTACAAAGGGCAAAAGTTGAAGTGAGTATTTTCTTCATGAGAAAAATAAAAAGAAGAGACAGAATTAAAGGAGCAGATGGGGGAAAGAGCCTGTCTAAGGTATAGTGAGAGCATTCACCAAGTTCCAGGACTGGAATAAGTCCCTATATCCTCAAGGAGCTTCCACAAATTTAAAATCTTATTGATTCCCTTCCTTAAAAAGGAAAAAAAAAATAAAAAAAATAGAAGATAGCGGGGATACAGCCATGCACATTGTTCCTTCTTTTAAGTACTTAAATACAATTTAGATTAAAGAAACAGAAACTGTTTATGTATAATCCTATTGTAAGAATTTCCACACTTTCTGTAGTCAGAAAAAATCCTCAAAGCAGATAGCACTTTTTCAAAAATACCTTATCACCCTGCCTTAATGTGGACCAAAGATCATATAATTTGTAAATGTGAATTGTAGCTTTTTCTGTAAGTAGACTCATGCAACTCCAAGTGTCTTCAGCTGGAATACAAGAGAAGGAACCATCTCTTTCTTTTCTGAAAGTGGCAGGACTGTTACTTTGTATTTTCAAATTAGAATGTATGCTACTCTCTGCTCTTGTCTCAAGAAATTTCTCCTGAGGTGTCACTTAAGGGACAGGAGGTTAAAATTCCACTGTGGTGCTGTGTCAGGTGTAGATGAAAAGGTTTTGGTATCTGTGGAGAGTTGCAGGGGTGGCTTCTGTGAGGAGCTAGTGGGGCTGCCCCACCCCGAATACAGATATTTCTAGTGGACTTCAACAGACCCACCACAGGGCATGGCTTAGCCCACCAGCCACGATGATGGCACCTTTAAGAAAGTATATTTAAGAAAGGGTAAAAATTCCACAAAAATGAAGGAGATTTTCTGTTATTTTTACACTTTATGAGGAATAGCAATATTTCTAGGCATCAAAACATAGATGCAATAGAAACATGGATTTGAGGTAACGATAGAATTACAGAAGTTAGGAGTCTGCCAATATGCTTCTGCTTTAAGACAGAAGAAACAGTTACACAGATAGTCACCTGACTGGAAGAAGAAGACTAAGACATAAAATGCCTTAAAAGCTGCTTTACCAATTGAACTGCCCTTTTTTTCCACTTTATATAGTGAGTGATTGGATACCTAACTCACACTTACTTAAGTACTGCTCACACTTAAGGTGTTTAAATCTGGAACTGAATCCAAGTGGCACTTATCAAACATAGGCTTATTCCAAGGTTTTAAAATCAACTTAATTACAGGACACAAAGGATTTCTGTATAAAACAAAACAAAACAAAGCAAAACAAAACCCCAGAACTGCAGAAGCAGGTGCATAGCCTACTGAGTTTATTCATGACAGTGAACAGAGTGGACCAGTAGACATACATAGAATGACACAAAAATATCTACGCAAACACACATATTTCCAGGAAAAGTAAAAAAGACATGTGAGATAACCCCTTCATACTCAGTAAAATCACACATTTTATCAACTTTTTAAAAAATTAGTGGCTTGGTTTAGCTTTCCTTTTATATGTATATAAAGCTGATAACTGAGTAATTTCAAAGTCTGAGTACTTCCTCAGAATGGGAGCAGACAATACCTTCATCAGTAACAGAAGAATATCTTTCTTTTTATTTTGCATCTAACACTGATAATTTTCAGCACATTATTTCTCACAACTTGTCTTTTATAATCATAATAAATTTCAACTTGTAATGAATTTTTAGAGCAAGATATCAGCCCGTTTTATTAACCTAGTATACTGTAGCCAGACTACAAAAAGAACAGAGAAGGAATTATGGAAGATTGTACAATATTTTAATGACTCATAAAATTATGGTTGTAGACTGACATATCTATAATTATGAAAACTAACTCTTCACATTCAATGCAGACATTACAGAAAAATTCCATTAAGCAACCTACAAAATAATGCAATATTTATATGCTCACACACACGAAAGGAAGAAACAACTTGACAAGCTGCATTTGCATTTTGGCTTGTGTTCTCTTCTCAGAATGAAATACAGGTTATAAAGAAGAAAATCCCAAAGCAAGTACCCAGATTCTATACCACCTCATGTGATTGCTGGAGGTGTGGAAAAGGGACTCTCTTGCAGGAAGGCTGGGTTCCATCCAGTCAAGAAAACATGGCAGAGGGAGCAATCTGATATTGTCTGTTATCAGGGACTTTTTATCTGTGGGAATAATTTGTTTTCTTATACCTTCTGCTATTAATATTTTTTTCTGTTACTGTTTGTTTTCTTATTTCTTTGCTGTTTCCGGTAAATTTTTCTTGTATCAAGCCATTATCTATATCTTTTCTCCTCCACTTGCGGGGTGGGGAGTAGTCTGTGGTTTTAGTGGGAGTACTAAATTGGAGAATACCATTCAACCATGACAGCCTTATTTGGCACCCAATATGGAGTACATAGAGTTGAGATAATAACAGGTATGTCCAGAGTGGTATGGAAAGAAATTTTATCTAAGCATTTGTTGTTTTAGGCATGGAGCCAGTGGTCACAATGTTTCTTGGGCCCTTTAAGTAGTTGTGATACCTCACCCTGTATATAATACTGCATGTGCTTCTTGTGGTGTTCTTTTTCGGAGCAGGGAGAGGGAACAGGATTGCTTTGTTGCTGTACTTTGTGATATCAGTTTATGACATGATAACATCAAGAGTAATGAGGGTCATTGAGATGTATATTCAGTGTTGCTCTCCTACGCTTACCTCCCACATTACATTTGGGAGTCCATTAATATCTGTACCCGGTCTGTGGGGGAACAGGGAAGGTTGATTTTCTCTGGCTTTTCACCCCCTTTTCCTCTTTCAGGCTTGTTAAAACAGCCTTTTAGGATTTTCAATTTCCTTTGGATGTTAAAGAAAGCATGCTCTTGTTGTCATGTCTACTATGTCTCCTCAGCATGATGTACACCATGTTTAGAGTCAGGACAGAGATTTTTAGAAAGGTAATTCAGAGATCTGCCCAGAGCAGGAATAGTCACGAGTGTCACGAAATGTGGGAGAAAATGGACAGTTTTTGGAGAAATTATCTGCTCCAATGGTTTTGGAGTTCATCCCTGAACATCCAGAAGCACCTGATAAAGTGACAGAATTTTTGCAAGAAGAATGCTGTAGCAGCTCCAGAGATGAGCAACTTATTGCAGTGTGCTGGTTCTTGGCTACTATTTATTGACACTGATCACTATTAGAGAGCACTCTAAGGGGGCAGAGGAGGAAAACAGACCAACAGGCACTGTGGCCACTCCAGCTGCAGCTGAACCAGAAGAACCTGTGTTGGTAGCAGTTGCCCCCATACAGGAGAAATACAAGACAAAACCATCTCATCTAGTGAGGAATGAAGAGGAAGCAGGACTCTCACAATAGCAGAAAGTGAAAGAGCCAGAGAATCACCTGATCCCTATCCCTAAGTGAGCTGCGAGATGTACGAAAAGATTTCAGCTGCCAGTAGCTGAGCCCCTGGTGAGCTGGCTGCTCTGGTGCTGGCATATTGAGACTCATGGTATGAAACTAGATGGCGGTGAAGCCAAGCAACTGGGATCCCTGTCCCAGGGTATAAGCATTGACAAGAGGATTGGGAAGACAACAGAAACTCTCAGCCTCTGGAAGCAACTCCTGTCAAGTGTGAGGGAAAGGTATTCTCTTGAGGATGATCTACTAGTATGCCCAAGCATGTGAAGAAAGGTATCCAGTATCTGAGAGAATTAGCTGTACTGAAGATACCCTATAGGGATTCAAACAGTGAGCAGTCCCCTAGAGATCCTAATGAGGTCCAGTGTACACAATCCATGTGGTGGAAGATTGTATGGAGCAAGCCATCATTGTATGCCATCTCATTGACATTGATGTCAATGAAAGATAGAGAACAAGCAGTGTTTCAGGTGGCTACTCAACTCCAGCAATATCAAAGTCATCTTTTTTCATCCCTACTGATGTGCGTCTCAGCTGTGGAAAGACTGCCCAAAACTGTGGACAGATTTGAAACACTCGAGCAAGTTAGAGAGGAAATGTCCCAAGCTCCACCAGTATGGATCAGAGTGTCTGCTATTAGAAGCAAATGCCTCCCTGCTCCAGAGAGAAGGTACACACCAGAGGTAACCTGTGGTTTTACCTGCATGACCACAGAGAGGAAGTGGGATGGAAAACCCACCTCTGCCCTAGCAGCACAGCTAAGTGAGTTGAGAGGAAGAACAACCATAGCAGGAAATTCTTCAAGGATAAATGCCACTTCAATTCCCAGTGGGCAAGTCCTCAGACATGAGGACTGATGTGACTTATGATCCTCTTGAAGGGACTTGCAGTTAATATTTAAAAGAAGTGAGCAATGAATACTATGACCAGAACAAGAAGGGCTCTGCCTCCAGCCAGGAGAGCAAAAGCGACAATCAGACTGTGGGTCCTATGGTTTGGCACATCAGCCCTACAAGAATATAAAGCTTTAGTTGGCACCAGCACACGATATACCCTGAGGTCATCAAGATATGTGGGGACAGAATCCATCTCTTTTTCTGGGCTGATAGGGGGATCCAAACAGTTGACTGTACTGGAAGCTGAAGTAAGTCTGACCGGGAATGAATGGCAAAAGCACCCCGTTGTGACTGGCCCAGAGGCCTTCTGCATGCTTGTCATAGGTTATCTCAGGAGAGAGTGTTTCAAGGGCCCAAAAGGACATCACTTGGCTTTTGGGATAAGCTGCTGTGGAGACAGAGGAAATTAGGCGGCTGAATACCTTGCCTCATCTCTCAGAGGATCCGTCTGCTGTAGGACTGGTGTGGGTTGATGAGCAACAGGTATGGATCACTACCACAGCAGTGCACTGTCAACAATACTGCACTAACCAGGACTCTGTGACCCCCATACTTGAGATGATTCATGAAATGGAGAGCCAAGAAGTGATCAGCAAGACTCACTCACCCTTTCATGGTCCTCTATGGCCAGTGTGTGAGTCCAATGAAGAGCAGAATTTTGCCTACACCAAGCTGCCAAGGCGCTTCTCCAACCTCCACGCTATAAAATATTTTTTTTTTACCACTTAAAAATATCTGATTTACAAGACTGATGCTGGAACACCTGATGAATATACAGTGTAGCAAATTCCAGAGTAAAGACAATTACTTGGCACATAACTTTTGTAAAGTCTCACTCTTCTGAAGCTTGAAAGGTGCTACACTGCTTTGCAGATTACATCTATTCGTGAAATGTTACTTTCTTAAGATAATAAGGGGAGTTTTCTTAGCAACTTCTGTTTCATGTATGTAATAACTGTTTTCTGTGTAATGCAAATGGGTCAGATCTTCTTCCCAAAAAAAAAAAAAAAAAAAAATTTGGAATATGCATTAGACTATGACTGCAATGGTAAATAAAAAGGCCAGAAATATGCTTCAAGGCCATGTGACACTGATTGCTTTATGTTTGTGCTATTTGGGACTAGTCCCACCTATAGCAGACAATTTTTGGAAAAAGGTAGCTGTAGCAGTTCAGAACAAAGCTAGTGAGCTCATTTGCGTTAGGCAGCATGGACTATCAGGGGTCCTCTATCTGAGTGCTTTCATTCAGGCTGAAAAACATGAGGAAAGCAGGATACGTTTAATTAAGATACATTTTATAATTATGATTGTTTGGGTTTTTTAATTTTCTTTTTTTCTCTTGGTAAAAATGAGTGTTAAAATACCCATCAAGAAGAATATGGAATCAGTCACCACTATGTTTCACAAGAATAAGAGGAAAAAATATATTTGTAGTAACAATCCACAAGTAGCTCTCAAACCCCTTTCCCCACCCAATCAAAAACCCCCAATGTTTGTTGCATCTCCAAAATTACACTATTACTACAAATGAATGAATGAACACAAAAAAGTATTAAGTGTAAAACTGAATATTTCTCCCACTATTACACATACATATCTGCTCTGTTGGCATTGCATAGTTTCATCATAAGTTATCTTCTAAAGTGCTCCAGCAAAGCTTTAGAAAAATTCTATTATCCAAAGACAATTTATTCACTGACATGTATATTGTATTTGTGTGTTAGACCTGCAGTAAAGACAGAGATATTTATGCTACGGTTTGTAAGTACTTCTGGCAACTTCTCAAAGCTGCTTTATTGTTACTGAACACTGTGAAATGCTTTTGCATCATGTTCCTGTGTTCTAGTTTTCCATTTTACTCAAGTTTCATTTGGTGATACGCTTGCAAAGTCAAGCTATACTCTTGGTACACATTCATTTCTAGTACTTTATAATAATGGTATATATCGTACTAGGAGATCAAAAAATTACTATGAGGCAAATAAAAGGAACATAATTCCTCCAAAGTTCTTAGCTTATTATTTTAATAATTGACCAAAGTACATTGTCTCATGTTACCAGAAGAAAAAAGCACAAAATTTTATTTTAATTCCAGAAATTACTATGAAATATTCAAATTTCTACTTGTAATAAGCCTTGTTGTTCAACTGTCAGAAATTACATTGTTTTATCTCATAAAACCTAATGATAGCAAGTTTAAGACCACAGAATTGACACCAATAAAATGACACAATATAAAAGAACCTATTGATATTTCAAAACTGTATCCAGTCTATCTTGATCTTATACACCATTTGTTGCTGACATTTGGACAATCAAGTTAATTTTCTAACAGTGGTGAAAGAGAATGAGGAACCATATGATTGAAAACAGAGGATTCTCCTTGGACTGTAAGAGTCTGTAAGGTGTAACTTCCTCAGAAATTCCCCCTCTATTTAGTTATGGGTTTAGTCAAACTAATAGTAATTATCACTTCAGTCTGAGATTCCTACATATCCACAGGGAGATGTAACAACAAGCATTGCCTTAAAGAGGTGACATGTACTGTAAGAGATGATAATAAAAAAGTTTAGGGATGGTTATTTTCTATGAAACAGTAGATAAATTATCTATATAATCAGGTAAAATGAAGATTTTTTTTCTTTTTTTTTTTCTTTTTTTCTTTTTTTTTGGTGAGTCTTGGTGCTTAAATGTATAACGTGATGAAAAAACCTAAGAAATAAAAATTTGATTCTTATCTGTTTAGGCAGCAAAATCAAGATGAGCAGGAATGTAATCTTAAATATTTGAAGCAATAAAAGCATGTTTATCTCACTGTAAAAATGTAAGACCTTGTCACCATTTTCTTCCCTCACTGACAGTTAAAACCATTAGATTTTATCACACAATGGTGGACGATTAAAGTTCTGAATTTGAAAGGTTCTTTTTAAACCTTTCTGAAATGGAACATTACTTTTTAAACAACCTTTAAAAATCTTTATGCAAAAATATGCAGAATGAATTTCTACAACTCTGGAGATTTACAAACTTTCAGTCACAAATTAAAATCTGGCCAGTGTTTGCAGAGACTTGTGCTGGTCTTCAGTAATAACCAGCACTGTAAAGGGTTCAATCTTATTTATATGGATGTCTAAGAAAATGCTGCCTAAGCTGCACGCTATTGAAAATGCTGTGTCCAGAATTTTAACTCACTCCAAGCAATTCAGCATGTCACTCTAGTCTTGAGGGAGAGTCACAGTGCAACTGCTTGTCAAATATCAGATTTACTTTAAAATTGCTTTAATGACTTCTATGACAATACACAGTTTTAGATTTACAACCAGGGCACAGGAGTGGTAGTGGAGGAGGGGGAAGTGAGGCAGTAAAACATATGCTGTAACAGAAATAGACCAGTCTAATAATGAAGCTTGAGTCCTACATCACCTGTATAGCAAAATTAAAACCAGATTTTTTGAAGAGATATTCATAGCCTTAATCTTTTTATATAGCTGAACCATGAAAATGATTCTGTATGAGGAATCCTTAATGGAGTTTCTGAGTATGGTCCTAAGCAATAAGAGATGCCTTTGGTTGTATATCCCAGGATACTTTACTTCTTTACTAGGAAGCACTTCAAGGAACAGCTATATCTTCTGAAGAAACAGACAAATACAAGAAATGGACAAATATAATGAAATAGACAAACATGTAAACGATTGAGCTATCTTCTCAACAGCATATATACAGCCTGGATATATATATATGTGTGCCTACATACATGTGAGCAAATATACATATATATATACACATAACAGCATGTACAGAAAGCACACTCTATATAGATGTTGCATTTTTTAAAGTTTTTATTGCTTTTATAGTGCCAGTTCTTCCTTAGAGTTTTTACTTTTTTGTCCTTTCTTCTCTGTTCCTCTTTCCAATGACTACAATGATACTGTATACCTACTGTACATCGTTATCTGTGTTTTTCTTGATGTGCAGACACTGGTCCTCTTTCAATGAAGTCAATGTTATCTTGTCCATCTGCATTTGGTTTGTGTTTTTCTTTACTATACTAATGGTTTGGCTTAAAAGCCCTACAAAGTGGTATGATTCTACTCTGAAAAAAAAAAAGTAAAAATCATAAGTTTAGACAAGATCTTTAAAAATACCATAGTCGTATACCAACACTAAATTGTTTTGACATTTGAACTAAATGGACTCCATGAAGTAAGAGTTTATTCCCCCAGTACTGACAACTGAGGGCCAGAAATAATTTTCTTTATATCTATTTTAAAATTTCAAGATTAAAAAGATTTTAGTTTATTTAAAAATGCAATTGAATATCTCTATTGCACTTTCTGAAAGGAACTAAAACTAAATTATGCCTTGAAAGTCAGCAGGTTTTCTGACAACTGTAGCACTTTCTCCCCTTCTGGACTCATTAATCCCTTGACTTCCTTACTTTGTGAGGAAAAGAAACCTTTTTTTTTTTTTTTCACTCTTTTTTTATAGACTCAAGTGCAAAGGAATTCTGCCTCTATCATTCTTTTTTTTTTTTTTTTTTTAACTTTTCTTACTTGTATAACTTTCTGTGCATTTATCTGGTTTATACAGCTTCCCTTAAGCTTGCTCATGAATAACTTATGGGCCCATTTTGTCTTAATTTCCATATTTTTGTTTTTAATCAGCAGCTTTATCAAAGTTGAGGAATACATTTAGACTATCTGTTACCACATTCCAAACTGTTCCAGTGTGAAGTGTGTGTGTTTCATCACTTTATCAATTCAATTTTAATTTAAAAGTTAACGCAATTTATATCTGTTTGAATGAGATTATGCAACTATTTAAATACAGTGTTCTATTAGCTGAAACCTAACTATTCATTCTAACATTGTCTCCAGTGATGTATAGGTTGTCTCTGTTAAGAGTGGGAAAACCTAGATAAGCAAAATGACTTCACTAAAACCACAGTCTGAGTCAGGGTTAGAATAAGCATTAAAGCTACTGTTCATTTTTTAGGTTGTTTTAATAATAAGGATTTACATTTACGCAATCACAGAATTGTTAGGGTTGAAAAGGACCTCTGCAGATCATCCAGTCCAACCCACTTGCCAAGGCAGCGGCACCTAGATCAGGTTATATAGGAACACGTCCAGGTGGATTTTGAATGTCTCCACAGAGAGAAGCTCCATGATTATCGTGGGCAGCCTGTTCCAGTGCTCTGCCAATCTGAACGTAAAGAAGTTCTTCCTCATGCGGAGGTACAAATTCTTGTGTTTTGGTTTATGGACATTAGGCCTTGTTCTTTTGTTGGGCACCACTGAAAAGAGTCTGGCACCACTGAAGAGTCTGGCAACATACTCTTTGACAGCTACCTTTTTGATATCTGTATGTATTGATGAGATTCCCTCTCAGTCTTCTTTTCTCCCAATTAAGCAGGCTCACCTACCTCACTATCGTCTTATAAGAGAGATGATCCAGACCTCTAATAACCTTTGTGGCCATTTGCTGGATCCTGTCTCCCAAACTTAGGTTGCTTTTGCATGGTCCTGTCCTAGTCTATGGTATTTTCTTTTAAATTTACACTAGCAAAGATGTCTTCATGTGAGTCCATATTAGTTCATAAATGATATGGCACAACCCCTGAAATATTTTCTGGAAAGTACTGAACAGCTTTTCTGACAAGTAAAGTAAACTTGTTGTAACTAGAGATGAAACATCTTAGTGGTATGGCAGGTAAAGAGGTTTGAAGTCTCATGTGTTAAAGAGTTGTTAAAGATTCTTCTTTTGTGATGTTTTTTCTGACTGGCATTTGGTGAAAATTACTGAGTCATACATAAATACTGTACTAGCTATTCCTTTGCATATATTTTATTTTAGTAGATACAGTTTTCTGCAACAGTGGAGTGGAATGCTCCCCCTTTTCATCCCCCCCGGCCATGTGGTCCCCGAGATGCCCTGGGAAAGAGACACACAGAGACCGCAGGAGAGGATGCAGAGAGAGAGTTTATTCACATGGTCAGGTGTATATAAGGGCTTCAGGGGATTTTTGGTTACAACCAACAGAAATCGAGGGATAACAACCAATGGGGAAAAGGTTAACTAAAAGCAAATAGGGGGACTTCACATAGTCCTGCCAGAACGAATTCCTGCATACTAGGCTAGGGAGATAAGAGTTTCCTCAAAGGGTCTTGGGAAAAAAGAAAAGGTGACTCAGGAAAAAGGCAAGGAATCCATTTTACAATGCAATAAAAGCCTCTGTTGTTAAGGCATTGTGGCTGGTTTCTTCATTTTCTTCACAGGCCCACTGCCACAGTCTTCCATTTTCTTTATTTAAGAATTTTTAATGTTTATAAGTAGCAAAAATAGTATTTTGATAATGATGATGATCTGTAATTCTGGTTTTGTATTTCAGTAGCAAGTACATGCCATGTTTTGATCAGATCCCTTAGGTTATGTTTTTGATTCACAATTGTTTCAAAATCAAGGCATGTTGCTCAGACTCAAGATCAAATTTCATCGCCAAACTCAAAAGCCAAACCAAGTCAACTATCAGAAGTAATTGAAATCCTTTGTGTATAGCTTATACTGCCTTAGGGAGATGTAAACCTTTCTGTGTCCCATCAAGTCCTGTATTATTTATATTCTGAATATTCATTTCATTGTATTTCACTTATTGTTTCACTCTCAAAATAAATAACTATATGTAAGTCTGACACATTATCCACATCTAATATTTCAAATATTTCTGTTTTCTGTATTTCAGAATGCAAGTGACAACCAGATGATAACAGGCAACTGATGGTTTCTCTGTTGTTGGGTTTTTCCCCTCAGTCAGTGCTACCCTAGTAACAATGGGTCTTGTATTAAAGGCTGAGGCAAAGAAGCATTAAGTACCTCAGCTTTTTCCTCATGCTTTGTCACCATATTTTCCCTCACCTCTAATATAGGATGGAGATTCTCCTTTATTACTAACGTATTTATACAATTTTTTTTTTTTTTTTTTTTTTTTTTTTTTTTTGTTTAGTAGCAGAAGTCAGATTAAGTTTTAGCTGGGCTTTGGGCCTTCTAGTTTTCTCTCTGTATAAACTCATTACATCCTTGTAGTGTTCCTGAGTTGCCTACCCATTCTTCCAGAGTTCATTAACTCTCTTTTTATATTGAGTTCTATCCAAAGCTCTCTGCTCATCCAGGCCAGTCTTCTTCCCTGATGACTCATCTTTTGGCACATGGGGAATCCTGACTCTTCCTTTAAGATTTCATTCTTCAGAATATTCAGCCTTCCCAGATCCCTTTGCCCTTCAGAACTGTGTCGCAAGGGACTCTGCCAACCAGGCTTTGAAAAAAGGCCGGTCTGCCCTCCAGAAGTCCAGTGTAGCAGTTCCATTGACTTCCCTCCTGCCTTCTCTGAGAACTGGAAACTATATTTCATGATTGCTGCACCCAAGACACCCTTCAACCATCTTGTTACCCACAAGCCCTTCTCTTTTTCTGAACAACAGCTCCAACAGGGCTCCTTCCCTTGTTGGTTCACTCACTAGCTGTGTCAGAAAGTTACCTTACACACACTCCAGGGACCTTCTAGACTGTTTCCTCTCTGCTGTATTGTATTTCCAGCAATCATCTGGTAAGCTGAAGTCCTCCACAATAACAAGGTCTAGTGACTGTGATACTTCTCCCACATGTTTATAGAGCATGTTATCTACCTCTTCATCCTGGTTGGATGATCTATAACAGGCTCCTATCAGGACATCCACTTTGCTGGCCTTCCCCCTGATTCTTACCCATGAACACTCAATTCTATCATCAATATCATCAATCTGCCGATGGTCAGGATACTCCCTAATATACAGGATTATCCTCCCTTGCCTATCCCTTCTTTGCCTATAGCCATCCGTCACAGAGCTCCGGTTCAGTCAGCCATCCTACCATGTTTCTATGATAGAAACTATGACAAAGTTTTCCTGCTTCACATAATGGCTTCCAGCACCTCCAGTTTGTTGCCTATGCTGCATGCATTGGTGTATTTCAGTTGGGCTATTGATCCTGCCACCTTTTTTAGGAGAAGCCCAAATTCCTACATGACCATTCTCAGGTGCTTTGGGGGTTTCTATCACATCTCTAATCCCTGTGCCTTGGCTGCTGCTAAAAATCATCTCCTTCCTACCTCTTCCACTGACACAGCTGACCAAAGGATGTCGCTGGCACACCAACTCCCAAATGCTGGTGTGCTGCACCCAGGCTTATCCTTAATTAGCTTGGTTTTCACTTCCTTCCAATCCAGTTTGAAGCTCTTACAATGAACAGTGATAACTTGTGTAAAGATCCTTTCACCCATTTGAAACAGGTATACCCTGTCTGTCACCTGCAGGCCTGGTGTCTTCTATACTGACTCATGATCAAAAAACCTCAAGTTTTGCTGGTGACACTAGGCTTAGAGCCAGATATTGATCTATTCACTCTTTCTGTTTCTTCCCTCATCATTGCCTGCAACTGGAGGGATGAAAGACAACACTACTTCCTTTCTAATATCTTTTCTAATATCTGATGCCTTTCTTGATTGCCCTAAGACTTCTTGTAACTTCATTGCTTTCTACCTGAAAAAATAAAATCAGACAATGATCAGAGGCCTGTATAAAGGTAGGAAACTTTCTCTTCACATCTTTAACCTGGGCCCTAGGGATGCAGCAGACTTCCCTAAGAAGTGGGTCCAGTTTGCATATTAGACCTTCTGTTCCCCTCAGGAGAGAAACACCTAGGACAGTGACTTGTTGGGTTTTTTCCCATATGGAAGTAGTTCTGATGCATGGTTTAGGCTGATAACCTTGGAGATGCCTCCAAGGTAGATGAACCATCGTCTTCATAATTTTTCAGTTCCACTTTCAGATCCCTGTACCTTTTATACCAGGGCACCTGGGAAGGTGGGTCAGTCACAGAGGAGATGTGTCTGTTGCTTCAGGCAAGCATTTGTCTCCATTGTCCCCTGTCCCTTGACTCCCCACATTCAGCCTCTCATGCAGAGAGGAAAGGAAATCTTCCATATGGTGCCTGTCTGCATGTCAGATCTGTCCTAGGGAAGGTAGAGTGTGATTACAGTAGTCTCACTTTCTTTCTCAGACTCTCTGATGCTCCTCAACCTACACACCTCCTCCTGCAGTTCTGTCCTCCTGAAGGGGAGGATTTCCTTTATCTGGGTGCACCCCCCAGAAGTGTGCTCACTGCTGCCATCCAGTACTGCTAAGCAGGGTACACCTTGCATTCTGACACCTTGGTAGCAGCGCTTTCCCACTGGTGGGAGCTCTGTCTGGGCAGCTGCACCAGTCGTGGCAGATGTAGAGTTCAGAGTGTACATAGCCTTCTTCCAGGTGGATGCTATTGCTCCTCAGTTCAGCTGGCAGGGCTTCCTGCACACCCTTTTGTGCAAACTGTCATGCTGTGACCTTGCTGATGCATCATGTCCTGTTTGCCTGCTGTTCAAGGTGCTCCTGGTCACTAGCGCTCCCCGAGGGCTTCTTTTCTAGGTGTGGAAGGGACTTGACATTGCTCTTGCCCCTGCACAAGTCTCGTCAGTCACTGTTGCACAAGTTATGAGTTCCTGGCTACCCTCTTGACTCTGACATTATTTTGATTCAGGAAATATCCCAGTGTAGTGCACTAGGGGTGCACTACACCCTCATCCTGCTGGCATGGGAGCTGCTCACCTTGGCAACTGCCAAGACCTTTTTAAACATAATACTAGCAAGATAGTGAAGAAAAACACAAAATAATAATTATTTGTAGAGTTATTTTGGACTCAGAGCACTACTGTGGCAATAGGGGCACTGCCAGCCTGTTCTGCAAAGGGCAAACTTGGAAATGTTCATACCAGGCAGCTCAAGCAGAGGTTGCATCCATATTGCTAGGATTAAGGATTAATTTATGTTCCTCGTGCATTTGTAGTTAGAGAGAGCAGACTATACTAAATCTTACCTTCATTTTAAACCCATATGATTTCTGTAGTTTGACATAAAATGTTTGTATGAAAATATATAGATTAGAATTTCAATTCAGAACAAATAGAATCATAGAATCATAGACTATCCTGAGTTGAAAGGGACCCACAAGAATCATCAAAAGTCTGAATCCTGACCCTGCATAGGACAGGCTCAAGAATCACACCATGGACCTTAGATTCTGACAGACTTGGTGCTTTGACCTCATCCCTGTTTTATATTGCCGTGTGTATAGAACACCAGTTGAAAAATTCTGTGATTTTAAGATTTGGATTAGAGACACAGGAGAAATGTTGTTTGCCTTTCTAATTTCTTGATCAGCTACTTGCATAATAATTTTGTGGAGGAACTATCCTTTTACTGGAAGCAATTGAGAGATATTTAAGTAAATGACTACCAGTAACGATCAGACCAGGAAAGCCTGGAAAATTTAATGGGAGGTTACAAAGTGTGTAGCATGGCAAGGGTGGTGAAGCATGTTCAGACTAAGTGAAACTGGCAGCATAAATAGCTTTTAAATGGATGTATAACCTTTTTAAAGGTTAGCTATTCATTTTCCCTCTCACATTTATCTGACTGAAACAAAGGCCTCCATAGTTCCAGTGAGATCTGAGATACTGTGGGAAATTCACTGAAAACATAAAAGAAAAGGAGTGCATTCCTGAGTACCGGAAAAAAGACTTTAGATGTCTGTTTTTGTTTTGTTTGTTTGTTTGTTTGTTTGTTTTGTTTGTCTTTTGTTTTTCTTTTGGTTTGTTTTGGTTTTTTTTTTTGTTTTTGTTGTTGTTGTTTGTGGTTTTTTTCGTTTGTTTTTTTGTTGTTGTTTTTTGTTGGGTTTTCGGGAGTGGGTTTTTTTTTAGATATGTGAGACATTCATTGATTCTCCTTGTCATCCCATTCCTTCTCATCCCATTCCTTCTCTCTTTCTTATGAATACATCCTTACACTCTGTATATGCTTTGAACTTTACTCATTTTCAGTGTTATTCTGAACTCTGTGGCTCTTATACTATCAAATTCTCCCAAAACTTCAATTAGCCTTCACAACTAAGCAATTAGGTTGAATATTCCCTTGTTTTACCAACATTGCTTGAACTATGAACTTTAAAAATAATCTTTTGTCTGTATTTGTAGACAAAGAGTTATATATCATTTTTCAAATAATCTAGATACACACACTGTGTTCCTAATCCTTGCTATGGATGAGATTTAGGGGTGAGATCTGAATATCACTGTATTCCTCATTGTCTTTCCCTTTTCTCAGCTTTTCCCTCTCTTCCTGCTAAGTTATGGTTTCTTTCATAACAAACCTAGCATCTTGTCAAGAACTATGCAGCAGTACAAAAAGTCCGGGCAGTTGGCCTATTAAAATTACTGGAGACCTCCCTGGTTTCCACTAACTTTCAAAGACAATAGAAAATGGCTTCACAAAGACATCTTCCACCTTTCTCACTGCAGGATGCAGCCTGGCAGGTGTGATGTTTTTTATGAGTAAAGGTTGCTCAAGTAGTCCCTTACTTGATCCTCAACTGCTGTATTTTCTCCACCTGAAACCCTTATGTTAATAAAAATATCCTGAGCTTGTTGATGAAGAACAAGGAGAAAACAATGTATCTACTGACACTTGCAAGTCCTTTTGAACTTCCATCTATCTTTATCTTATTTTTCATGGCTCATTTTTGAGTTAATAATTTTCAGGGTATAAGTTTTACTTGAAAAACTCTTTTTTTTTTTTTTTTTTCATCCTTGAATTTGATTAGAATACACATCACTTATAAGTTCACTTACAGAGGGCTTAGATGCTTCGGGGCAAAACAAATTCACCTTGCCCTCTCACACTGGAAAGGAGACTGAAAAATAATGCCTTTATTTTGTCTTCAGTTTTATTTGGTATATATTTTGTTCACTATTATAATTCACATTTGAAAGCTTTTTACAAATGTATAATTGGCAGCAATTTTCTTCTCCATTATTTTGATTACACATATAACTATATTGCAACATATATATTATTTATACTGTCTACTACTCTATATGTTCTAGTTATGCTGGTATTACACTACCCTAGCTTAAAATTTTGCTGGGAAGGAGAACAGTCTTAAGTCTACATAGTAAAGAATGTAAGAGGTTCTTTATTGTTGATTTAGATTTCTGAAAGATGTGAACTGGAAGACCATTTGCATAAACCTATGGATGTGTACCATGAAAAACTAAAACATCTTATGACTGTGGCTATTTAATTACAAAATTAGATTTGATCACAAAATAACCTTACGGCTAGCAATCTGGAGAAATGGAGGAACAGTCTCATCACATGATCATTTTCAAATGTGACATGACAGTATTTAAATTTCCATTACTGAAATAAGTATAAAATTTTTATATGAATGCACCATGTGGTATTGTATGTTAACAGATGCTATAAATGTCCTAAAGGAAACACTTTATTCTCCAGGAGGTACTGATAACATAATGCAAAACTTTTTCCATTGCTATGTTTTCTCAATCTTCAATCAATCGTAGATGATTATGTTCCTTTTATAAAATTGTATTATGCAGAGCAAAAATATATATCTCATTGTGGTTCATGTAAATTAAGAAAGTAAATAATTGTAGATTTTTTTTCACCTAACACTCTTCTTTATATAAAACAATGTAGATAATATCAATTGATAAAACTAATGCTGATCATGGTACCATTGATCTGCTTCTTCATGGTAGTTTCATGGATATCATATTATTCCATTACTGCCACACAGGAATGTATTTTGACTACAGTTTAAAAGCTTAGTTAAATAGATCTGAATTTTTTGTTGTTATGCTTCAAGACTGCAGTGGCAAATTAAAATTATTCCATGCTGATACTGATATATGCCTTGAAATGATTGAATTTGAGATTTGTGTGACATCAAGAGCTGTTAATACCCATCCTAACCTTACATTTTATGCCATACTGAATCCTTTTTAGATTTTAACAACTCACTTTCACTACCTTTTCTACATCCAGAACTGTGAAACAACACTGAAGACTATTTTTTTCCAAAGGTATGTAATTTGTACTTGCATGTCTGAGGACTCATCAGTTTAGAAGGTCATGGGGTAACATTGGCATCAGCTTGATGCAAAAAACAAAGCATGAATTTGACTGTGTAGATTTTCAACCACATTTTATAAGAGTGTAGACATGTAGCTGTCAGTAGTATTAAATATTTCCAGAGGACTGCAAACCTGAATTTTTCATGTGAATATGGTTGCTTGAAGACATTTTTGGGAGTAAGGGCTAGGTATAAATGATAATTATTATTAGGAAAAGCTACTACATTAGTTAATGGAAAGCTGACAAACCTTTTCAATAAAGCTATGGATCATTGAAACCATAATTAGTATGGAGGACTTAACATGAAGAATCCCAGTCTAAAGGTTACTCTCCCTCCTATTAGTTAAAACACATATTCTCCTCTTAGCTAAAAATAGAATGCTATGTTTTTCCATTCCAAAAATTATATTTCTAAGGAAAACAAATAATATTAGATGCCCTGCAGTTGCCAAATATTAAATTTTAAGCCCTTTTTATACTCTAGGGACTAACAGAGAATCATGTCGCCCCAGAAAAAAAGGTGTTTTGCAATTTCTGCAGATAATTCATTCAACTGACAGCTCCTTCCTGAGGCATGCAGAAGGGAATTGTAAAGCTTATTCACAAATTTTTGACTGCATAAAATTTCTGTGATCATTCCTGAAAGTTTGTATCAACTCAAATGAGATCTTTTGAAATTAAATTTTCACTCTCAATCAAATTGTCTTTCTGAAAGCCAAACTGCTTTTATGGAAGAAGAAGCTATTGCAGAATCATATAATATGCCAAGCTGGAAGGGATCACAAGGATCATTGAGTCCAACCCCTAGCCCTGCACCCAGTTGTAGCAAAACTCATTTCATCTAGTAGATGAGATAATTCACCTTTATATTTTGTGATCCAAATTTAAAAATCAAGTAAAAAGTTCCTCTCCCTTTACCTTTAAATACTGGAAGGCCACATTGAGGTCTGCCTGGAGCCTTTTCTTCTCCATGTCGAATAATCCCAACAGTCTCATTGTGTTGTAGGAGAGGTCCTTTTATGATTAAGGTGACCAGTCATTATGTATCTCTTGCTGTTATTGTAAATGTCTTACTAAGTGCTTAGAGTTATGAAACCTTAATATTAATACAGAGTATCTTTAGGCTTTTGAACTGCCACATATCTTGAAAGAGCATTATATGCCAGGAAAACCTGTTTTCTTTCTAAGAAATGCTGATCAAGGATGTCAACACGAGCAGCTTTTCAGCCCCTTGAGCAGCACTCTTGCCAGTCAAGACTATTAGCTGGTGGGTACCCTACTACGTTCCTTTGTGTTTCTCCAGAGACTCCTCTGTTGTGGTAATCTCTTCAAAACAGGCAGACAATTGCTGTCCTATGATTGTTGTGTAGGGAATAAATTAATAAGTGTTTTGGCATTTGCTTGTTTTCTTTTTTTATTTTATAATCTGCTTAGTTGTTTCCTGTTGTTTTATGTATTAGACACCCTTGTCTTTAGGTCTTTTTTTTCTCTTGCCTGCATGACACCAAATACTGTGGAGACCAGAGAGAGGATTTTTTCTTTGGCTTGGTTTTGGAGAATTTGCACATAAAAGAAAAAAAAATTAAAAAATAAAAACTAAATCTATAAGCAGGTTTATGGATATATGGACTAGATGTACCATACAGAAAGCTGATTATAAGATCCTAGTTCAAGTTGCAATAGTACTGTCAGCTTAGTGAAACTATTTTTTTTTTAAATTTTGATAATTTATGATGAAAAATAATGTAACTTTATCTATTTTTATTTTAAAATGGTGCCTTATCTTAGAAATAGCTTCTCTTCATCAGCCTCTGAGCCTCAGTCCTCAATTTTTTTCTTAGAACTTCCAGCATTTTTCCTGTGTTTAAAACTGTGATGCAGGATCTTTGTCTGCCATGTATTAATCACAGACACAATGTGCATATCTCGTTACTATTCTTTCCAATAGAACATATAAATTGCTTGACGTTCTTTTACTGGATCTGAAATGTTTCTATAGCATTTAAAAGTTGTATGTCAGTTTTTACTATCTAGTAAGGGGAGAGAAAAGGAGCTGCAAGCCAGATGACACATGATGTGTGAATTGAGAATTCTTATAAGTTGATCATGCTACAGAATAATTAGGAAAGAATAAACAAGGTGAATGATGAATGATACAAGGAAGATCTACTCTGTCATGAGGAAAGAATAGTTCTTATCTGCCTTTATTCACTGATGCTCAGGAATTGTCACATTAAAATTTAATATTTCATTATTTTCATTTACAGTAAGACTAGGCTAACACATGCAGTGGTCCTCTTCTCTGGCATACTCACTTCTCTCTTGCTATATGGGGATGGAGAGGATAGTCTTTAGCAGATAAATTTCCAGTTTGCTCCCCTCTGGTCATCACACAACTGACACTGGAGTAAGTAGGTTGCACTGATCGTGCAATTGGCTTGAGTGGGAAACCTTTACTGTCCAAAAACCATGCATCAGGGAGTAGCCAGAAGACACTCACATGTTTCAAGAATTGCTTCAGATCTTAAATCATAGTATCAATTAGGTTGGAAAAGGCCTCTAAGTTCATGGAGTCCAACTACTAAGGTAACATTACCAAGTCCACCACTAAACTATGCCCTTAAACGCCATGTCTACATGCCTTTTAAACACCTACCTCCAGGGATGGTGACTCAACCACTTCCCTGGGCCTGTTCCAGTGCTTCATGATCCTTCCAGTGAAAAAAATTTCCTAATATCCAATTGAAACCTCCCCAGTGCAACTTAAGGCCATTTCCTCTTGTCCTATCGCTTGGTACTATCACTTGAGAGAAGAAACTGACCCCCACCTTGCTTCAGTCTCCTTTCAGGTAGTTGTAGAGAATAATAAGGTGTCCCCTGAGTCTCCTTTCCTCCAGGCTAAACAATCCCAGTTCCCCCTCCATAAGATGTCACTCTCCATAAGATTTCTGCTTCAGACTCTTCACTAGCTTCATTGCCCTTCTCTAGACATGGTCCAGTACCTCAGTGTCTTCCTTGTAGTGAAGGGTTCAACAGGATTCGACATGCAGCCTCACCAGTGCAGAGTACAGAGGGGTGATCACTGCCCTAATCCTGCTGGCCACACTGTTTTTGATGCAGGCTAGGGTGCCATTGGCCTTCTTGGCCACCTGGGCAAACTGCTGGCTCAGGTTAACACCCTTGGTCCTTTTCTGCCAGGCAGCTTTGCAGCCACTCTTCTCCAAGCCCATAGCAATCCATGTTGGGTTGTGACATAGGTGCAGACCCCATTACTTGGCCTTTTTGGACCTCATAGAATTGACCTGATTTCAGTTTTATGATGCCATTGCTGTATAGTGCCTGTGTTAAATGATGCTGAGGCTTTTTATATGTAAAAGCTATTACAACGGAAGCCACACAAAACAGTTGATGATCCTAAAGGCCTTTTCCAACCCTAACAATGCTATGATTCCATTATTGAATGGAGAATGAATCTTTTAAAGAACTGGGCAAGTGCAGTGGTGACACAACTTGAATTGGCTTTGATATTTAGCAATCCAGCACATCACGTCAACTGGCCTGTATTCATTGATCACATGAATAGATGGAGTCCAAAGACATGGACTAAATGAACTCAATGGCCATTTTATGGCCATTTGATGGGCATTTTACAGTGGTGGTCCATAAACTAAAGAAATTATGTCTGAGAGTATATCAAAGGATGGGAAGGGGGGAATTACCTAATGAGGATGGATTTCTTAGAGTGAGACCAGAGCATAATATATGTGGTCGTGAAAAAGAGATAGAGGTTGTACTGATTTTGGCTGGGAAGTAGAATTGAAAACAAAAATCTTTGAGTTATAGTGGGAGTTCCATTGCAGTTTTAAGGTTATCTCTGGCTACCCCAAAGTCACAATACACATATTCAATAAAAAGAGCTCATGATATTAATTCAATATTCATACATGCTGTCTAGTGGACTTTTTCGTTACTCAAGTCCTCTCAGGATGCTGTTGCTGCTATTTGCATTCACCACTGTTAATAAAACTCCCTATGGTGAATTTCTTTGTTGCAAAGTACGGTAATTTTCCAAGTGAAAAATAGGATCTTATTAAGTTACATATTGCTGTTAGTAATGTGACTTTTATTGCGGGTATCTGAATGACTTGGGTAACTATTCAATGAATCTGCACCTAAAGGAAGTAAAGTGAAGTATGACAATTATTGCTGTCAAAAATAATAGAGGCTTTAGATTAGAGTGACAGTTTGTGCCATAAAAAAAAAAAAAAAAAAAAAAAAAAAAGCGCGAAAAAAAAATCAGGTAGAGAGAAATAAAAACCCAAATCAATTCCAAACAAACAAAACAAAAACAAAGCAAAACTCCACAACCAAAAAAAAAAAAAAGACAAAAACACAACCCCCCCCAACAAACAAAAAACCCCAAACAAAAAAAAATCCAAAAAAAACCCCCAAAACCACAAAACACAGGAAAACTACACTACCTACACAAGTATTTTTCTCTGCTTTCCTGTAAATCTTCCTTTTTGTCATTTGAATCTCAAACATTGTATTGCTTTCACTAAATTTATTTTTTCCCATTTACAGATTATTTCTTCTCTCTTTAGCAACCTCTGTAGAGGCTACTTACTTCATTTTTTTTTTTAAAAAAAAGGTTTTTTAGTTATATTTGCACTTACGGTGAAGCTTATGGGATGCATATTGATGAGCATTGGCAGCAGTTGTAAAACCTGATCTATATTATGTTAAACTAGTAATAACTCACAACTGAAAATTTATTTTGAAGATACAAGCTGAATCACACAAAGGAGTGTGAAACTACTAAAAAATTAGGTTGACTTCTGACACAAATTCAGGAAACATAAAAAAGAATATAAGCAATGAAGAAATTTACTTTTTTAAAGCATAAACCAATGAAAACACTACTGATAGTAATGTCTTGAAGCAGAATTCTCTGTCCCTTCCTTCAGTCTCTGTTGCAGATGGAAGCTGATGGTAACATTCTCACCTTTAAGCTCTCTTGAATGCAAATGGATGTTATCAGGTGTGCTAAAGAGGTGTTGCTTATGGAAAACTTTTGCATTTTATGTCCTGCTTGTCATCCTGGTGCTGGAGCTGCAGATCACATCTTATTTGACACTCAAACTTGTGTTCTGTGCATTCTAAAATCCAGCAACAATAGGAATGCTCAAGTGCAAAAGAATACATAGTGTTGAATACTTCAACATTTTCTTCAAAGATATATTAAAGAAAAAATTTATTTAAAAGTTGTTTTTCTTAAAAAATAAAACATTTAGATTTCACTCTTAAAACTTCATTTTTTAAAACCAAAAAAGCAGTTTTCAGATTCCAAGCCTTATTAAGAGAAATCCAGGGTAGGGGAATTGGTGATCTGTTGGTTTTCTTTAGATGAAAGATCTGAAAGGAAATGGAAAATTTCAACAGACCTTCTTTGAGGTATGTATTTTGTATGAATATTGTAACTCTCAACTGAATCAAACTATGAAGAAACTAGTACAGTAGCCTTGTAACACTAAGCATTATAGATTAATTTTATGTGTATATAGACATGTTGGCTTCTAGCTTGTTTCTTTACTGTTCAAGCACTCCCATGTGCCCTAAGGCTATCCCAAACACATTCAAGATATATCCTTCCTTTCACTCCTTTCACTATAAAATTACTGTTCTGCTGAACTGCAAAAATTCCTCACATTATTTTAGACACACATTACACAGGAAAACAACAGAAACTAACACATATAAGAAATATTTATATTTTTTTATACAAAGTTGCATAACTACAACTCTGTGCTAGATGGGTGTGCCCTTAGACTTAAGTGTAAAGGTGTGGTTTTTTTTGTTTTTTTCCCCTCTGGTTTGTAAGAAGTTCTTTGGATGAGTAGCTCATCCTCAGAAAACTATCTTGTTAAAGTCTAGGTTAGAAAAGATCCACTATGCTTAAAATCTTAGATATGCAAAGAGAATTCAGCAGACTAAGCAGAGTAATGATTTGTGGGCAAGAGGGAAACAAACAGTTATCTTCAAAGAAAGGTTCACTATTGGTAGGAAAACATAAAATGAAGAAAGAAAATAATGAAACAGAAGATGGTAATTTGTTAGAAAAGCCATGCACAAGTGATGAGATCTTAAATTTTGTAACACTTCAGAATACCCCTAAGAACAATTACAGCTGTAACGCTGCAACACACCAGATGTAGTTTTTTCACAGTTGTTAGCCTACCATGGTTCTTTTATTAACTTAGGAATAAAAGGGCTAATGGCTTTTCAGGACTTTATGGACCTGCCTGGTCTTGACTTTGTTTCAGCTTAGTTTTAACTGCAACCCCACATTGCCCAACAATCTGATGACTATCTTCTATCTTGCTTGTAGGTTCAACTTCGCTTTATGCAGCTATACCAAGGAATTGTACCACATATGGTAGAGGTTTAATAAAACTTAATGGTCATTGAAGATAAAATTCTGCATCAGGAAAAAAAGAGTAGTGTTAGCAACAGACTAGCTGGAAACATGAAAAGGAATAGTACATGCAAAACTGAAAAGAAAGTGAACTATCCCCACTACCGACACCATACTGCCCTTGATGAAGGACTCTGGATACTGACAACCAACCACAGCATCACATGGTAGGGAAAATGGCTCTTGACTTTTGAGTGAATGTGCTTAGAAAGGTGAGTATCAAAATGGAGAACAGTGGAAGATACTAGAATGTCTGTGTGCACAGTAATTTTAACTGAATTATAAATGGGAACAATTTAATAATTTGACAGCAAAGGGTCAATATCATTGTAATTAGATTAATGATAGTTGCTTGTTGTATTTTGACTATACCGTTAAACATTAGATCATCAGTAAGTTCTTGTGTCTGCATAAAAGATGTGATCCCTGTGTGCCCATTTGAAAATTTTGAATGTGATAAAAGTTCATTGGGGTGCACAGGTACAACCTCTCATTATTTTGAGCAGGTTTGCATGTATCTTGTACAGGCTGAAAGTGAGTGTACTTGGTCTTTAAACTCTCTCAGAATTACAGCAGAAACAGACAAAATACTTATGTGTCTCTGGGTGCCTGGAAAGATATATTAATAAAAGTATACTTATTCCATCTTGTTTAGGAATCTATCTTAGTTATTAAAAAGTTATTTCTGATGTATGGAATATGGGATTTATGCCCATATTGCACATCCAGATATGCACTCCAATTGTGTGTACACTGGCATCTAAATGCAGAACTCCTCCTTCTCTGCACCCAGATGGAAAAAAAAAACAACAAAAAAACAAAAACAAAAACAAAGAAAAACAAAAAAAACCCACCGAAACAAAACAAAACTGATGTAACTGTTGTATTCTTCAGCAGATCCCTACTCTGGGTGATCTAAACAGACTCTGTTCCAGAGCTTTGATGCTGAGTTGTGCTTAAGTAACATCTATTTCTTTACAGTAATTAAAATGAGAACATATGCTCCTAACTTAGAAGTCAAACAACATGCCTAGAGATATTTATGCTAAAAATTCTTATGTTTTCCTATTCTGCTGGCAGTAATGTTATGAGACTTGTTAGGCTAACAAAAGAGAAAGGAAATCCAGGTGCAAATGACTAAATTTGTTAAAGGGAAAATTTGCTTAGATAAAAGGGATCAAATAAAAGCAAATTATGCTAGCAATTTTGAATTGTAGAGGTGTTCTGAAACAAAGCTTAAGAAAAAAAAGAATATGGAGGAAAAATGATGAGAACTTACAAAAACATTCAATATAATGAAGAAGATCAATTCTTTCATTCATTATAAAAATGTGCGCTGACATAGCCAGATTTAATATATCATACACAGAAAGATTTATGAAGACATCATTTTCCATAGATGTTTAAAACTCTATGTGATACTATTTAATGATTAATTAGTGATTCAATAAGTAATGATTAATTAGGGATTCAATTATTTGATATGCTAAAGGAGAATGAAGAAACAAACCCATACATCACATCACATCAGGTAGTGGGCAGCTTGTACACACATCATTCTGTATAGTTGTAAAATGAAAATAGGAAAACATAAGACATCAGAAAGTGTAGAACAGGAGACTTTGTAACACTGTCAATTGGTATTTTTAGGACAGCCATTATGTTTTCAGAGATACGCAAAATAAAAAATTAAATACATTAAATTGCAATTCATATTTCTAGAACCTCATCATAATTCCTCTAGACTCATCATAATTTATTCAACTCCAGTCACTCAGCTGTCTGGGAATACACATTTAATGTTAGGTCCACTGCTATTAATGTCAAAGGCATGATCCTTCAAAATGCAAAACCATTGGTGTTGCTTAGTGAGCACAATGTCACATTATAATGATAAAAAGATGTTCACAGGTATTGCTGTTTCCTTTTGGAGGCTTGAAATCATACAAATCACAGTACCTTTAAGCAAAAAGTATGTTTATCAATTTTTCCATCAGATGTTTCTCCACTTATTATTGAATGATAGGACTGTGAAGAATTCTCAGTGAGATATCCAATGTCCTTTTCTGCACTTCAGATGCTTTAGTTGGTTAGTACTAGTTTTACCAGATACAGAAAAAAAGACAGCAGTTGGATTCTATCCAAAAGTTTCCTTCATTCGCATGGAAAGATCTCAATGATTTTAATGTGAGACTTCTGTTTGTATTCCGGAGAGCACTATATGTCTATAGAGAAGATTGTAGGGTTGAGAAGAATTGAAATCAATGGAAAAGCTTATGCAGTTTATGCAGCTTTCAGCAGGGACAGACTTTAGCCATGCATACAGTAGATACTGGAAATCATGTTCCTTTTCTATCTTCAGACAGTAAAATATGGATTGCTTTTTCCTCTTGATTTCTAAAATTCAGATAAATTTAAATGTGCAAGAGATGTGGCATCATTAAGATGTGCATCATCAGAAGAGAATAGGAAATAAGATTTCAACAAATTGAAGATGTCTTTGATTTTAAATGAAAACAGTTATATTTCTTTATATTCTGGAGGGGGGAAAAGTCAGGGTGAGGTTTTTTGGGGGGGGTTTGTTTGATTGGGGTTTTTTGTTGTTTTTGGTTTTGGGGTTTTTTTAACTGATAGGCAGAAATATACAAGATGGATTTTAAACTATAGAGGAGGATTAAACAGAGTAGGGAGGAAGACTTCCTTGTGTAATTCTTTCTTTGCCTCAAGAAGAATTATTCTCTGATAGGAAATACACTGAATAAATTTATTTAAATATCAGTTAGAGATTTCAAAGGTTTAATCTTATCACTGCACTAATAATTAATCATCTGGAAAATTTATTTTTTCTTCTTTTCTCTGTTATTAATTATAGGAAGGTATGAGCTTATTTTTGAGGTGCTGCTTGGAAAACACTGGAACTCTCTGTACACTAGTACAATTTATGAGAAATGCAAACTGCATAATTAGCTGTAAATACAGTTTTTTAGATGCAAGAGTTTACAAAAAATATACTTTTTTTCTTGCAATGCTTGCTGAAAAATATAGTTATTGAAATGTATTTTTCAATATTCAGGCATTTCTAAGGGATTTGCTTCTGATAATTACAAACTATGCTGTGAAGGTCATCTTAACTTAGAGATTCAGCTGCTAAATCAGCATATCTGTATTTTCTGTAGTTAGCCTCAGACTTCAAAGTCTTGTGAGCAGATGTTGAACTTAAAGTTTACATGTAGATTTACCAAGGTTAATGAATAATAGGCTAATTTAGCACATACTGCATTCTCTCTAAATAACAATGCTGAATCTCACCATGTTCAGTTTCTCCTTGGTTTGAGTTGTTTTTACATAATCTAAAATATTCTTGATCAAGTCCAGAATTGTATTTAAAGATATAATTAAATATATATTTTATTGTCTCCAATTTTAAGTGCATGTTTTGCTACATCTTGAATAAGACCATCAGTCAGGATCCAGGCTACAAATTTTGGGAAAAGAATTATTAATGCCCTGCTTAGTCTAAAATATAACCTACATTTGATGGAGGTGGGAGAGGGGGCAGAGTAGTAATAGGGTCACAATTTTCACAAACAAATAATTGTGTGTTATCAATAATAAACTTTGATTGACAACTAGGTCGCACGGCTCCATGAAAGAGCAACCTTTCAGTTAGGAAATAGGTATCTAGGATAAAATAGGTATTTCAACATCACTGTAAGTGATCAATGTTTTTGCTGTGACAACTGTTATAGCTTAAAGTTTTATTAGGCTATAAAGGTATCATCTTTATAAAGGTATCCTTTTTATCATCTCTTATAAAGAGAGCGTATGCTTTGGTATTAATGCATAATAACGCAAATGTAATTTTCTTAAATCCACTTTTACTAAAAATAAAAAACAAACCTACCCGTTTTCTTTTCATTTGAAACTACGAAGTTCAATAATCCAAAGCTCTCATAGAAAGTGTTGTGTACTGGTTTTCAATGAAAAAGACAGCTATGATGAGAACTTGCTTGCAATTAAATATACATGCACTGAAAAAATACTGTTAATTGTGTTTTCCTGTGAAAGGGAAAAAGCATGTCACAACTCACAGATTACATAGTACAAAGTGTAGGTATTAACAACACCAAATGAGTCAATTACAAAACTACCTGCTGTTGTCATAGATAGATGCTTTTTAGACAGTGTAGTCTTGAAGCACATCTTCTGGCAATATTTAAGCAAAGAGATAAGTGATACAAAAGATGATTAGAGAGAACAGATATCCTTCTCCATTTTGCAGAAGCACCTAGCTGTTTCTGGAAAACTTTTTATTGTGGTTGAGAAAATCATAGAAGTGATGGCTGCAGACATACAGAGATGTTTTATTGGTAGTTGAACTTCATTTTTTTCCTTCATTCTTCTATCAGGATATAGAACTGCATCCTGCTGAGTATTGGATTTCAAAGTCTTAATCTGCGTTGCAAAATGCACCGGATGTAGGTATCCAGCTGTTGGTAGCAAGGGGCTGCAGGGCTGATCTCTGAGAAGAAGCCAGGGATGCCCCATTTCAGACAGCAGCGCCTATGGTGCACTCAAGACAATTGGGCCTACCTGTGCCATCCTCACCATGTTGGGACATAGATTACCTGGGCACCTGTAATGTGGGAGACCCACAGCACTCCTACCTCCTCTGGGGATCCGAGCATCCAGGTGTCCCAAGCCAAGCCTGTTTTTCCCATTGTGATCATCAGTAAGTGATCTCCCCATTTTTATCTCAATCCAGGAGTTTTTCTGACTTATTTGCCCACCTTTTTCTGTTGGAGTGGGAGAGTGAGAGACCAGTTAGGGGGGTATCTACCTGAAGTTCAAGGTCAACCCATGACAGTCCCCCTTGACTGACTGTTCCTTGTCCCAGCTCACACAGCTGAAAGGCAGATGCAGGACATTACTGGTGTTTACCTTCTTAACATATTTATGGACAACAGTCCTAGCCACTCTTTTTTGTTAAACTGAACACCACAAACTCTTAGAGAAAAGCAAACAGTAGAAATATGCATACATTTTGAAACAGCATACTTTTTAAATAGTCTTCTAATGAAAGAGAAAAAGTTATTTTATTTCTTCCCTGGTTTTGTGTAAAACTAGTATTTTTTTTTTTCTAACTTTTCTGAAAATATCTTTGTATATTTATATGCTCTTTAAAAAAAGTGTTAGAGGGAAGTCAGATTTTAAAGTAGATTTTCACAGAAAAGAAGCCAAGATCAAAATTTGTCAGGACCCTGACCCCACTCCGATCTTGCCTGAGTTTGTTGGCTGAGGCCAAACTCAGTTCCCTCAGTAAGAAAAACTTTTATAAAAAAACTTAGAAGTTGCCTGAACAATGGCTGCTCCTTTTCTGGAGTACTGCTATTAAGCCAGAGGTGTCACCTTGAGTGCCCACCTCAGCTGTGGTGTCACAGCAATGATCATGTCTGACAATGGACCCTGTTGGTCTGGATGTGGACCCTGGCAGCGACCTGAGGGCTAATGTTCCAACACATCCTTGTCCGTTCCCCTAGAGGAGCTGGGACAGTGGCACAGTCCTTGACCACACAGCCCTGTCATTATGGCCCCATGGGGAGACCTCCAGCCCCAGGGAGTTGCTAACTGAAATTTATTGTTTGTTCCATCAGAAAAAAAAAAAATATATATATTCTATAAAGAAGTGGATCATTTTGGGGTCGATTTTCCCCATTTTGGGGTTGAAGTATTAACAGATGAACTTGCTCTATTGTCACAGCATAGGAACATGAACTGTGAAACTTCCTAAGATTTAATGATTTTGCGTTAATGTTCTGTTGACCTTTGAAATTTTACTATCTTTTACACCTTCATTAATTTGTAAATTATCCCTTTATTCTCCCTCTCCACAGAAATAAACTCAATGTTTGTTGGATGTTCTTTGAGTTGTGTGGCTTTTGTGCTGGTTTTTTATTTATTTTATTTTAGCTTTTATCTTTCTTGTTTGGTTGTTTTAAAACCCAACCTGAATATTGTGTCAAATATAAGGCTAAAGACAATGCTTCATTTTTTACAGCTACCCATTCAAGAGCATTCCACTGTGAGTCAGAATCAGCAATAATTCTGATAATAGCATGTCTAGAGTCAAGTAAAACTCAAATGTGACAGTGAGATACCCACAGGAAAAATAATCTTGCAGTCTTTAGCTTCTCACCTAAACCTCCTTTCTTCTTCCTGGAAAACTACTCTGACATCAATCCCAAGATGAATGTCTAGATATAAGTGTATGTTGTGTTGGAAAAGAGAGCAAATAAAAAGACAAGGTGTGATTTAGTAGTTCTTCTTCATGCCAATACCACGACCTCTGTCATGAAGTTGCATTAAAGCAAAAATCACAGCTTGACTTTCTCATTGCTCACTTCTCCATGGGAGCATGAAGTCATAAGCAATAGTCACTCTTGAAATATTTATCCTAGTTCTCTGTTCGTAAAAAAATAAATTTGATCGAGATGCCTGTTATAAGACAATGTTTACCAGGTTTTAACTCTAGAGAGTTAACAGGAAGGTTAACAATTAATCTAGTTGTTAAGGACTTATAGGAATTTTCAGTTCACAAATAAACTGGGTATCCTTTAATTAATTAAATTCAAATGTATTTACCCATGCACATTTAAACATAATATGCTAAAGAGTTAAAATGCATATTATAAATGCCCATTAGAAAAAAGAAAAAAAAACAACAAAAAACAAACAAACAAAAAAGCACCAAGGAACCACACTACAGCGTTAAAAATAAAAAAAAACCAAAAAACCAAAAACAAACAACAAAACAAAACTACAAAAAAAAACCAAAAACCAATCAAACAAACAAAAAAAAACAACCAAAAAACCCTACAAACAAACAAAAAAACCCTAACCACACATGACAAAAGGAGCAAACAAATAGTCCTAACAGAAGAATGCACTCAGAAACTTTTTTTTTTTTAAGAAGTTCAACATATAATTGAAAATCTCTATATTTAACATACCAGTTAGTATAAGGTACTATCGAAGTGTAGCAGATATTCATTATCTGCAATGTAATATCATATTGCCCTAGACAATAAATTCACAGAGCAAGTAACATTGACACTTAACCTGTAATAGGAACATACTGCTAGCTGCTTAAATGGGATAAGCACGTCTTTGAGATTTTGCTGAACTGGGATCTATTACATAATTTTTCATGCTGGTTTATTTTGATAAGGACCATAAGAAAGCAAAATGAAGCATGCTAAATATACTGAATGTTGGAGAAAATCCAGGACCACCTGTTTCTATTTCTGACTGCTTGACTTTGATGGGTTAATATTGAACTGATGCATGTGTTGATATAAGTAATCAAACTTTAAGCTCATTGTGTGTTCTTATATCCACTTCACATTATATTACTAATACATTTGCTGAAATATGTCACAAAAAGAGCTCCTGATCTTTTAATACATACTGATGTTGGCTACTCAGGCTAGGATTTTTCTAGTATCATTGGGGTAAAAAGCATTTTATTTTGTGGCCTAAAAGGATTTGAGAACTGGCCTGGAAATATAAAAAGCGGTAAGCACAGCTTCTTTGTCTGGCCAATTTAGGTTTCAAATTTCTTAAAAGTAAGTTATTTCATTGAGTAACTTGAATAAGAAAGCTGGGGTGTTCAGATAGTACCAGTTGGTGGTAGTTGGTTGTAGTCAGTGCCTGTAAAAAAACCCAAAAAACCCACCAGAACCAAACAAAAAACAAACAAAAAAACCCAAAAAACCACAGTACTTTTGGCTATCCAGAAGTCCTAGACACCCAGAAGTACAATTTACTGTTACTGCAAGAGTTATGTAGAGATATCCAGAGCAGGAGATGGAAAAACACAAGAACATATAGTGGGAGGATGAATCCGGAGAGTAGGTGCTTCTATCTCAGTGTATTAAAATGGTCAGTTTCCTGAGGTCAGTGACAACTGCTGTCAGTGACAACTGCTGTTCTTTAAATAGTATTTCTTATTTATTGTACTATTTCAGGCAGAAGAGTCTTGTCTCTAAGCCCTCTTCAGCTTTGAGGGATGTTACATGTGAACTCATTTTCCAGAAGCAATCCTTAATCAGAAAGCTCTAGGCAGTTTTGTGGTAGAGCTACATTCCCTCTTTCTTAGAGCAACACTTAATAGATATGTTTAAGTGAAAAGCATTTCTGCTTAAATATTATAGCTTTGAGATTTGAATTATCTTTTGAAAGTATTTTACACATATTCATAATTAGAGTTTATGACAATGTCCTGTGTATATATATTATACATGTCTAGAGATGAAGACCAGAAAACACAAAATATTCATAATTCGACTAATCCAGCTAAACTTTCCAGTGTTGAAAAGAGTTTTGTGGTACGGATATCAGAATTAAGACTAAAAATTTTAGACACGAGAATAAGACACAGATAATTCTGGCATGTATACTAATAAAAAATGGAGTCACCAGGGTAAAAGGGAAGTCTGAATTCATAGCCTAAGAACAGCAGTTGTTCTCTGCTGGGAGCTTCACAAAAAAAAAAAGGCAATAACTATAATGCTTGCCAAACTGAATAAAAGTAAACTTATGTAAAAGCTTTGGTAACAAGCTGAGTTTTTGATCTCTGATGCTCCATCAATCACAGAAATGTTGCAGAAAGAGCTAATATAACTCTCAGTATTACTACTGTCTTTTTATTTTTTTTTCAAAGTATGTTACTTGTATATATGTGCTAACTAGAATTCAGAGATCATTTTTCACAAAGCAGCTGGATAGTGTGGTTTTCCTCATACTCTATCTGCATATTTCATTATTCCTAATTGTACTGCATGATATAGAATATGGTACAGTTTTTTAAAGTCAAATGACTTCTGTCCATTTAATTTTCAATCATTTAAAAAGACTTACAGGTAAAAAGAAAGGTCTGTTGCACCTATAAAGTAGAAATATGCCAGTGAATTTTAACATTTTGCTGTTTTGTTTTGAATCCAAAAATAATCACACTAATATAATTACTTGAGAATTTTTGTATTCAATAGACCAGTAAGACAGCACCATTCTTAGTAAAAAGCCAATGCCTTTTTACCAACTATATCTTACATGTCTTTTAAACACTAAATTTTTTAAATGTTGTGTATATAGCCAGTTGCAAAAGTCAAAATGGATGGAACATAAAGGCCAGAAAATTTGACAGGATCCGAGTTGAAAAAAATTTTTGTAATTACTTCACTAAAGGGAAAATAACTATAGGTGTAGGACTTGAGGAACCCAGAAACTCTGTTCATGCACACAACTTCTACATAATATTGTCTTATTCTTTACTTTCAAATCACTTCCTTTAGTCAATCAGGAAAATAGATTATTTACTATCTCATAACTTTTCTTGTTAAATGGAACATGGAGAGAAAATGGTGAGTCTATGAAGGTCTAATCTTCCTTGCTTAAAATTATACCATCCTTCATGCTCAAACCCATCTTCCATGGCACAGTAACTTAAGCTAGGAAGCAAGAAGCAAAAGAACAAAAGAGAGGATTAGTGAAACTTATATATGAGCAACTCTGCTGTATGGGCTGTTCACAGAACAAGGGAATAAAAAAAGTGAAAAGAATTGCAAGAAAGGCTAAAGGAAAATTTGAATCTTATTCCAGCCTCTGGGGAAGATACTTCAGGGGAATTGACTACAAGCACAGTCCATACTAAAGGTCAGTTCTTAATGTTTCATGAAGTTTTTTAGCCAGATGAATTTCAGTTGCAAAACAGCTAAATAACTGCAATGTCTAAATACTTTTGAGTGTCTAAAGAATTTAAATTAGATGATTTTGGATTTTTTTATTTTCTTTATTTTTGTTTAAGTAGGCATTTTCAGCAATTCTAATGGACATTCAGGAAGTTGTCATTTAGCAGCTGCTCTTTATGAATTGCTAAAATATAAGAGCTAAATGAAAGTCTTATAGGTTTTACTTTTTTTTTTTTTTTTTTTAATTCACAACATAGATATAATCCGCACCCAAGAAAATATTGGCATATCCATGTGATTTCAGAGACCACTACTAATGTCTGACTTTGGTCCTTCCTACTTCATTGCTAGGGCATATTATTAGGATTTTTTATGGGGGTTTCTTTGTTTGTTTTCTTTTCATATAAGTCTTCAGTATATTTAAAGGTAATTTAATAACAAAATTCATGGTTCAATAGGTATAATAATATTTAGACTTTTTATAGACTTTTTTTTGAGCGAGATCTATAGCATATTAGCTCTCTGCAAGGGACTTCAGTGTGCCTTCTATCTTTGCAGTTAGAAAATAGACAAAAAGTCTGTTTTGTGTCTATAAACAGTACACTGTGAAGAAAGATAGAAAAGATAAATTGTAACATCTTGAAAGAAATAAAAGAGGGGGGAAGAGGGAAGTAAAATACATTGGCCAACCATGGAACCTTTTCTAAAAGTAACATTTAACTGCAAAACAGAAAATCAAATAATTATCCATTGTTGTCAAATATTTACTATACTACTAGAACTATTGTCTGATTTTATCAGAAACCTGGAGCCCTATGAATAATAGTTGTTTTGTACTAGAAAGACTCAGCTCCCACAAATATTTTAATTTCACTGCATCTTTTCTTTCAACAGTTATTTATACAGAACCTTTCTCTATGTGAAATCAGTCTCTTGTCACTCATAACCTATAATTAAATGTTGGTCATGGGGGACACAATCAAGATGACTTATACCAGACAAATAATAAGACCTTAGTTGTTTCTGCTACAGAGTAGGAAAAGAACCCAAACCTCCAGCAGTTCTAGAGCTCTGTTACTGACACTTTCCCACTGTCACACTAAATTTAATTGTAATCAAAGAATACACAATATGTTCTGAGCTAAATCTGTTTTATCTATTATCTGTGTAAGCAGAACACCAATATTTTGCCATCAGGCAGAATAAGTTCACTACTGAGTCTAAATCAGAACAGTAAATGTATTTTTCTTAGGCAAAAAAAATAAAAATAAAAAAACAAAAAACACAAAAAACCCCCCCAAACCAAACAAAAAAAAAACCCAACCCCCCCCCCCCAAAAAAAAACCAAAACAACACAACACCCCAAAAAAACCCACAACCACAACTTCAGTTTTGCTCTTCAGAATGGGTGTACAATTAACCAGGCCTACAGGCTGTCAGGACCATAGCTGAGTCCATATCCATCTTATCTGGCAGTTCCATGTTTTCTAAGTAAGCCTATATTTCTGTCCTTATACATTTACCCCCCCAAATGATTATACATTTAGGTAAACAAAAGTGTAAACATAAAGAAAAAAAGAATACAATATAAAATTATTTTAACTATGTCACATTAAAAATATGATCTTAATGCTGAAATCTTGCTAAGATTATGAAAGAAAAATAAGTATTATTTCTGGTGTTCTTGTCTATTCTCTCTGGATATTTCCTATTGATACTAGGAAATCACTCCATGTCTCTCATTAGGACACACAGACTGTCTTCTCACAGCGTTTCTTTCTCAGCATGAAGTAGGGCACCCCAGCTCCTCTGACTGCAAAAGTTAAACTCATTTATAGCCAGGAAAAGTAGGATAATTATCGTGTTGTGCTGTTTTGATCCGACTGCTCAACAGGTAACCCACAGGCCACACGGTTTGACAGCACTTGTATATTTTTCCTGCTTATTCTGCTAATTCAGACTTAACTCTTCTAAATGTTAGTCAAAGACTGTTCTTTGAGCATGATAATTTTGTAATGGAATTTAAAAAAAATATTATTTATGAATAATTGTGTTGCAAAAATAATTTTCATATTGTTTTTAAGACAGTTTTTTTTATGTGAACTTGCATTTTTTACTTTTGCTGATATTGAGCCATATTTATGGAGCCAGAAATGATTTCACCATTATATAAAGTTAGTTACTATGAACCCAATTACCTGTACAATTTCACAAGTGATGGAAATGCACAATGCTTAGGATCTGTTGTTTTATAGTATATTTAATTACAGATTGATTCACAATTAGTTAACAGCTTATAACAGAAAACAGATGCATGTTAGATTGTTGCCGTAAGAAAGGGGGAAAAAAACTCCCAAGACAACTTTATGTGGGTAAAGTAGAGAAAAGTTCTTTTACTTATAGAATTTTGGGGTACAGAATATAAAGGAGTATAAAAGAGTATAAAAGTATAAAAGAGTACAA
>JAWWTY010000001.1:73524987-73546508 GCA_035222235.1 Margarornis squamiger
TAGAGGTTGCTAGCTGCTCTATATGTGAGAAACTACCTAGAAGTATAAAAATCTTCAAATTCATGAAAACCCTACGGTATCAGATATACATCAAGAACATGTTGATGCCTTAAAATATGTGTTTGAATTCTTCATCCTCCAGGACTACAGAATATTTATATAGTTCAGGTACAAAGTGTCTTGTGCTGGCTAGGTGGTAGATTGGCATGTCAAATACCTTTTGGCAGGTCTGACAGAACAGGAAGGTGACATTATTAGAAGTCATATAGTCAAAGTAACTTTCAAGTGTGATGCAGAAATATTTGTTTTCTTAAAGAAGAAATGAAGAAAAGTCCCTTTTTCTAGATAGAGTAATTAATTCAAACTCTATCTCTGAAGGTGTACACAGTTTATTTGCAATTTATTTGGTTTCTACTTTCTATAAAGAAGCTTGTTATTAAACTAAGTATTTAACCTTTTTTTTTTTTTTGTTAAAGTAATCAACAGTTGAAATTTGTCATCAGAAAAAGAAAAATTGCTAAGACAGCAGATGAATTCTAAGATAAAATCTGTTTGGAATTTAAAATACTGAGAGAGCAGGTTCAAAGTGACAGCCTTTACTCTGAGGATTATCTGAGAGCAAAAATTTCAATTTTATTTTGAATAAAATGTGAATTTCTGAAAAAAAAAACAAAACAACACCTCCTATTTTTCCCTACTAGCCCTTTCAGCCCACAGTCAGATTCCGAAGCACGTTAGTTAGATTCCTTTCAGATGAAACCAAAGCAGAAGACATACTG
The DNA here is from genome assembly GCA_035222235.1 of Margarornis squamiger. Taxonomy (NCBI): domain Eukaryota; kingdom Metazoa; phylum Chordata; class Aves; order Passeriformes; family Furnariidae; genus Margarornis; species Margarornis squamiger. The sequence goes on from JAWWTY010000001.1 coordinate 73,525,767, forward strand.
GGATGGGGCCTTTAAGGGAACTCCAACCATGAATGCACCTTCAGATCCCAAAATCTGAAGCCATCATCCTTGAAATGTGCATAATGACAGTGTAATTTCCTCTGCACTGACTGCTTTACACTCTGCATTCAATAACATAATCCATGCTGATGTTTTTACGCTGTTAATAGCTTTAAAGTTACCTAAATTTGTGGGAGGAAGCAAAACTTCACGTGAAACCTTATCTCAAAAATTTTTGATCACCTTGAAATGAAAGAATTCTGAGCGCTTTTTTCTTTTTTTTTTTTTTTTACTTGTGCATCAGTACTTTTAATTTTAGTTACTGTATCCCTTTCTTACAGTAACATCTTCTGTGATAATTAGAATTAATATTTTTATAAGAGTTACAGCTTGGTTTCCAAAACAAAAATTTCCAAAATGTTCATATAAACTTTTCCTAAGGTTCTGTGATCCTTTTTCCTAAGGATCACAAAAGTTTAATGTTTAGAAGATAAGAAAGCATTTTCATGATCTTTTTAAAGGAGAAACTTGGCTAAAACAGAGTAAACAAAGTTTACAAGGTCATTCAGCAGGTTTGCAATTAGTGTTCTTACACAAGCACAGTTTCGCAACTCTCAGACCTAAAAGAATTCATTACTTTCTTCCTTTGTTCTGCATTAATTTTTTCTCAAGGTTTCAGTTTAACATGATAGTTCTTGGAGATGAAGAAGCATACGGGCATGTGGTTTAAGCTGTTCTCTAAGGCCAAACAGCTAAGTCTGAGTGGTTTGGAAGCACACTTAAGGGTCAGTAATTCATTAAACTATTAAATTGGATGCTTGAAGTCCAGCTTTCTGGAAATACCAGTGTAACATCAAGACCAAAGTTCTAGGCCTCCCAGGGGTTGTTGTAATAAGTAAACAGGGTTTGAGGTTTGACTAGAAGCATGTCAGCCTAAATCACAATTCAGAACAGGAAGTATTTCAGATAATACTGTTTCATGTCAGTAGAATAGCCCCTCTGCAGTTGTACTGCAGATTTCTTTTCTAGTTTTGTTTGCTGTGATTTTTGTTAAAATACTTAACATGTATTTTATCTGCTTTAATTTTAGAACATAGTTAAGATGTATAAGTAATTTTCTATGGGAATAATGCAGATGGTACATACTTAAAAATATTACATTACCTGGACAAGTTTAATGGACCTGGTTTGGACACAAATGTGTTATGGTCATCCCAGGACTTGGGAATATAAGCTGATTCATTGAAAGTCGTATTAGTGTAGACTGTCAGTATTTGTAGAGCTGGTTGGATCACAATACATACTTCCGTGATGCCTTATCTTACAGGTGTAGCTCACATACATTTAGTTCTGTACAGGTAGCATTTGCATGAGTCATTTAGCCACCAATACTTTGTGACTGATTTCTGAAGCAGTGTTTCTGCTCTTAGGTGGCTGTCACACTTGCAGGGGAGTCATTGACTCAGCCACTGACTGAGAATAAGTATAGAATGGTTAGATTCTACCTTATGAACTCCCTTATGAAAGTGTCTAAATTTTAGTGGAAAAATTGCAGGTGAATTTGCATGGCCAGTTAATTCTCAATTTCCCCCTTAAGACAGTTCTGATGGAGAATACTTAAACAATAAAAGTTTTTGCTTAGTTTCAAATGGTTTTAAAAGTTTCGCTGAACAGTGAAAACAGCACAACATCTGGAAGATAAAACCAAGCTAGAAACCATAACAAGGCCAGCTGTCTGGGTCAGCCAACAATGACAAGGTATTTTGCAGATATCATCAGTTTCTTTAACTAAAATAGTCAAGGGTCTCTCAAAGGCACAATACCTTGGATAAGGATTTTAGATGGATCAGATGTAACTGCGTAAATAGTAGTGTTAGAGATTTAGGATGAATTTTTGTAGTACTGCTATAGACAAAAGTATAGTCATTAGCTATTTCTCAAGCATAAACTCTCTGAAGGACACTGAAATTGGTTTCTCATGTGCATTTCTTAGATTTCATTACTTTGATGATAATGAAGTAAATGTAGTGTATAGACAGATTTATTGTTTTCTAGTAATAACTCAATCAGAAAAATCAGTAAGCTGTCCTTTACATAAAATTTATGAAACACCTTAGATACTGCTTCAGTTACAAATCTGTCTGCTAAGTACGTTGCCAAAAACTAAGCTAGTTTAATAACTATTTGAAATAGTTTATTAAACATCTAGTTTCTTGGGAAAAAAAAAAAAAAAAAAAAGAGAGAGAGAGAGCTTTAAATTAACTACATGAACTGATAACCAGATTCAAATAATAAAATCTTATACATAAGTTAAGAAGTTAAGTCTCTTTGAGACATCAAAAGAGAGCAGATCAAATCTTTGGTGGATTGAATCATTATGCAGAATTATTCCCCATTCTGCATTAACTGTGTGGGTTGCCTGTAGAAATGTTGTTCCTTTTTTTATAGAAAATTCAGAAGGATTTGAAAAATGTAGAGAGAGTAGATCTTCAACTTTTTTTCAAGTGGTTTCCACAATAAAAATGCACACACTGAAAAAAAAAAGAAAGTTAACACATGTTTTTCTATAAATTCTAGATCTCATAGATTTCATTGAATTTTGCTAGAATGGCCATATGGCAATATCAGTAAATTGCATTCCAGCCTTTACGAATTGAAAATTCTGATATCTCATCATGTTTGTTATATTTTGAAAATGATAATAATTTCAGAATGCATTTCAGAATGGATGCTATGCATTAAAAGTTATTTACTACATCAGAGCTTTCCAGAAACATTGTATAAGACTTCAAGGGACAGATACTCTGTTGGCATCTCTTAACAGGTTGTTAATTTTATATTTCAAATCCAGAAGAAACAGATTTTTTTACAGGCTTTTAAAACAAAAAGTACCGTTTCAGAGAACTTACTTAAACAATGACATTTTTGAGACATGGTGGAAAATAAACAATGGGTGTTATGTTTTCTTAGTCATGAGAAATAGTGACTGACTTCAGAATTTCTGCCCTTTTTTTTTAATGTAAGCAAAATATCTAGATTTTTGTTTTTAAGTTTTGTATAGATTGCTTTGAAAAACTGTGCTTGGAGTTTATGAAAATTATTATATAGGTAGATCTATGGTTATAAACTCTATAATTATATTCCATTTCCAAGCAGATATGTAACCACTATTCTCGGGATTAATTTCTAATATGTTTTGATGTATAGTTAAAAGAAAGACACTAGGGGAAAAAGAAGTTTAGTGATGAGTAATGTTCCTAATACACTGTATATTATTCTGAAATATAAAGCACCTAGAATTAAGATATAGCCATGAAATGCATCAGTGACAGTACAATTTAGAACAAAATTTATATGCACAATCCAGACCTTTCAATACATGTAAATATAGATCCTATTCTTTAGTACTCTACAGCAGACCTTATCCTTGAAAAAACAAAGCATCTACTCACAAGAAACTGAAATAAGAGTGACTTAAAGGGACTATGTTTTCAATTCATGATGAAAGAAGAGCTAGTAGGTGAAACAATAAAATTCACAATTAAAAACTTTTTCTTATTAAATTAATTTACCACATTTTAGGATAAAGTAAAACAATGTTGTGCAATGCCATGTTATGTTACCCCCTACAATAAATGTCTTTTTTAAAAACCTTCTTCTAAATGTTTTTAATTGTTTTAGTGCATTTCTTACTATATATCTTAATATTTTTCTATTGGCATTTTCTTGTATAAACGTATTTCTTATCATATTTATCTTTTTTCAAATAAATACACAAAGCACGGTAACCACTTTCTTCATAAACTCACATTACAAAAATGCTTAGAGTTACAAAAAACTGTGGATCTCATTCTTATAATTTTAATAACAATTAATTACAAACTCTAAACCAAAATAATTTAAATTGGAATGAAATGTAATGACCGATATTACATTACGGAAAGATAGAGGATGGTTGTATGAATGTCAGTTTGTTGATAACTGAGCTTCAATTTCATCGTCTTTCAAGTTGACCGTTAATACAAATGAGCTTGGAAACTGATATTATCTGGTTGGGAGATTGCTCAAGTGGTGAATATGCATTTGTATATGTTGGTCTGTCCAGCCAGCTCCTTCAAATGTTGCTTAAAATTTAGCTAAAAATTTTGTCAAAATAAGGCATTTCTCTTTTCCAGTCTATCAGATATGCCAGAAGCTGGTGATTAAATGCAAGATATCCAATTTTAAAAGACAACAGTCACTCCCCCAACCATAATTTACTTCTATTCCAAGAGTGTTTATGTTACTGGATGTGCAGTACTTTCAAATAAACTGACATAATTTTAGTGTGGGTACATGAAAAATGAGATACTTGTAATATGCGTCAAAAAAACTTTGGTGCGTGTTTGATATTTTTTCTTCTATGCACATCATTTTTATATTTTAGGTAAAACAATATCATGACAAAACAGGTTAAAATAGTGAATATCAGAATACAATGTATTTCAATACTAATAAAAATGGAAAGATAAAACCTGGGTTTAAAGTCCTATGTATTTTATACATAAACAAATGTGTGTATAAAAAACCAGATCTGTTTAGTGTAATTAAAAGGAGAACAGAAGGGGGAAAATTCTGATATACTTTCATAGCACAATTTATAACTTCATTGGAAAGCAATTTATTTAGTCTGTCACACTAGACTGCACAATATAACCTACCTTGATATGGCAACATTATGTTCCCAACTCATATTCTGAAGCTGGGTGTCTAAAAGCCTGTGGTCATTTCAAATTACTTCAAATGACAATCATTCTGCCCTCTGTATAAGTGCAAGGTTAACAACAAACAAGAGAGGAAAAAAAAAAAGAAATAAGAATATATGGGGTGTCCTAATATGCAGCTCCTGTGTCAGTGAAAAAAAAATAAATATTTTAAATGGTAAAAATAGATATTATATTTCTCAATTATTCCTGTAACACCTTGAAAATCCCCTCATAGGAAAATAAAAGAGAAAAGCATATAATCCTTCTGCTGCTTTAGGAAATAATGCACACAAATTCTGTGTTGTTTTAAAAATACTGTATACCATCCTAGTCATATATTCAAGATACATGATATTGTCAACTACTTTGTCACTCCTACTGCAGTTTTAGTAGGGAAAAAAATCTGTCTTGGGACAGAATAGAATTCTAGAAAACAATTAATATCACTAGACTATAAATCTACAAACAAAACATTTTTTTGTTACCACACCTATGTTGATATTAATTCACTGGCTTTTGTTCCATAATTCTGGGTTTATATAGTCATTAAAAAATAAACACAGAAGACACAATACTTAACAGGATGGGGTGAAAAAAATATGTCAAAATACACAAAACAAAAGGTGGAGGAATCCTAAAATAAATTGAAAATATGGAGATGGGATAGATACATTTTTTGTTTGACATGAGATATCATTAATGGATGGTTACAAAGGATTTTATATACAATAAGAAATAAAGAAAAGCTTTGATAATCCTTGTGTCTCAGTTGATTAAAAAGTGTAGAAGTTAAGATTCTACTCCAGAATCAGACTCAAAACATGCCAATAACAGAATGAGATGTCTAGCTTGCTTTAAAGCCAAGTGAAATGTAAATGCTGTCACTGAGATCTGAACAGCTGTTTAGTGCAACCTAAAATAAATACTTAATTTAGACAGCTGGGTCACTCTTTACCCTTCAATGACTGCATTTGCTGCAGTGTAATTCAGTTATCCATTCATAAATGTCTAATGCTATTTGAGGAGCCATACAGCTTTGGAGATATCTTCATGAGGTTTGCAGGTGTGAGACCAAACCTGTGAGGAATCTGATCCCTCTATAGACAGCTTCTGGAGGCAACAGAGGAAATGTTAGTGCATCTGCAAGCATCACCTAATACTTCAATTCTGCACAACCTAAGCAAATCCCAGCTCCCTCTTCACTCAGCAGGGAGCTTAAAAATTAAGCAGTCAAATGGTTTTCTGAAATGCAGATTTACCTATAGACAATGTGCAGGAGACAAGGATTAAACATAAAATGTGGAATTTGGTGAAAAAAAAGGTAATTTTAACCACAGCAATTAAATTGCTATTCTTTCTTTTAGGTTCTGCATTAGAAATTGAATTTATCTGACTAAATATATATACTTAGTTCAACTGCCCCATCTCAAGGGTCTAGTAACATTACAATATTGTAAAATATTCAACCTGATTTCTAGCTCACACTTTGGACATTGTTGTGTGTCTTTTAAGCCCTGCACCCCATTTCATTTCTTCCTGGATCTTTTGGATGTTCAGATGAAACCCATGTGGGAAAATTAAACAAATCTTATATGTTTTCATCCAAGTCCAGGAAGATGTGACAGTGATGAAAGGTAGTCGGGTTTCCTGCTCATCCTCTGCTCCACACACACACAAACACAGACCCTCTCCCTTTCTGTCATCTCTGATAAATGGTGTGACTTAGCCTAACACCAGGTGGTTATTGCAGGTGGAACTGTCTGGATGCTGGTGCAATTAATGCATTCCAGACAAGGGGGAACTGAGATTTTTTGATGCCTGTTATCCTGCAAAGTTTTATAAAATGGTGCTGGAAACTGAACTAATTGGGCAAAATGGTCTCCGAAGGTTGCAGGCAGCTTCCAGAAGGATCCCAGGATCTCAGCGGGGACTCCTGCAGGGTAGTCCAGTCCAAATATATAGTCCAGGGAATACTCATCTTTGGACAGATGAGAAAATATGCCCTAAGATTCAGTGAAATATGGAGATAAAATCCTGAGGTAGCTGTGGAGGTGCTTTGTAATTGTGAATGTTGCAAGGCCAAAGACAGTAAATCTGTATGTTTCTATCTGAACCTACTTATACTATAAGGCTTTAGACATAACTGTAGACTAAATCCAAGACTAAGAGTACCAAGCCACTTCACTGAGAAGTTTAGAAAGCAAGGAGTCTCACTGAAGCTCATGACTCAACAGGAGGAACCACAACCTGAGTGCACAATAATACATTTTAATAGTGCATGCCACTTCATTGGCAATATTTAGATACTGTATTGGCAATGCATCTAATCATAATCATCTACATAATCATTGTGTCCTACTTCCCATGCCTGGCCAAGAAGCTTCCCTTGACTACTCTGCTACAAAAGGCTATGCTTCTTTCTAGTCAGAGAGAGAAACTCATTTGGGGTACAATTTATGTCATGATAGAGAAAATGCCTTAACCTGATTGGATCAGTTGTGTACTAAAGCTGCTTATCTTCTCCTTATTGTCTATAAAGGAAACCTGAGATAAGTTTTTCAGTTACAGATGTCAACATTTATGTTGAGACTCATTAATCCAAATGTAGAACTAAAGGCATCTATGTGAAATGTGAGAGCTCACTGTCATTTTATCAGGCTCTATGTCAAGGTAAAGGACATGGTTTTTAAGAAAAGAGAGGAAATGACTGTGTTTAGCTCTCTTGAACCTTGAATCATGGGAATGTTTCTGAAAAATTTATAGGTGATATGCATGAAAATACTGGATGCTTTCTCAGGGAATATAATATCTCCAACTCATTCTTAAACAGAAGAATACTATACAAATCATTCTGCTTTGTTTAGCAGGAAAAGGCTTGACATTAGGAAGATCAAATAATGGTAGTAACAAAGCAAAATGTTTGAAAATCTCTGTCCTATCACACACACACACAAAGCTTGAAGTGTTTGAGCTGTAAGTTTTTTTTTACTTCGACAGAAGAGGATGCATCCTTGAAAAAAAAACAACAAACAAACAAAACAAAACAGAAAAAACCTTCAAACAATCAATCAACACAAAACAAGATGAATGCAATTTTCAAATAAACTTCAATTGAGATCTCAGAAATACTCTGTCTCTTCTATTATTGTGTGAAAAAAAAGTAAAGCTGAGAAATTTTAGAATTTCTGCTCTAGATAATATCAATAAAAATGGTCATGTTGAAAAAAAGAAAGGGCAAATAACAGAAGAGATATGAAGCAGAGACAGTTATAAATGTTAAAGGCACTATTATGGAAGTAAATATGAAGTGTTTGAGAAGTACAGTACGTCTTCTAAATGCCTGGATGTTATAGAGGGAGAAAATAAGCATGAGTGGATCTGACAAAAAATCATTGTGTGAAAATGAAGTCTGAGAGTATTAAATGAAGGAGTTTCAAAGAAATAATACAGTTAGAAGAATTGAAATGACCTAAGTTATTAAATTAAAAACAAATGAGCTGGTAAGTTTAATTTTCCTTTATAAACAGTCTCCTTGGGACAGATAAAGACAGACAGCTGCAATACCATGACTCTTATCTCTCAGTGAATACTGAGGGCTGATGTTGTAATTATTGCTGCTATCAAACAAATTATCAGTTATAAAAAAATAATATAACTATTTGCTCTTTGGAAGAATGTTGAAAAAAATCATTGTTCCATCTCTTTATGAGAAAAGGTATAATATCATTCCCATGTTTAAATATCATTTAGCATCATAACAAGCTAGTATCTTATACCAGGCTGGTATTTATACTGTTAAGGTCCTCAAAGCCCTTAAGCATCTTTTGAGTAATTTAATGCATTATAGAATGTAAACCCAGTTTTCTTTTCTTTTAATATATCTGATGAAAAATACAGGATTATGAGCTTTGAAAAATTAGTAACTTCTTGTAGGTAATGCATGTTCCTTCACAGAGTACCTTGAGACCACTTAAAGCACATTTATTAGAGGAGTGCATATCTGGTGGCATACATATGATTCTAGTGATTAAATGATTAAAGTTACTCTTGGGAGGGGGCGGGGAAAGAGAGAGGACACACACACACACAGATGATAAGAGGGAGGAGGGAGGAAAGAAAAAGGGAAAGAGAAAACTTAAGTGCCAATCCAGGATGGACAGAGATGGGCCCTTGTCTGGAGGGTCTCTCCTGTGCAGCAGCGGTAAGAAACAAAATGTTGCTTATTTTTTTGCCTTGCTTCTCCCTTAAGACTGCACAGTTGTCATTGAAGTCTTTTTAAATTCCATTGGCTAGTTTTAGGTGTGTTGCTATTCTAGTTCTGATTGGACTATGCCAATCACATGCAAGTGTTGCATCTTCACTGGTATTTAGGTGTCTATGCATACACCACATTGAATACTTAACAAATCAGTACTAGTCTCAGCACAGATCCCCAAGGGACACCATTGGTTGCTTATCTTCATCTGAACTTTGAGCCATTAGCCACAACCTACACTCTGGATGTGACCATCTAACCAGTTCCTCATCCACTAAGCAATCCACCCATCAAATCCATCTCTTTCCAATTTAGAGAGAAGTTGTGGGGAACATGTCAAGGGCCTTACAAGAGTCCAGAGAGATGACATCCATAGGTCTTCCATCTGATCCATCTAACAAGGTAAGTCAAAAAATAATTCTTCCAAAGATGTGGAGAGACACTCATTCTGGACTTGTAATAAGAACTCAAGTATCATAAAACACCAGATAGACCTTTTACCTGTAAATCTGTGCTAGGTAAGTAGCCTTACTGTATGTCCAAACCAAATCTGTGCATCTCCTTGGTCTAGTTCACCTACAAATTGTGAAATAAAAAGCTAGTTATTTGGTTACTGTCTATAGGTATCTACCAAGAGTTAAAGGGTGAAAAAGGGCTAAAGGACAGAAAAATATTAAGTTGATCATTCTAAAAAGTAAGCAAATTTGTCTGCCTTAATATAAACTTCAGAAGACATGTCTTCTGACTGAGTTAGCTATAGAAGACTCTCTGGAGACAATGAAAGTATGCAATGACACAGCACCTCAGAAGGATGGTTAATCCCATCCTAAAATCAATTATTTTTCATTGTCTAATCTCAAATACAAAGAGAGCCTAGTTAGATTGTATATGTACATTGAATCTTTGGATCTTTGCAGTTACAAATGGTTGCTGCCCTATCTAACATAATTTATAGAGTGTACTACCAAGGACTGAACAGACTGCTGGCAACAGACTGGATGAAACTTACTTCTGAAATTCTAGGAAAAAAACGTGAATCACAGATTACATTAACAGTCATTAAGGTAGAGATCAGTTAGGTGCATGGGGCATCTAGAACCGAGAAAAGTAATGAATTTTATGTTTTATGTAACCACAAAAAGTAAAAGCAGGAAAGACCCCATATCTGTTGCTGTATTTTAAGTACATATGAGATATTTTGTAAGTATCAATTTTTCATGAAGTGTATGTAGATAAACACATACACAGAAATATCCATTTGTATGTACAGATATATATATATAAAAGTAAATTTGACAATTTAAACCACATAAATTACTCTCATTTGCATTTAGACTGTCGTGAATTATTCCCCAATAGTGTGTACAAGTCTCACTGCTTCCCCAATAGTGTGTACAAGTCTCACTGCTGCATGCATAAGATTACTGAATTTATCTTTGTCATCTCTCATTACTATAAACACATGTTGTGAACAAACCAGATAGAATTTATAATTGCTCATTCTTTCAAAGGTCTTTAGTGCTTTCATGTAGCTAAACTCAAATCCACTTCCACTCAGATATTTATCAGTTATTTCCATTTATGAAGCTAATTTTACAAGTTGGGAGATGCTGCTGTGAAAAGAATTCTCTATTAACAAAATCACTTTTAAACCAGAATGAACTCTGAAGCATTTTTTAATTTCTAAATTGACAAGTAACATGAAACAAAAAAAACCAACCAAACAAACAAACAAAAAAAACCACTTCAAGCGAACAAAAAAAGAATTCCTTTTGTGATAGTGGTTCATGGTGATCCTATGACAACTATGCACCCTCCCCTAATATACATATGTGATACCTCAGGGTGCAAATGCATTGACTTAAACAGATAGACAAACAAAAGCAATAGAAAGGAGGATATAATTGTCGGATTGTTCTATATTTTTTGTCCACTATTGATATTTTTTTCTGAAGTAATTTAAACAGAATATATTGGGAGTTTGGGGGAGAACAGAATGTCTACATTTTTTTTGTGAATATCTTCTTAGTATATGACAAGAGCAACGAAGGTTAGAAAGTGCTTGTGATTTCCTCTTTATTAATAGAAACACCGTGTACAGTTGGCTATAATAGGGAAAATACATTATTATTATTGCTAAAAAGAACTTCAGGAAAAACAGAAAAAAACATTCAGTAAAATATTTGCTGATTTCAAGTGGTTTAATTTTACACACAAATAGATTTCTAAATGTTTCCACCCAAAGTACAATAGAGACTCTTTAGTTTGTAAATGGAAAATAAACCTTTCTCGCAGAGATCAGGACCAGCCTAGAATATTATTGACATCATTGAAAATACTATTAGAAAACCATAGTATGTAAGCATACAATTATAAGTCCTGTTGTATTTTTTTGTAAATGTTGCCTAGAAGAAGAGGGGATTTAATTCTGTATAAGGATATATTTTGAAATGAGATCCTAAGCAAATAGTCGCAAAAAAGACAAAGATCATTCAGCATATACACAAGTAGAGAGTGTTATTGTGCTGAATAACTCTGTGAGATAACTCTGAGTGAATCAAATTCTGGAATCAAACTTATGTAAGACAGAAAGCTATTTGCATGGCAGTTGTTTGGATTTATTAGTTATAGGCATAATGCCATGCTTACACAACTAAATAGTGTTTGACCCCCAGCACCACCCCAACAACATGTTACTCCCAGAGTCTTTCCTCAGCCACCTCTAATATTTACAGACCAGGATTCACAGAGCTCTTTTGTGTTTCCCATACAATTCATTATTTCACATGCATTGTAGATGGTTTGAGTGTAAACTGGAGTGTGACCTAACCTCAAGGTAAATAGCTCTTTTACAAACATTTTCTTTGTTATAGTCCTATTCTTCTGAAAAAAAAGAATTGAATGTTACATCTGCCAAACTTAATGTTGTGTTCTTACTCCAAAAATCCACCATGAGCATAACTTTTGAAATACTCGCTCAAGTCAATTCTGCTCAGGATGACTGATTTTGATTAAACTACTCTGCATATATGCAGGCATAACTAACATCCAGTTTTTCACATTATGAAAAAATGTTGTGATTTTTTACATGTCAGAATAGAAATCAACTTTTTAAAATTTATTGAGCCTTATTTTAAGACCAGTTAGCCTTTGAGAATCATTATGGAAACAACCTATAATTGTATTATGGATTTTTTCCCATTAACTAGAATTTCAAAATTTTAAAAATCTTTTTAGTGTTAAGTAACATCTTTCCTTTATTTTTGCTGTTGTGTCTACTGGACCTTTATGGTTTAATAAGCTTTTCCATGAAAAGACTAAATTTTATCATATGTTTACATGTTTAATTTAACACGTTTAATTTTTTTTGTAAGTAGGAAAAGTGTATTCATATTTTTTTCTTTGCTCACATTATTGATCTTATTCTTCCTTTTTTTTTTTTTTTTTTTTTTTTTTTTTAATTTTTGATATTATTCCTAATTTCTAAGAAGGAGATATTCCCAGATCTCCAGATGTCCTTGTTTCTTTCTGACCTCCCCTTCACACAGTTATAGTGTGAAGGTATCCTCTTTTCCTATGAAGTTCTAAAATTGACTTATTTTGTTTGACCTGGTCTGTACCAGCGTACCACATTATAATAGCTAACATCTTCAAGTTTTAATGAAATACAATTCCTTCAGTTCTAGAGAGAGAGGAACAGAGTAACATGCAGCACCACAAGAGTAAAAAAAAAAAAAATGCTTTAATGCTTTTTGTCCATGTGTATAACATATGCAACAAAGGAATGAGCTCCATAAACCTAATATGAAAGTCAGTATAAAAACCTAAGACCAAGACAACAGATTCTAACATTATAGGAGAATGTTGTTTTAATGATTTGATATCTTCCCTAGTGGTCATTTAAAGAATTTGCACATAAAGAGCAGAAATGGCCTTCCAGATCCACACCCACGCATAATATTGTAGTAGAATTCAGTCAAGGTATAATCGTCAATAGCTTATATAAAATGGCCATTATTCCCTAAACAAACCACAAATTTAAATGAAATTCAGACATGACAAAATAAAAAATACACATTGAACATATCTAAATAACTTTTAATTCATTATGTGATAATTTCATCAAGAAGGAAATAAAATAGGAATACATATGATCTTTATGTTCAAATCTTATAATTTTTAGAAGTACAATTGTATTATGCATTTGGAACAGGTGAAGCAGGACTGTTTCTAGTGTTGTGCCCCATGGGTGTCATATTTATGAAGTATTTTGCATCCCAGAATCTGTTTTTATTTAAAAAAAAATAAATATTTTGTTTTCTTTTTCTGTATGTATCAGTAGTGCTAAATTAATCTTGAAAATTCAGTGCAGTGCAATGGCTGAATTTTGCTGAACCTCCTTCAAAATGTATTGGACCAATTCAGAAGATCAGAATGTTCTAAGTATCAGCACTGTTAACTTATTCATATCTCTAAGGTAGGAAAGGGATTAATAAAAAAAATAAAAAAATAAAAAAATTGTTCAGGCAATGCCTATACAACTGCTTACATTCATTCAGAAGTGTCCTGCATATGTGAAATTTTTTAAAGCCCAGTACCCTTAGGACATGCTGATCTAAATACTGAAAACATGAATCCTGATAATTTGTATGTTATCCATTGTAAAGTTGTACATAGGGTTGTCTCTGATGATATTATGTAGACAGGAATGTTAAACAAGCAACATCTGCTTTATCCCATTTCTCACAGTCAAGGTGGTGCTTTTTCCTATATTTCCTCCATTCTTTGGAGTCCATGATCCACATGGGCATCGGCAAACATGCTTACAAACAGTTCAGCTGCATGACTATGTTAACAGTTATTTTTAAAGATTTGCCATTTTAATGTGCTATTCAATCTCTCCTCTCCCTTTTTTTCACAAGACTACCAGGACAAATTCTGAGGTTTTTGCTCAAGAGAGAAGTGGAGAAGAAAGTGGGGACATGTGCTGAACTGTTTTGGAGAATAAGCGAAGCCCTGCAGAGAAAGGAAAAATGGAGCTATATAATATCATGAGAGCTGTGTGACAAGCAATGAAAATTTAAGAAGATGCACCATGTATTTGGGCAATATAGAATGGAAGATGAACAATGCCAAAAGATCTGGACATTACAGTTTTAAAATATTTCTTAATTTTTTCCTGTGTTATCCTTTTACGTTTGAATCAGGAAGTTTTCTGTTTTCCAACAATAGAAAATAGAGCTCAAATCAGTATGTTTTATACTTCTTTGTCCATGGATTATATTTTGGTAGTTTATTTTCAGGGTTGATGCATTTTGAAATTACTTTAAAATTGCACCGGACATTTATATTCACTTCAGAGATGTTTATGGTTAGTCAAACCGTGTCGGGACATAGCAATGAAATCATGTGCAAAGAGAGCAGTTCAACTCTCCCTATCTGAGCCCCGAGGTTAAAGTAAGTAAACCAAGGGCTAGTCCTGAGCTGACACTTCAAGATTATTATGTACTCCCTGGCTGGAAGTTTGCAGGATGGACTTGTTAGTGCACTGCTATCCACATATGAGCTTATGGTGATGTCCAAAGACATCTTGCATTGAACAGAGTTCCTATTGTTTTGCCTGTTTATTTGATTCCTATTTCAAGCAACTGCAGAAAATATCCCACTTGCAAAATATTTATCTCAATGGGAACTACTGCCTCTAGGCTTTACCATAATACACTGGTTACAATAACAAAAAAACAAAACAAAACAAAAAAAAAAAACACAAAAAACCAAACCAACCAACCAACAAAAAAAAAAAAAAAAAAAAAAAAAAAAGCATTTACAAGCTAACCTGTGAGGTTTTGTGGAAAATGAGAAGCTGGGGAATGTTTATTTTTATTTTTATTTTGTTGTTGCTTGGTACAGGTTTTATGTAACTCTTCATGATGAAAATGGTCTTTTGATCACCATTGCACACACCTGAAGACAAAGAAGTGGTAATGGTCGTATAGGTAATTTTTCTGAAGATTGATTTTTGCATATGTGGTGACATTGTTTTATCACAGGAAAAGAGGTAAGAATAGGCCACTAGCTTTGGTAGGAAGTAAAATTTGTTGTTGCATAGACATAGCTATTCCATAAAGTTAAGTAAAGGGACACATACTTTTCTTGTGAAGTTTTCAATTCTAGTCACATAAGCCTTAAGTAAAAATGTCCTCTATTTTCTGCCCTGAAGTGTTGTTGCTAGAAATGACAGGCCTGTAACTCCCTCTCTTTTGTCTGTCTCCTCTACCATTACATTAGTGTGGGTGAGTGGGTGGACTGCAGACTGCAAAACCTTAGATTGATCTTTCTTTTCTAGCAAATATGTATTTCATTAATTGCTGTATTTCAGGTCCTTATTCTCACTACATTACTGGTCTAGTTTCAGCAAAGACAAACTTACTGTGCATTTAATATATACAGCATTAAAACAAAGTGATGCATTACAAAATATTTCGAACTACTCTAATACTTCAGTTCCTATTTAATTGCACTTTCAGTGTATGTTCAGAGGTATTAGAAACAAAACTGGCAAAAAACACACTTAACCAAAAACAGAGAAAAATAAAAGAGAGAATATGTAAGGACAACAGGCTGAAAACTTTCATTTAGAACAGGATTGAGTTGCTTCCAGCAGCAATGTGGGATGAAAGGAGAGATCAAAATGAGGTTTTTTGAGCACAAAGAGGGGGTTGTTATGGCACATGTGCTATATGAGGAAAGCTAGCCAGATTAATATGTTCTGTTATTTTGTCAACTTACAATAAAAGGTGGCAAGAAAATGCACAGTCATAATTCACTTACATCACTGTACTTGTGATAAAAGCACTGCAAAAAAATAGAAGTCATTAAAAGTACCCTGTTTTACCCACAAGCACTCTAAAATTAGAAGATATTTAGACTAGAATTTTTATATTTTATGTTTCAGTTTCTTTACAGAAGTAATAGTGAGAACACATAGACAATGCAAACTTTCTGAAAAAAAATTAAAATGAAATTATAGTTATTTTAATTATGAAATTGGAAAATTTTCTCCTTGAAAACTCTGTAATTACTCTGAATTTACAGTTTATTTTCTAACTGAAGAAAATGCCAATGTGAGATTTTGTTTCCAATGAATGTTTAGTTCTCTTTAATTAGTTTTCACAGAGATATGGAATCAAAGAACAGCTGAAGTTCAAAAGGACCTCTTTAGCTCATGCAGTACAACCACTTGCTCAAACAGGGTCAGGTAAAGCAGGTTACCCAGAGTTGGGTTTTGAATGTCTCATGGGTGGAGACTTCAGAACACGTCTGGGGAATCTATTCCAATGGTTGGTCACTCTTATATTAAAAATGTTATCTTGTTTTGACATAATTTCCCGCATGTCAGTTTGAGCCCATTTCCTTTTGCTTTATCATTAGATTTCACTGGGTAGAGTCTGGTCACATATTATGCATGACAAGATTTCCCCTGAACCTTCTCTTCTATCTGTTAAAAAGCTGCAGATATCTCAGCCTTTTCTTATATGAGAGGTGCTCCCTTCATGGCACTTTGCTAGACTTACTCCAATACATCTGTGAATAGTTTGTTGTTCAGTTACACCATATCATAGAATTCTAGTATGACTTGTGTTGGAAGAGACCTTAAAGATCATCTAGTCCCAGCCCACCTGCCATGAGCAGGGACACTTTCCACTAGAATAGGTTCCTCAGAGCTCCATCCAACCCGGCCTTGAACATCCCTTTCCAGGGATGGCGAATCCACAGTTTCTCTGGGCAATCTCTTCATAGTGCATCACCACTATCACGGTAAAGAATTTCTTCCTGATATCTAATCTTAACCTAGCCTCTTTCAGTTTAAACACATTTCCTGTTGTCCTGTATCACATTCCAATGCTATTATACAATTTATAGCTGTGACAGATTACATTTTAGCTATGTGATATAACTGAACTGATCATACCAACGAGAACACTGAAATCTAGTATAAGGGTCCAGTTTAATGCTTTTTGTTTGGTGTTTGTTTGTTTGGCTTGGTTTTTTTTGTTTGTTTGTTTGTTGTTTTTTGGTTTTTTTTAATTCAATGTGCCTGCAAATGTCATCTGTCTCTGCCCTGAAAAGCCTCATAACTTTCCTTTTTATCCATCTACACTGAGGTGAGTTAACCTCTCACTTTATCGTTGTATGTACTACATAGTTACCCTTAGATAATCTGGGTGGAAACACTACAGGATGAAGGCAGTTTTCAAGCTGATCAAGAATCTCATAGCTAAGGGATTTCTGTTTGTTATCAGTTGTGCTAAATCTCATTTAATACAAGGTAGAATAAGATAAAATACAAATAATGACAAAAGTTCATAATCATATATATATATGTATATATCAGAAGGTATCTCTCTCCCTCCTCCAGTTGGCTTTTGCCATTTATTTGACAGACAGGATTTTAGTTTTCGGCCATGACTGTTTAATGGGCTGCACCTTCTGAGACCTCGCTTTTAGGAACTTACCTGCAGAACGTTTCATGCAGTGGCTTCCATCAGGAACACCTCTAGAAAAATACCGTAGAGTGTGACTCCACAGAAATGACCATTTCAGAACACACCAGCAAAATGTGCTAATTATATAGCAATACTTTTTATTCTGTGGCTTTTATTGCATTTTGTTGTTTTAGTTAGATTTTCATCTGATTAAACTCCATTAATTCATAATATAGTTTAAGAAAGAATATCCAGAAAGTAGGACATAAAATGTTTTTTTAACACCAATTTACAAAAGACAAAAATCTTCCTTTCACTTTTTTGATGAAGACCACTAAAACAATTGCTTTAATTAAAAAGTCCTTACTGCCACATGGGGTATAACAAAGTTAGGGAAATGCATTATTATGAGCAGTATTAGTATTATTATTTAAGAAAAAAGAGTTTTATAGTTTTGTAAAATTCTCAAAAATCAAGGAGTTTGTTTGCTTTTGAGAGATTGGGAGATATGCTTTTCTAGGAAAAAAAAAGTTATGTCACTCGATTTTATTCTTTCTTTTAATAAATTATAGTGGTAATACAGAACTATTCTGGCTGCAAAGACTGCTGGTTCACTTTTTCATTTATACACATGTAAAAAGAACTAGTTTGTCAAAATATTAATTAGGTTTCTACTTGACCCTAAGCTAGATACCTCCATATATCCTAGGAGATGGCAAAATAGTCACAGCAGGGGAACTTGTAGCTGAAGGGCTCTGCTTCCTGTTATACAACAGAGGAATTGAGGGTTTATTAGATAAAAGCAGCAAGATCATGCTGCTAACAGTTTGAGTAAGAGGCTGACAAATGAATGAATTACAGATCTGTCTGCATTTAGATTTTATATTTTTTCTCTTGGTTTTTTGGGTTGGGTGTTTGGGGTTTTTTTGGTTTTTTTTTGTTTGGTTTGGGCTTTTTTTGTTGGGTTTTTTTTGGGCTTTTTTATTTATTTTTTTTTTTGCTTCTGAATGTCTCCTTTCTCTCACTGTTTCTAAATAAACAATCTCAGTAAGAAGATCTCGAGGTGTTAAAATATTTCTTTTGCTTGTAAAATATATACCTTTCTCTTCAGAATAAACTGAAGATCTCTTCATTCCAGGAACTCCGGGGCTCTGCATTCCAGTTAGAAGACTTCTCCCATGTTTGATTTGGACATCTGAATTTAATATAATTTTTGTAACTGAAGACTATTTCTCAATACATGGACAACTGCTAATTGCATGTATAACATTTCTATGCAGGAAGAGATATGCCAAAAGAATCACAACATGATGGACAGTCAAGAAAATAGACTGCTTTGAAGATTTGAGTGTTTTGAAGACAGCTATCATCTGACTAGTTAGCATTTCAGGAAGCTAACTTATACCACACAATGCATAAGTATTTAAAAGGAAGATGATAGAAGTAGAAGAAAATATTCTTATGAAAAATATTTGAAATAATTTCATATTTAATAAATAAAATCACGTCACACAGAGTACAGATTAGTCATTATAATTAATTTAAGTAACAACTGCACAGCAGAAATTTACTCTTAAGATACTTAGCTCTTCTAAGACGTAGGTACTCTTAGCATATTGAATTTTGTGTAACATTGAAATAAACCATAGCTTTCCTTTTAATGAAGTGGCATAGATTAATGAATTAAATGAAGATACCAATTGAGTAATTGACTGAGGAAATTAACTTGTGTTATTGTTGCAAATAAGGTAATTTATAAATGTTGCTGAAAAAAATATCCAATGGCAAGAAAATGCAAACTTATATTAACATAGTTTAAAAATAGACATCCAATAAGTGGGCAAATACTATGAAAGAAAAGGTTTCAATATCATATTGGTTTTTTTCTCAGTCTGACCTCTCTTGTGACTAGGCCTTCTCTTAATTAAAAAGCGCATTTAGTTTTCTCTATTGTGTATTTTCTATATAGATAAAACTAATCAGGCTAAAGTCACTTTCTTAATAGCTTCTAAAAATGAGGTTGAATGAACACTATACTTCATAATCTAAATCTGCAAGAATGCTACATTAGCAAAGATCTGCCTTCGCTACTTTGTTATGGGTTGTTCTCTTTGGCAATTATCTGAGCATTTATATACTTTAGACCTCTTCAAAAGAGCACCCCCCAGCACTTATGCAGATATGTAACACTTGACTTTCCTTTGATTAAGTGAATCTTACTGAGACTAATAGATTTATTGTAATTTCTCTTCAATATCAACTTCTAAGTTTAGATTAGTTCTTCATAAATATTTGTTGTAGTTAGTTTTATTTTTTCTTTTCTTCTGACAGCATCATCTCTACTTCTCTTTCCTCATGACAAAGAACATTTCCATGATTACTGTTCCATGCTAACTGATTCCTTTTACTTGATGTGATTAGAATCGATACAATGTTATGTTCTTCACTGTTCTGTTCCCTCTATTTTTTCATTTAATGTTTTCTCATTCTGTTTATATTTATGTAGGTGTTAAAGGTGGGCAGATATATTCACTAACTGTTATCAATTACTTACTTTTTCAGTTATTTTGTTTCTTTTATGCCAATCTCCATTGTATGTTCATTGAACCAAATAACTGTCTACTACCCAGTATCTAGGTTCCAAACTGAGAGTCACCATAGGATCCAAAAATAAATGAAAATAAAAATAAAATCAAACCCCAAACTGAAAGATTTTATTTTTTTCTTTTGTAATTTGGGATCAGGACAGGAACACTGTAATAGCTTCTGAACAAGTCACGATACAAACATGAAGTTACAACAGAAGGCATTATTTATATGGCAAGCAGCTAAGAATTTATTTTTCAGTTTCATAACAAATAAACACTTTAAAATTATGCTTAATTTTAAAATTCCAGCCAAGGTGGACCCAGCACATTTAGTTAGCTTTTATTTAATGCAGAGAGCCTTGATCTCTGCTTGGTACTTCTCTCAGCCTAGTCTGTCCTCTGTGCTACTGTGGAGGTTTGGGTTGGCTCCCTGACAAACCCAACTGCCAGCCACACAGATTCCCCCCCCCCACCCCGAGAGAAGGGAAAAAAAGTACCAAAAAGACAATTGTATTAAAGATATATATATATATTCACATATATTACAATTATATATAATCAAACACTATAAATCTAGAGAACAAATCCCAGAGCAACCCCAAAAGGGAAAAGGGGGAAAGGGAAAGGGAAATGGGACAAAAATGGGTAAAATCAAAACAAAACAGATA
>JAWWTY010000001.1:73554715-73592166 GCA_035222235.1 Margarornis squamiger
GGACTGGATGGAACTGACAGTTAGACAGTGATTTATTGTATTAGATAGCTACTCCTCTTGTATCTGTGTGACACACCTCCATCGACGAAGCAAGCCCTGAGCCGCTCCCAGCTTCCCCCCCTCCTCCTTCTCCCTCCTTTCCCTACCTACCAGGCCCCACCCTAGCCACCCCTCTCCTTTTCCATAATTGTATTCTCCCCTCCCGTCTTTCCCCATATTTGCCGCATTCCGCCCATAACTCCTCCCAAACTCCTCCCAGTTCCCAGACCCCTTAAAGGCCTCAGGTGCTTTCAATAAATTAGTTCCAGCATCACCCCCTGACCTCGCTGTGGACTCATCCTTTGTCCTCCCTCTGGAACACAGCACTATTTGACATTCTCAGGATGGGGAATATTCACCCAGGAAAAATATAAGATGTGGCATCAGATTCAATTGAACTGATTTTCTATGTTTCATTTCTACTTTCAAAGTATTAGTTTGTCAGACTTAAAGCTGCTTAGACCTTTAGGCAGCAAAGAAAGAACGAGGGAGAAAGTTATTGTTCTGGACTTACAGTCCATGTCCATTTGTTTGGACATGACAGACATCCTTCTTGGACCCTGGAAATTTTCAGTATGAATGGGAAAAAATATGTAGGCTTTGAGGAATCTTACTGGAAGAAATCTAACCATTTTTATCTACCTCCGGGGTTAGGTGGCAGATAACAGTTTTCCACATTCATATTGTGGATTAAGTTCTTAGTAGTAGGTACATAATAGTACATAGTTACTTAACCTCTAAATGATTATACTAGGCACAAAGTCATTGATCCTCTGTGGATCTAGCTTTAAGACTTCAGAACAATAACAAATGGTAATGGGATATAACTTTTTTCTCCACATACTTTAGCTGCTTCTTGTATTAAAACACTAAGGAAACTTTGTAGGACTTTGTCTTCTGTTTCTTCCATTTTTTTAATTTTTTTTTTTAATTATGAATATAAAAAATTCAATATCTGTGACAGCCATGTTACATTTAGTCTTTATATTTTTCTGCTTTTTTTTAAAACTAATGACAAAGTCAATATTCCAGTGTTAGTGTTTGGTAACATGATATGCACACATAACTGTACTTGAAAACTCTGTGAGGATTTTGTTCTACCAAATTTACATATGAACAATAAGCGCAGTTATGTTTTGTAACACTTATAGGCAATGGAGAGGAAAAAAAAAACAAACACCAGTTTAAGGGCACAATTTATTTTTTGTGGGGTTCAACACTCTGAACCTAGTCATTTTAGGAACTGTGAGATATCCACTTGTGTTTCTTCTCATATCTACCAGTCCTCCCTCTACATTCACACTCTAAATGAGATAATGTAGTCTAACTCAGAACTAAATATGTGTATTTTTCAATTATTCTAATTCATAACTAGATGGGTTACTGGTGCACCTCACTGCTCAGCCTGATGACTCACTAAATCCTGGATATCTGTTATCTGCAATAACCAACTAATAATTGCTTTGTACTTGAACCTTGAGCATATTGTACTTACTTATATATTTTTGTGCTTGATTAAACAAGTCCCAACTAAACTAAAAACCAGTCTGTAACAAAACACATGATGCCTTCTCAGTAATCACAGTACATTAATTTTGGCTTTAGTCTGCCTCTGTAAACCAGTGCAGTTATCCCACGGGCCCTGCATCTATCAGTGCCCTGTGGGTGTCACCAGTGATGTAAGGACCAATAAAAATCACTAAGATATCTACATTTTGAAAGTCAAATCCTATCCTAAGTTCTATATCTAAGCTATTAGGTCTGAGATACTTTTGTCTCCAAATAAAAGAGAAATCATCACTTGTGTATAATTCACCTCCTGTTAAGGGAGTACATAAAACAGAGAAGCAGAATTACTCTATTGAAGTATTCATGCCTATAAAGTCATCTGAAGAAGACTAGCTTAGGCAAAGACATCCATCCATATAGTAATGATATGCAAAAACACTATGTTTTCAGAACTATAATTGTGTTATTTTTATTATAAACATAGATATTGCAGTAAAAATAATAAACATGAAAAAGCTGAAATATGTTGTGTGACTTTTCTCTTAAAAGAAGATGCAATTCTTTCATTAATTTAACAAATCTACCTATAGTTTGCCAATTGCTAGTAAACATGAGAAAAGACTTTAGAACTTTGTCTGACAAGAATATTTTCTTCTGTACAAAATTCCCAAATTATTTCTCTATGAGCTGTTATGCAAATCACCAGTGAATGCTATTGATTAATGTAATTAATTACAAGTTTAGCTGGCGGTTATTATTTTTTTTCATTCTGTGTAGTTTTGTTTCCCATGGAATTTAAATGTCCATGCTTTGGACTTGGGCAAAGCATTTGACACTGTCGTGCACAACACCCTTTTCTCTAAATTGGAGAGATATGGATTTGATGTATGGACCCCTTGGTGGATAAGGAATTGGCTGAATGGTTGCACTCAAAGGGTTATGGTCAGTGGTTTGATTTCTAAGTGGAGACTAGTGACCCATGGAATTCCTAAGGGTTTGGTATAGGTACCAGTGGTGTTTAACATTTTTCTCAGAGACATGGACAGTGGGACTGAGTGCACCCTTAGTAAGTTTGCTGATGACATCAAGCTGTGTGGTGTGGTCAACCTACTGGAGGGAAGGGATGCCATCCAGAGTGACCTGGACAGAGTTCAGAGGTGGTTCTATGTGAACCTTGTGAAAACCAAAAAGGCCAAGTGCAAGGTTCTGCACCTGGGTTGAGGCAATGCCAAGCACAAATACAGACTGGGTGGAGAATGGATTGAAAACATCCCACTGGATAAACACCTGGCAATTGACAAGAAGCTTAACATGACCCAGAAATGTACACTTCCATCCCAGAAAGTCAATTGTATCCTGAGCTGCATCAAAACCAGAGTGGCCAGCAGGTTAAGGGGGTGATTCTGCCTCTCTGCTCTGCTCTTGTGAGCTCTCACTTGCCATACTGCATCCTACGCTGGGGCCCTGTGGAGGTTTGAGTTGTCTCCCTGTCAAACCCAACTGCCAGCCACATAAATTCTGCCCCCCCACCCCCCCAGAGAGAAGGGAAAAAAAGTACCAAAAAGACAATTGTATTAAAGAGATAGATAGATAGATAGATAGATAGATAGATAGATAGATAGATAGATAGATAGATAGATAGATATTACAATTATATGCAATCAAACACTATAAATCTACAGAACAAATCCCAAAGCAACCCCAAAAGGGAAAAGGGGGAAAGGGAAATGGGACAAAATGGGTAAAACCAAACAAAACAGATACACACACTGGTAAATTCAGGGAAAAGCTCAGTAAGTAACTAATACAATCAATTCTCACCAACACTCCCCATAAGAGAAAGCAGGTCCTTCCCCTCCACGCAGCTGGGACAGCAGTTTTTCCGATCGGCCTCGGCTCAAGAGATAAGAGCTGGGCTGATACAGAGAGACCTGATGTCCTCCAAGAAGATGAAAGGGGGAGAGAGACAGGGAGGAAACTCCCCATCTTTATATACCCCAGATTACGTGAAGGAAATGGTGTGGAATACTTCCTTAGTTATAACCTGGTTACCAAGGAAGGCCTAAACCAACACCAAGAAAACTAAACCACCACAGGCCCCCAACATAAGAAATACATGGATCTGTTGGTACAAGTCCAGAGGAGATCCACAAAGATAATCAGAGGTCTGGAGCACTTCTCCTTTGAAGACAGACAGAGAGAGTTGGGGTTGTTCAGCCTGGAGAAGAGAAGGCTCCAGCAACACGTCATATCTGCCTTTCTGGTTCCTAAAGGGGAAAGGAAAGAGAAAGAAAGCTGAAGAGGGACTTTTTACAAAGACACATAGATAGATAGAACAGGGGGAATGGCTTCAAAGTTAAAGAGGGTAGACTTAAACTAGACATTAAGAAGAAATTCTTTCCCGTGAGGGTAATGAGGCACTGGAAGAGGTTGCTGAGAGAAGTTGTGAATTCCCCATCCCTGGAGGTATTCAAGGCCAGGTTGGATACAGCTCTGAGCCACCTGGTCTAGTGGAAAGTGCCCATGCCGATGAAGTTGAACAGTCTTCAAGGTCACTTCCAACCTAGACCATTCTGTGGTTTTATGATTGCTTTTAAGCAACTGTGAGTTTGCTACAGCACTATCTCTCTCTGAGTTTCAGGTCTCATTAGAGATCATTAAACTCTTGAGAGATGCTAACACCTTACGAACACTATAAACAATTCCTTTTCAACCTTCACTGAAGTTTTTATATTCCCTGATTAATGTTTGTTCTCTGAGATAGATTAAGAATATAAAAGGGAGAAAAGCATTTGAATACATGGTCTTGATAAACTAATTCTTTCAAAATGCCTTGCAACAATGAGTATAATTTGTTTCCTTCTTTCCTTTTAGTTAAAATAAGTAAATTTCTGAACAACCCACATTGACAGACAAGACACAGATTAACTTTTAATAATAATGTTTTGCAATAAAATTTGTCCACACCATTGAAATGTGATAGCATAGAACTTTACCTCCAAAAACTGGCATATGTTTTAAACTAACAAGGAATCCTGAGCATTCTTCTGGCAGTCATAATGTTGATCTTGGCCCATTTTTAGCCTCTTTACCAGAACAAAACACCAACATCCTTTCAATGTGACAGAAGAACTGGAGATTAAATAAACAAGACAAATTTTGCAGTGGTCCTACTGTGTTCTAGCTGTAGGGAATATTTCAATACATTGCTGGATGGTGAACGGCCTCTGGAGACAAGAGATTCAGCTTCAAAGATAATCACATTTGTATACTCACCTAGCCAGTACTTACTGTAGTAGTAGGATATGGTTTTCACCCAAAGCATAACAAAACAATGCTGACATCTTCATTGAATGTTGAAAAACATGTGTTGTGTTTGTGTTGCTGTGCCCTCAGGTAACGTGAAGGGAGAAGCAAACCCAACTGCACAGCCTGAAGGTGGCCTCCAGCATAAGCTGTTAGAATAGTGACCTCTGTATGGCAGGCAATCCCACAGGCAAAAAGGGTTAGGGAAAGCAAGAGAGGGAGGAGCAGTTAAAGTTAGTATTATAGATTATTTTAAAAGATCTGTGTAAGCTTGTAAACAGACGATATTATGAAAAAGTCATGAACTACCTAAGACCTGGGTGAATGAAACAGACATTTATACTGACTTCTAAGGGGAAAGTGTCAGTAGTAAATATTCATAAGGAAAGATAGGTCAGAAACAGAAAGAAGCAGAAGTTGTCAGAGACAAATATGGGTTTCATCATTATACAGCAGAGCATGTGTGGGCTAGAAACAAAGAGGTAGAAGAATTCTAAATTGTAGTAAAAAAATCCAAGAACTTTATGCTCATCCCTAGACAGAATGTTTTGGACATAAGAAAACTTCAACGTAAAAAAGTATCTGAGTAGATTTCTTGAATTTTCTGAAAGTATAGGCTGCTGCTGCACATCATAAAACAGTGGAAATAATTATCCATGTTTTTTTTTTTTTTTTCAATTACCTATAAATACAGTCCTTTTTGTTAGAAATTATCTGAAATATAGTCCCTAGTGCTTCTTCCAGTTCATCAAATGTATTTCTCATCTGGTGCTGAACTTCAACATTTCATCCGGACACCTTTTCCCTGCAGACAGTATAGGAGCTGCATTTGTTAGGTAAGCAAAAGAGCTGTGGATTTATATTGAGCTTATGTCAGCTATCGTATGTATACACTGAATATCATAAGATGCGATTGACAGGACTCCTTCTGTTTTCTTTGTGATGTCAACCAGAGAAAGAGAAAAGCAATTGTGCAATAAATTTGCTCTTTCCCCTGTGGAAAATACCATGAGATGGATGGTAGATGGTGACAACAACTTTCAACAGGTCTTGCTAAACTAATACAGATATTTGAAGGCAGAACATTGCCTAGAATACATTAACATTCCTTCTCTGCAGTCTGTTGACCTCTGACATTTACATAAGTTGAGGTTTTGCTCATTCAGTTTAAATTTATGTTTATAATACCTTTAATAATAAACTACCCTTAACTGTATCAAATATTTTGCCTAAAATTTAAATTGCAATTCAAATGTTTATGACTTATAGCCAGCAATTTAACAACCTTATTTTTTATTGACCATAAATACTAGAACAGTTTGATATACCAGCTTTTTTTTTATTTTTTTTTTTTTTTTAGTTTCCATTCCTCCTTCTTTTTCTTCTCTTTTTGTTTTATGGAGATTTTTTCTTTGGAATTTCAGCACTGTGAAGTGCCATATCCAGAAGGCAAATGCATGTAAAATCCTTCCATTTAGAAATAAAAATAAAAAATTAAGAGTTATGAATTAAATATCACATTCTCGCTATTTAAAAGTAATGTAAATGCTCTCATATTTTGTTCCTTTTCAGTTGTAAAATGAATAAATGAAAATCTCCTTTATTGGTTTTTTTTCTTTTTTTTTTCTGAAAAAAAATGAAGAGACAAAGAACCAATCTCAGTCCTTATTGATTGTCCTTTCCTTGTCTCATTTATGGATACCTGCTCAAATTTTTCCACATTTCAGAAAACTGCTATGCCATGGTATGTTTATGATACATAAGCTTGGCTTTCGTGGACTAATTTAGGAACTAAACTAGCCTAAAATAGCTAATTTAGGACCTAATTTAGCTTACATATATTACAATATTCATGCAAAGACAGACACCTCTAGACAGTGAATTAGAAGTGTTAAGCATTAATTTAGCTTTAAATTACCCTTCTCTTATCAATCATTGCATTCATAGTTTAGCTCCCATTTTCTACTTCCTACTCCCTTTTTTAGGTGTTTCAGGTTAACGTTCAGTCAGGCACATTAGTGCCATCGTTTATAGGTATTCTGATTCAATGCATCTGTGTGTATTTCCTATGGAAATCAAAATATCAGAGGCAACTAAAATGTAAGGTCTCAATATAGAGCTGAGAGCCACTCCATTCCTTGAAAGTGAAGGGTTTTCAAACCATATTTAAATATGATTTTTCATAGTTTAATTTCTTAGGCTTTGAATGTTCCTAATTGTGGTCATTAATATTCATAAAATTGAAATTATGATCATCATATATATTATAATAATATATATGTATTGGAGTCAGCTACAAAATTTTATTTAGGCATATATATTGGTCTACCTCAAATAATAAAGATTTCTGGGATTGTGACAATTGACCAGTACTGTTACAACATATTAAATATTGAACTACAAGTAATATTGTAGGGGAAGAATCAGACTGTATACTAAAAAGTCTAAGGCCTACATAATTGCTTTCCAAATAAAAGTACAATTTGTAAGGATGTTCTTTGGGAATCTCTCTGTCCTTCAGTGTTAGAATGCCATAAAGCTGAAAAAGACTATTGATCTTTACTTTGAACAGGAAAGACCTTTGGATTTCCAAGAAAGCACTGCAGAAGGAAGAAGAGCCCTGGATTATTAAAAGAAAGAAAAGGGTGCATACACTCAAGACAATTAAACAGGATTCTAAATGCATTGTTATGACTTACTGAGTCAGTTCCACTTAGAAAGCTTAGTATTTCAATGTGTATAGAGCCATTCTGTAATTAAGGGCCATTTAATGCAGACTTTCTTGTAGCCAGGTCAGATACTTAAAATATTTGAATAGATTATAATTTGCAGTTACATTTAACTGAAAACGGAGAAAAAATATTGCTGCTTTGAGTAGCAACTGAAATGTTATCACATTAAAGAATACAAATAGCCAGAAGACTGCAATTGTCACACTATTTTATTGTATTTTGGCAATGGAATTGAAAGATGCTTTTCTTGTCAAATATGGTCTGAAATTAAATAATTTAGTTTTCTGGTTGCAAAATAAATCCAGCAGAAGAAATGGGTGGGTCAACAATATGTTTTAGTCAATATTCTACTCAATATGACTATTTATGAGCAGGTTTCAGTCAACAAAACCATTGCCTTTATTCAATCTTCACTGTATCTCTTTGCTTCATGCTGCTGTTCCACCTTTGGAAGTTGACAAATGCATTGATTTGAATTTGACTATGGGGAAGTGGTCTGAAGACAAAATCTAATTTCATCTTGATTTTATTTACTCATGGACTTTGTCCACTTGGTTGTACTGCAAAGAATCATTGAATATCAGTGCAAAAAAACCTGTTGCAGTGGAAGGGTTTTGTGTGTTTTTAAATAATCTACTCTTTCTACTCCTAGAGAAACAATGATTTCTACTCCTAAATAGACAGTATTTTGAAGATAAAGTGAAAGGGAAATATCATACACATTCCTTCTGGATTAAATCACCTACTAAATTTATGAATAAAGATGATCAAAATACAATGGGTCTTATGTATACTAGATATACTAGGCTTATTTAGTTTTTAAGGGGATTTTGTTTGGAGTTTTGATTGGGTTTTGGTGGGGGGGTTGTTTGTTTTATGGAATTTTTGGGTTGGTTTTGGTTATTTTTTTGTTGTTCTTGTTTTTTGGGATTTTTTAACTGGTTGATTGGCTTTGTTCCCCTCAAAAAACAAACAAACAAACAAACAAAACAAGCAAACAAACAAACAAAAAACCCAAACCAAACAAACAACAAAAAAAGGGAAAAAATAAGAATTGTTTTTATGGTTTTTTCCTTCTTCAGTTTTGTAAATTAATTAAAATATAAAAACAAATTTTTTGCTGGCCTGTTTCTTCCCTCTTTCAATTTGATTAATATTAGAATATAGTAAATGCATCAATTCAATAACTTTTACCTAGTACTATGAATATAAGAAAGATGGATGGGTAATGTCCAGAGCAAAAGTACTCCAAAATGTGTGAATTTTGGTAATATCTTCTTGTCTTTGATTTTGGAACCAACCAACAAACCACAGCAAAACCTCCAAAAGTGTTGATTTTCATTCCATAACAGTTCTTTTTGGTTTACTGGTAATTTTTCCTCTCAGTCACATCAGTGAGCTTTGTCTGTTCATTGACAAATTTGAACCCTCATCTTGTGTTTAATTATTTATTTTTCCTTGCATTTGTCTGTACTAAATTGAAAGCCTGGGATAAAGGGTCAGTCATATTCATATTAGAAAGTAAAAATTATTTATCAATGTCTATTAAATGTCTATTGCATTGACATTGTTGGTTTTGCATCTTAGCCAAAGATATTTGGGAACAGTATGAAATCTAGAACTAGCAGTGAAAAGTTTTGACTCATGAGATTTCAATTGGTTCATTATGGAGGTATGGGAAATTATTGTCTGCCAGAAAGTCCAATTTGATGCTTCAGGATTTTAATATATATCTGTAAGATACAAGTCTATTTATTATTTTGCAATTTTTGCAGTGTTAGTAAAATTAAAAGGTGAAAATTAAAATTTAAATGATGCAGCAAAAATAAAAGGTAAGGCATTTTATTCATACTAAATAAAGAAGCACTGGCAGTCTTTTCACATGCTGAAGTTCCTTACCCAATCTTTCTGGCCAGTTTCACAAGCAAAAAAAAAAAGCAAGGAATACAGATATATGACTTAACCTTTCTGTCTCGTTTCCTGCACCAAGGAGACTCATTCTGTTTGCCTTTTCTCAGAAAGATATAAGATTCTAAAATAAAAGTATTTTTATTAAAAGGAATTAATCTCAATAAAAATGACCTTTTCCCTTTAATTAATCATAACTTAATCTAACATGGAACTTGAAACTTGACTGGTTTTGATCAACTCAGTTTTTCCTCTCAACACCTTAAAAACTTTCATCAATACATCTTTAGAGAAGTACTGATGGATAGGCAGAACAAACATCTCTAATAAAGCAAATTATTTTATGATATTTATCCTTTAATTGGATGTTATTGAAGTAGAATCTGAAAAAAAAAAACACCTATAAATTTGGTGTTGTCTGAAAATGACCTTTGTGAAGATATTTATATGTTATTTATTTGTATTGAACACTGTCTGCTTTTTATATTGTGAATCACACTACCAAAATTATGTATTGACATAGGAAATTTTCTTATTTATAGAAATAATAAGGAAGAAAGTTGGATTTTTTAAAAATTATATTACTTAATATATACTATATGACATATATAACATATAGTACATATTATATAATATATATATATTACATTTATATCGCTTAACCTGGTGAGTACACTCAATTAATTTTCCTTACTATTATGAGAATATAACATTCAGATCTATTTAATGAAAGATGCAATTCATACTGATTAATGTTCATAAATAGAGTCTCTCACAGTTGATGACACTGTAATGTGGATGTTTCTTTGCAAATATTAAGAAAGTTAGACCAGAAAATATTTCAAATGAAAAGTTCCTCCTTAAGAACAACTAGGACAAGTATATTATTGACAGCATCTCTGGTAACTAAGGAGAAAATTTCTTTGTGAAGTCAGCAGCACATGTTGTAAAAAGTTCTGGTAATAAAATATTTGAAATAGTATTGTTTCTGATAAGGACTGAAAAGCAGGACAGATACTGGAGTGAAATTCAGAGGTCAGGGTCATAAAAGAACAAAGGTGCGGAGCAGACAAGACATAAGGTTAGCAAACAACTCAAGTATGTTATGATAAGAACAGAAATATGGTTTTGATACAATACTGCCTCCTATAAGAAAATAAGTGCAGACAAATTGCACAGCTAGGCATCTAGAAACGGTACAATTCAGGACATTTATCCATGTTGCAAAACTGTAAGTATCCCTATATTTCAGCAATAAATGGCACCAAGCTCATTTGGCTGTTCTCTGACTGCCACTCACTGACCAAGGATGGAAGAATGGAGCTGCTTTATTACATTTTTTCCTGCCACAGTACAGACCTTGCAACCTGTGGGATGGGAAATACTGGGATAAAGCAAGTATCCATTTGCTTGGGTATTGAGGTTTTTGTTTGTTTGTTTTGTTGCTGTTGGTTTCAGCAGGGTTTTTTGGCTCCTGGTGGTGGTGGTTGTTGTTTGAGGGCAGTGTTGTTTGTTGGTTTGGAGTTTTTTTGTGGGTTTTAGATACTTCTTTCCTAGTTGTTTGACTTATTCTAGTGAACTCACCAGAAAATGCTGGAAATGTCTTCATGCTAAAAAACCAGTTCAAACCCATGAATTTTTGTGTGCCTAATATTCAACTCACTCATATGAATTATAATATATAAACTTTGCACAGCTTTCATCCAATACCACTTGGCAATCCCTAAATTAGAATGAGTCCTAGCCTCAGCAAAAAAAAAGCAATCTGAAAAATGTATTTCAAAGTGCGAAGTAGCAATGTATCCACTGATTAGAAGAGGATCTGAACTGAAGGAATAAGATCTTTGTTTTATTTAGATGCTTTATTTTAATGCTTGTAAGTTGAGCCTTTTTTGTTATATCACTGATGCATCAGAAATCTCTAATAAACCAGTCTGATAAAACTGAGATGAATTTTAAGGCATGGACTAATATGGTGCATCATGCCCCTGGGACTTTGAAAATGCTACCTTACACTTAAAAATCTCCTCACTACAGTCTTTATTGCTTCAATCATTATTTACTCTCACTGTAAGATTTTGATATTTTAATAGTTCAGATTTTTTCAGCTTCTAGTCTTTGAATCTGCCTATATTTAGCTATTAGAGTATAGAATCTCCTACACTTTTGGTTCCTTTAGTGAGTATTTATACATGATCAGGAAACTCTGTAAATATTATTCTGAAAGCTACAGAAATTGAACTTCTTGAGCCTTTAGAATATGTCTCTAAATTATTGCATGGTACCAATAGTTGTTTTGTAAACCTTTTTCTGTTTATTCAGTATCTGAAAGTGCAGACAACAGTTAAGGACATAGTCAGGCTTTATTCATTAAAGACCTTGTAATAATGACATAAATATTGAATTATATTAAATTAGCATATTGAATAAGGTTATTATATGTGGGACAATCTCTGTTTTAAGAAGAGAGAAAATGTCAAAGGCTTTTGTTGCCTGAGGCAGAGAGCTTTAAGAGCAGAAAGAAATGTCCCCTGAGTTACCCAGTTTAAAGATGCCTTGAAGAATCTAACTCTACTTTTGCTTCCTCCATGCTGCAAGAAAAAAAAATCACATATTAGGTGGAGGGGAAAAAAAAAACAAATATACCACATATTCTGGATAATCAACCTGAAACTGATCTTATGGTCTGATTTGCAGAATTGCTGGATTCTTGTACCATCAGATGACGCAGTTCAAGTTCTCTCATCTCTTACCTAGATGCTGATTAAGTATGTGTTGTTATCCTCGTCTTCATTTCTATGATTTTTCCTTCTTCCAAGAGATTCTAGCTTTGGTTCAACCTCTGCCCTGAGACCATTTATGTGCCTCCATTCATTGCTTTCCCTACCATCACTTTCTCAATGTTGGTTCTTGGCCTCCATATGTTTGGTTTTTTTAGCAATGTTTTTCCACTGCCTTTCATGCTCCCCCTTTTTACTTTGACTATGAAATAGGAGCCCTCTACTCTCCATTTGTCTGTAAGATGGCAAGAAAATACTGACCAGCATTACAGTGTCTTATCCAGTGGAGCAGTTACTTCAAAGTGAACATTTTGGACCATCTTCAGAACTCAAATTAAACCTATTCTAATAATTTAAATATTGAGGTTTGCCACTGAATACTTGAAAATCGTTATATATCATCTAATTCACAGCCTCAGCAAGAAAAATCATACTGATAGCAATTTGACAGGGCTGAGAAAATATTGTTTGAGAATACCAATTGTCATGGTGCATGCAACAATCAGTGATCTGAAATATACTACAAAGTCTTTCTTGTCTATCTATTGTGCTCACAGTTTATAAGAAGAGTAAAATTACTTCTACTCTTGACACTCTGAAAGTCACTGCAGTCCACTCTACTGTCTAAAGAATAACCCAGAAATATTTTTTAGTACTGGAAACTCAATTATGATATTATGGTAAGCTTGAAGTAATATAAATTCCATTTCCATATTTTACTTCATTTCTTCAACTTAATGTATTGAATGCCAAAAATGTCTAACATTCACCTTTGATATTACTTGAATGGACTTTTTTTTTTTTTTAACAGACACATAAGTATAAACAGATATACAAAGAAAGCCTCTCATTCCACAGCCCAAAAATTGTTTTAAAAAGAAATTTTAGATAAGATTCAATTAAACTATGTTAAATTAAAATGACAACTCTAAAAAGTCTAAAAATTGTCTAATTGTCTAAAAAGACAACTCTTGTCTTCATTACAAGCACTCAAGTAACTTTTTATTGTCTCTATCCATTCATGAAAGACAAAATTCTCTTCTCACTTCTTCATTAACAACAATTTGCAACAGTCAAGCAGAATTATTAGGAAAGATAAACACAAACACAGAGACAGAATGTTAAGAATCCAATTCCATATGCCAGGGCTCATCATCAAGAACACAAACCTTCCCTTCTCATTCCTCATCAAAGTCAGGATGATGTAATCAAAGAAGCAGACCTATTATGTTGGCTATTTTATTTATATTCTTGTTTAGTAGCCTGAAGGATTTTCTATTTCACATTGCAGTTTAAGAGATCTAATGAGCTAAACTTCCTAATATTGTCAAGGAAACTCCAAAAGCTGGAGATTTAGATGAAGGACAAAATATCATAAACACAGCTCCAATAATCTCTTCACATATTTTCAAACCCTTTATATCACAGTAAACCTGATCACTTATGAAATGGAAATAATTTTAGCAATTTGTCTGTGTTAACTCATTATTCAATAAGCCCCTTTTCTTTCAGTTCCATTTCCCTTCCCTTCTTCTTGAATTTTGAATGTGCACTCCCATGCATTCCCAGTGCTACTTACCCAAATTCACCACATTCCACAAAATTACCAGAATCCACAGGTGTGTGCATTTTTCCCTAAAATCAGACCTAAATAACTTTAATGGGCCAGAGTTACTCAAAATCATGGAGATTTGGGAGCTCCTGTGGAATTCTGATTCAGATTGCTTTTCTGATACTGGTGCTGGGATGCAAGCTAGTTCAGTGATTCATGGCACCTGTCACAAGTATATTACTGCAATTGAAATGCTACATTTATTCAGTCAAGTATAAGAAAACAAAATGAAAACAAAAACAACAACAACAAAAAAGGAAACCTTATTCAGTATCCTATATTAAGCAAAACTATTGTGTGTTATTTGATTTTTGTTTTTCTTAATAATTCAGAATTCCAGTAACTGGTCTATTAACAGGAAAGATCTTATTGCTACTATATGTAGTATGTATATTCACTATATCATTCTGAAAAGGTCAAATAAAAAATCAACTCTCATATTACAGATATTTTCATGAATCTGACAAACATGAATTAATTCCTTAATGTTTTTTGATACAATTGTATGGAGTTCTTTGCAAACTATCATTACATAGGATGCATATAATTTCATCTAACATAAAATTTGCTATTAAAGTCTTGTTTTATTACTTTAGATTCAGAATGAAAAATCTGTTCAGCTTATCTTTTACATAGGAGTTAGTGATGAAAACCTTTATACGTTATTTCTACTTCTGATTCTGTTTTTTCTTTTCACTCTCTCACTTTTTTTTAAAAAAGTTTTTATCTGAGTGCTGTTTTAACAATTTAATTCCTGCGCTTTTTTTTCTATATTTTTCTTTTGCTTGGGATATTACAGGTTTAGCAGTATGTCAGGATTAAAGGCTGGACTCGAATTTGTGTAATAATATGTTTTACCCAGAATATGACGTGTTTTAGAAGAAAACAAAATTATGAGTGCTACCCTTTTTCATCTTTTCAACACTCTTCTCTCCGTTTTACCAATAATTTCAATTTTTTTCTCAAGTACGTATGCTTTTAAACAGTTTACAAAATGCAAATGAGACATACACGCACAATAAATTAAATAGACCTCAAAATTATGTCTCAAATTTTCAGGAATGTTGGTTCCTAACCTTTGTTTTGAAGATGATATCTAAAGGGAAAAAAACCTAAACATCTAAAGGTTAAGAAACAAAGCATATTAGTGTATATTAGCAATGATATGTTAATTGTGTTCATAAAGTTCTGGCTGATTTGGAACAAGGGCACGAGCTCTGAATCTGCTCTGAGCACAGGTCGGGGGTGGGGGGCAGGGGGATTGTGCTCTTTGGTTTGGTTTGCTTGTTTGGTTTGGTTTGGTTGGTTGGTTGTTTTTGTGGTGGCAAACTGCAAGGTTCCCAGCACCATGAAAGTAGTTTGGGGTTTGGATTTTGGAGAGGCAGAAGAGTCCCATTACTATTCTTTGATGAGCAAGACTGTCATGCTCATTCTTTGTCTAATACTTCCACTTACAGTAATAAGAACTTTTCCTGTCTGTTTAAGCCTACAGGATTGACAAGAGAGAAAGATGTGATTCTTTTCTCTTTCTTAATTTCTTACAGCTTGGTGGCAGGAGAGGGATTCTAGCAAAAGTTCAGTGGCATAGTCAGCAAATGTTTTGTAAAGAGAAGCAAGATTGTCTTAAAACAAAACAAAAAAAGTGAAATTGCTATATCACCTTGCTCTTTGCTGAGAAACAGCCTTTTATATTTCACTTTCTGTTTCATCTTATTAATGGCAGCACACATCATCAAGCAAATAGCAGTTACATTAAACGGGGATGAAATCCCACCATGCCTCACCCTCCTCACTAATGTTTGCTCAAGGAAAAGGAAGTCCAGGAAGCAATTAAAAAATACCAAAATTAGAGATTTTGTAATAAATAATAAAAAAAGTTGAACTCAACTTATTTTTCTATGGTTTTGGTAAAACATATATCATTCCAAGCATATGACGCATTGCCTGTCCTAGCATCACATATTCAAAAATTTGTAACAGGAAAAAACCTACAATACCAGAAAATAACACATAAGCCATTTTAGATTAGAAAATATGAGAGAAATATTTTGGCACCTTTCAAATTTTTGGAAAGGTGAGATGTGATCTGAAAAGGTTAATTGGTATTCAGGCGCTTCCTGTACACTACATTTGATTCATTTTAATTGTAACTTAATGAGTTGTTTCAGAACCAACCAAATATAATTCTATTATTAAATGCTGTAAAATCGATGTAAGACAAGCCCTGATTTTGCCTGGGATGATACACACAGTGAATACTAGTTTCATACATTACTGTCAGAGTAGATCTCAATTATATTAAAGAAAAAAAGACCTTAAAATATTCAGTCAGGTGTTGTGTCAAATTTTTCACTGAATAACACAAAATAAAGCAGCATATTAAACAGAGCCTGATTCACTGCAATAAGTGCCTGTGAGCTTGAATCTTTCTATTCCAGAAATTTATAAGGGATACTACACCTTTTACTACTTTATTCATTTTTTTTTTTTTTCCCCCAGCTTATTTACGTATTTCACATCTTCTTAGCTGCAATAACAGATTATTTTAGTTCTCTCTGATACAGTGGGCTGAGCATGAGTTATCTCCAAAATGCAGCATGTCCAAAACCCCCCAACTCATTTTTGACCTTCAGTGTTAACAGACAGCCTATTAGTACTACCTCTGAAGATTTAAAATGGCTGTTTGTTTCAACTAGAATTGTCTCCAAGATATGAAGTCTATTTTTGAGTCATTAAATGAACTTAAATCTCTGAGCTTCTGGCAAACATACCATGCTAACATCTCTCTCTGACCAACGTTTTGTGAATTCAAATTTGCTCTTGTAACCCTTCTTCCTTTTGCTCTGTTCTATTATGTTTTGGGTTTCTTTTGTGTTGTGTTTGAGGGGGAGTTGTTGGATTTTGGGTTGTATGAGGTGGTTTTGTTTTTTGGTTTTTTTTCTTCACATTTTTCTGTCCTCTATCTGTAATTCAAGTGTACTGTATCAAGAAGACAGATTCATGTTTTCCCTTTTATTTATATTTTCTGGATTGTAATTTTTTGTTGTTTTGGTTTTTTTTTAATTAAAAAGTGAAACAATTGGACAGAAAATATGAAACTGACAGTCCCATTATTTGCAGGATTTCCATTAAAATATTCAATTAGATTAAAAGCTCTCACTGTTTTTAAAATGTCTTAATACTTATTTCTATTTACCAGGTTTCACAGTTCTGTGAAATTTCATGTACATGCCTAAAGGGGACAAATGACTTTCCTCATTTCTTATTATCCACTAAACAGCTGTGCAATGACAGGTTGTTTTCCTATTTGAACTTCTTTTTTCCTCTGCAAAATTGATGTTAAAACGTCTCTCTTTTGAAGTGAATGGAGATTGATGCTTAAAAATTTAGGCCACAATGTAATCTATTGTTTACTTAAATAAATTTATACTATTTTATTTTACATAATACCTTAAACTTCAGAGAGGAATTTGGTTGAATGAATTTTTTTGTTAATTTAACTAAAATTCAATATATAGAAACTTGCGGTCAAAACAGCACTTAAGAGTATAAATAGTCAGTTTATTAAAGGTATAGATGGGGAATGGGAAAAAAATATTGCTTTGCCCAATGTCATTTAAGAAACTTGTTTTTGCTAAGGAGGAAAAATTGAACCAGAGTTTCAGCGTTTCCTGAATATTGTTTAATGAGTTAATTATTTTAAGTCTGTTTAAATGAATTGGGAGTAGGACAGTTTTGGTTTTTTTGTTTGTTTGGTTTTTATTATTATTATTATTATTATTATTATTATTATTATTATTATTATTATTATTATTTTATTGTCACAGTAGTTTTCCTAATTTCTTATCTTATCTTTGGTGTTAAAAGTCTACTCTGAAAATTTTTCATAATGTAGTAGCATAACATATGAATTCATCAGAAGACTTTTATTAGCTGCTACAATTCTATGTCAAAAATAAATTGTTTCGCCTCCTGGTTTCTTAGTCTGCATAATTTCCAATCAGCTAGAACTGTAAAAACTCTTATTCCTTCACACTTTCACCACTGTAAACATTCCAATACTAAGTCAAGTAGGTGGCCTGCTATATAACTATGCAATACAAATTTTTCATTAAGTTTCAACTTCCTTTTTTCATATCAATTTAATTCATTGAAGCCCAGTATACCACATTTTGAGAATTTTATATTACATCTTTATTAGAATTTTTTTTTTTTTTTAAATTATATTAGCCACCTTTCCTGTCCTAATCCTACAAACCAAACCTGACTATAAAAGTTTAAGATTTTTGTAAATATTTTACTATAATTCATTTTATCAAAGCTGCTTCTTTAATCTTTTCGGACATGCCTGCTTTATACAGACTTTATGTTTTAACTCTAAAATGAAAGTACTATTGAATTCATTATGATGTCAGGCTTGATGGTAGCTCACCATTGACTTTCCATTTATTGACTTCACAATAGTCCCACTGGTTCAGAATCATTAAATTCCTTCTTTCATTTCATATACTTATCTAGCATTAAACATTCATAGCTAAATGTGTATCTGTTGTTTACAGCAGAAAGTTTCCACAAGAAACCAGCCACAGGAGGAAACTTCTGCTTGGGTTATTACTGTGCCCTGGAAGAGAGAGAAACTATTGATAGACTTCATGAATGTGGCAAAACAAAACCCAGGTGTGCAGGAGCTTTCTACATAGCTATGTTTCCAAAAGACTTTTATGGCAACTATATCGTTCCTTCATCTTTTCTGCATCATATTTAATGAGAACTTACAGAAAAGTTTATATAAATGGTTTCTAACAGTATTTGTCTGTGGAAAGCTGGGGTCATTTAGGGGAGGCTAACAATGAAAAATCACCCTATATAATTTATGGAGCTGCAAACATTTAAGGGAAGAGGGGAAAGAAAGTGAACAAAAAATTTTTATTATTGCAAACAATTCTAATTTCAAGGAACATTTGATACAATTTTAACCCTGTCTCCTGTTATACCAATTTTTCAATTGTAGATAGAACTATACAGCTGAGCAACGCTCAGTTGCTTATAGCCAGATGGAAATTGCAAACATTGAATCACAAACTTGACTGATAGTTGAAAAAGTGATTGAAAAGGTTGCAGATGGAACTGGGTTTAGCTCTTCTCATATTCAGAACTTTATATTTGGATTTATAATCATTTATATAGTAAGAAAAAAATCAGTTATCATGGTATCCTGGCCCCTTACTCCGACCACTTCCCTGGACAGCTTGCCTGTTTTTTTTATTTTTTTGCTGCAGAATAAGAAACATTGATTTTGACTAAAGAAAGCATTCATATTTTCTGTTGAATCAACAGAGATTCAGCCTCAAGTCAGGTACAACACCTATCCATTAGCTGTAAAAGAAGCTCAGGGTGCATTTCCCGCTTCCACATCTACATTTCTTCATGCTGGAAGTCAGACCTCAGAAGGAAATGAGAAGAGAGAAGAGGAAGGGAAGTCAGTCAAGAGAGACACTGGTGAACATCTAGTTTCATTCAGAAACTCTCAAGGCACATTACCAGACCTAGGAAAGGCCATTGAGATCTGATTCTTCAACAAAACTGTACCAAATCTGCAAGGAGTTACCTAAGCCACTTGGGTATCTCTTCTGTAAAGAGAATAGGATATGTTGGCTGAACTCATCTTCTAATATAGTCAGATTTGCTGTCAGTAATGTCTCAACTTCAAGAAAAAAGAGAGATAATAGGATATAAATCTGTTGATTTGTCAGGGTATTCACCAAAGAAAGAAACAAAATATTTTTTTAAAAGATGAAATAGAATCTAAAGTGTAGGATCTTATTTCTTGGTTTAATTTAAATTTTCAGTTGAGAACAGGGGGTTTACAGCACTGTTAGAGAGAAAATTCAGGATAGGTATCATAAGCAAATCCAACTTTGCTGATTTGTTTGGTAATTTACGTACATTCATGTGAATCTCCAGAGAACTTCATGCAAATAATAGTTTTTCAGAACATTTTTGCTTTTCAGACAAAAGAAACAGAATGGCCAGGAAATTCCCAGTCTACAATGAGTACTTCCCACAGACAGATAATTCCACTCAAGAATCCAGCCAGCAGATGGATTTTAAGGCAAAAGTTGTCCCTCAGTGAGATTTAGGTGGACTGCAACTAATCTCAAAATAGTAAAGCAGAAAACATTGCAAATATAGTAAAATATTAAGGACACCAGAAAGTCTTAAAATTAACAGAAGAGAGGACAAGTCCATTTCTTGAGTACATCATATCAAGTGCAGTTTAGTGTGACTCTAGGTAGTCAAGGCATTTATGTAAATTTATGAACTTATATGTTCAAGTAAGATTATAGAAATGAAAAACCATGTCCAGTCTCTGTTGATTTGAAGACATTTGTTTCTATTTTTCCTTTGTCTTTTAAATGCATCATTTGATTAAAAAATGCTTATGCACATTCCAACTGAGATGTAAATAACACATACTGTATCATTGTAATGGAATTAACATCTGCTTTTATTTAATATTCAAATTAAAACAAATTATTAATCTGTGCAATATTATACTGATTGTGTTATTACTAAGTAATGGTAGTCATCACTATACAATAACAGATCAGTAGTACTGATATAACAAAATCAAGAACCTAATCATTTAATAAAGTAATATAAGGATATAAATTAAGAAATAAATCCTTCCACTGCTCTGTATTGTGCAGCGGTTCAGTTACTATTAAGATGTTCTGTAAAAATAAAATTCTGTTCATGAGGGGTCTGCAAATTTTTTCATTTATTATTATCGCACACATGAGAATGAAACTGGTCTCATAAAATGTAACACATAATGTCAGAATCAGGACTATTTAAAACAAATTCTCTGTCTAGTGGTCTGTTAAGCCATAGTTTACTAAACTCAATTATTTTTTGCAATTTTTTACTGTCTTCATTCAAACTGTGACAGGTTCTCCTACAGGTATTAGAAGAGAAAAAGTTGCTCTCAGGATCCTATTATCTCTTTTGACTGAAGAGGAGACTAGAGTGAAAAGAGAGTTTTATTCACATACATTTGTAGCATTTAAATATGTGTTCGACAATTTGAACTTTTAATTAATGAAGTATAAGAAATAAGAATATACACATTATGTCCAAATTGCTAGAACACAAAGCTCTGAGCTCCAAGCTCTACCTGAAAAACTAGAAAATCTGATTTGAACCCTCATTGCAAATAGGAGGTAATAGAGACCTGATAACACAACTTTATCAACCAAAATGAGATGTCTTTTCAGGGACTCCTTTTTGCTTATTCTTCTAATAAATTGATAAATTCTGGTGTAAACCACAGATATTTCAAGTAAAAATCCTTTCCAAACTAAAGCAAACAGATGGTCATTTTATGGTTCAGCCCTAATCACCCACTTTAATAAAACCACTTGATGTCA
The DNA here is from genome assembly GCA_035222235.1 of Margarornis squamiger. Classification (NCBI taxonomy): domain Eukaryota; kingdom Metazoa; phylum Chordata; class Aves; order Passeriformes; family Furnariidae; genus Margarornis; species Margarornis squamiger. Next base: position 73,576,032 of record JAWWTY010000001.1, read on the forward strand.
TGGCAGAACTGTACAAGCTATTCTTTACATCATTTCAGTATCCTTCTTAATGCAGCTCCCAACAACTGTACTAAATCACAGTCAGAACTTCTGACATTAGGTGCTTAAAATAACCTGAGAAAAGAACATCTGAATTAACATGAATTAAATAATCAATTAACTCATTAAAGCAGAGCAATTCTTCCCAACCTTCACTTAGGTTGAACTTGAACATTCTTTTTTTGCAACAGTCAGTTGGGTTTCTCCCAGCCACACAATTTGCTCTAAGAATACATTACCGTTGTCTATAAACCAGACTCCTTTCAAAAAATTTTTCATTTAGTTAACAACAAAAAAGTGCATAGAAGGCAAAGAAACAAATGAAAATCAGAAAATGAGAATTCCTTTTTTTCCATGTTTTCTCTCTCCCTGTCAGTACTTACCAGCACTATAAGAAAAGACATTCTAAGTTTTGTATCTTTTCCTTTGCCTCCTAAACATTTCCCAGACATTGTTTTTCACTTCCTACTTTTTACTTACTGTTCTCTGCATTCATCTGCAGATATAACTTTTAGTAGTCTATTATCCTTTTGATCTGAGAATCAGCTGTTGGAGGTTATAATGCTTATAGGTTTGGTTAAAATTAATCACAAGTGCCCACAGGGTCTCAGAGGGACCTTGACAGCCTAAAGAAAACTATGTTAAATGGGTAGAGAGAAAACTCATGATTTGGAACAAGGAGCAATGCAAAGTCAAACGTCTGAGCAAGAGCAACACTGGGCACAAGTATATGCTCAGGGCTGACGAGGTGGAAAGCAGATTTGCCAAGAAGGACCTAGGGATCCTAAAAAGCACTTAGATGAATATGCACCAGCAATGTCATCTTGCAACAAAAAAGACCAATCGCCTCCTGGGCTGCATTTGGAAGACTGTTGCCAGCAGGTCAAGGTAAGTGATACTTTGTCTCTACTCACTACTGGAGAGTCAACTAGAGCACCGTGTGTTTTGAGCTGTACAAAATGAGAAAGATATGAACTTATTTGGGCAAGTATAGCATTGAGCCATAAAAAAAAAAATAAAAATGAAACAGGAGTATCCTTCGTGTGAGGAGAGGCAGAGAGAGTTAGGACTGTTCAGACTGCGAAAGACTCAGTGGATCTCAGTGATGTACATAAGTATGAAGTGGAAGAGAATGAAGATGAACGAAACAGGTTCTTCTTAGTAGTACCCAGTGAAAGGACAAGATATAAGTGGAACAAATTAAAACACATTAAAATCTATCTGAACACAAGAAAACATTTTCTTATTCCAGGGACCATCAAAAAGTGAAATAGTTTTCACATAGAGGCTATGAAGTCTCTGTTTGTGGAGACACTCAAAAGCTATTGGGTCATGGCCCTGGGAAACCCAATCCAGGTGACCCTATCTGAACAAGGAAGTTGGACCAGATGATGTCAAGAGGTCCTTTCCAACCTCGATCATTTTGTGGTTCTGTGAATAAAGACCTTCAAGATTCCTGTTTTAACAGTGTAATGTAACAGACTATTTCAGATAATTAAAACAAACTTGAAAAACATATTCTACTCTACTTTACACTGACTCTGAAACAGTGGAACAGTACCATGTTCTGAATGATGTAGCTCAATGAATGAAGCCAATCTACCAGGATAGCCCTACTATCAGCTGTCCCTCAAGCTCTCAGGAGTTTGCTGATACCAAGTAATCCAATTCTAAAATATCTACTGGAGTTTCTGAGTTGGTTGCCTTCCCTCAGTAATGGTTATTAATACTTGGATAAGTATCTTAATTTATCAAGTTACCTGGTGATTTCAACTGCATGACAAACACCAAAGATCTCTTAAAGAGAAGTTAAAGAAAAAACCGGAATATTTTAATTGTGATGTCCACATATTCAGACTTCATTCTTGATGCATATACAAAATGAGAGTTGGAGTCAGCATTGAATTTTCAGTTGGTATTAACCAGAAACACCATACAGAAACTCTTGCTCCTAAAATGGGTTGAAAACTACACAGGCTTCAGCACTGTCACCTTTTCAATTTATTAAGCACAACTCAAAAAAATTCACTGCCCATCTACAAAATCTCCATGGTACCATCACACCCTTCTTCAGATGCCAATGTGTCTTGATTTAACCCCTGCCAGCAACTCAGCACCATATAGAGTAAAAATGAGATAACTCCTAGGTTGAGATAAATAGGTAAAGTAAAACCATGCACACAAGCAAAGCAACACAGGGAACTTATTTACCACTTCCCATGGCAGGCAGGTATTCAGCCATCTCCAGGAAAGCAAGGCTCTGTAAGGGAGAGCAGTTTCTTGGGAAGACAAGTGCCATAACTCTGAACGTTCCCCCTTCCTTCTTTTTCCTCCATTTACATGCTGAGCATGATGTCATGAGGTATGGAATATCCCTCAGGTAAACTGGGTTTACCTGACGTAAACTGGTGATGTGGTTCCCTCACAACTTCTTTTGCACCTCCAATCTCCTCACACTGGTGGAGTGGGATGAAAAGCAGAAAAGGCCTTGCTTCTGTGTAAGCACTGCTCAGCAATTACTAAATGCCAACACTGTTTTCTGTACAAATCGAAAATGTAGACCCATACAAGCTTTTATTTTTTTTTTTTTTTTTTTTTTTTGCCATTTGCTGAACCAAAATATGTAGACAAATAGGAAGCAACTCTAGACATCTTATATCTGTCTTATACCTGCTAAGATTAGTGTGTCCATACCATCTAATTTTTCAGACAGAATTTTTGATTGAATTAACCTTTGAAAACCTAATGGATAAATGATAAAAATTTTAAAAAGTTTCAGTTGAATTATATAAATGAATATTAGAAAGACTTTGAATTACTATACTTCATTCTGGTGCTGCAGAATAAGGCCTTATAGAAAAAAAAAAAATTATGAAAGGAAAAGTTCAGTAGGCCTCAAGATTATACAAGACTTAAAATATTTTATTGTGCATTGTTCCATATTTCATTTTTGTCTTTCTAAAGATGAAAACAAAGGAAGAGTTAGGAGATTTTATAAAGAAAAAGTCTCAAATAATTAAAAGACACAGAATTTGAATAGTATGATTTATGAAGTTACTGAATTTGTAAAGGAATCTTGGATCCTAAGCAGGTTGTTTTAGCTCCTGGAGAATATAGTACTATAAAATTCAACTGCAAATAATTTTACCTATAGTTTACTATTTTGCCTTTAGTTTCAGTTTAGACAAAATCCTGTAGAAAATGAAGTTTTTCTTTCTCAATGTCAGGCATAATATTTAGAAATAGACATATCAAGGAACATGGGAAAATCTAGAAATTTAGTAAGCACTGACTGAAAATGGGCAAAATCTGCAAGCATGTATCTGTACTCCACTGTTCTACAACAGTAACCTGGAAATATTTTATTTCTTATCTGGTAACGTAATGCTAGAAAATAAAGTGAAATTGACTGAAAAATATTAAGGAGTATTCCTATGCTTTTCCCCCTTTTTACTCTGCTGGCTTTATTGTTTTAAAAATACCAATTCTGTCTCACGAAAATTCTCAAAATTAGCTGCTTTTACTGTTTTAAATTCCCAGAGTTTAAGCAAAGGTCTGTTGCATTTTTCAATCCTTATTGTTAAGTCATCTAAAATATGGAAAATTACTAACTCAATACAGCAGAAAACAAAGTGAATTAAATCCTGTAAGAAAAGATAACATTGATATCAAAATAGGAAAGTCTCAAATTCTTCTGAAGCCTTCAAAAATAAACATAATTTTAAGACTTCTAATTTTAATAACATCTAAAGGTCCATATGTAAAATGATCAGAAAGTGAAAGCTTTTTGCACACAAGGATGTTAATCTCCAGGAAATTACATTTACAATTTTCAGTGTATTAGCTCTTTTACACTGATGGCTCAATTTACATTGATTAACTTATGAAGGTACTATAGAGGTCTAATGTGTTTGTTTACTCATTACAGACTGTATTTATTTCCATTAAAGACAGAAAATTCTGAAGTACTTGTCAGACAACCTAAATCAGATCTTTCTTAACACTACAGAGAGAGAGACAGCAAATTACTTAATTGTCTTAAGAGTGGATATAGGGCAAAAGAGCTCCAAACAGAGCTAAGGTGCAAGGATGGATGGATGGATGTGATGTACCCATAACCAAAATGCTGGGGGGAAAAAAAGTCAACATTACTACTATCATTGTTAACCCACTCATATACTCTATTTATATACTTACTCACTTTGCAAGAATGAATACCTTACAGATCAATAATTGTAATAATGTAATATAATAATATCACACATTTTTGTTATAAGTAGGCTACAAACAAAACCCTGTGTCTAGTCTTTATTTTTAATGTTATCTGTGAACTGCTGAATGTGAAAAACCAGATGACCAGTATGAGCACCACGATGGTATCAGGAGTAGAACAGCTAAAGTACCATTTACTGGCAGTTTAACTTGCCATGACCCTTTAGCTAATGTATCTTGGTTGGAGACATTTGCAAGCATCTTGCCACAGTCATTTAAAGAAGATTAATATAAAGTGATATAAAAATCTGCTTCATCTGAATTTTAGTATTACTTTCATCAAATGGCCTACAGTCAAAATGCTTGTAGAGCTGACTCTTATTCAAACTTAAGTCAATGAGAGCAGAAATTAGACTTCAGAAACTTGCCAAATTGTATTTCTTTCATGTACGACATAACAAGATTATATCTCATGCTTAATTACACTTCCATAAAGATGAAGGGTTTATTTCTCCTCAATTTTAGCAGTTAAGCCAATAAAAGCTTTGCTACCTTTATACATATATAAAGGAAGCCAATCTTTTATTTTTGCTAGAATTAGGAAGAAAATTTATTTTTTATTATGAAAGATACAGGAAGAAAATATGATATAAGAATAAAAATCTTATATAATAGAAGCCAATTATGTGAAGTATTTCACCTTTTCCTGGTATAGAATAAAACTTAATTTTTAATATTGCTTTTTCAATTTGATCATAATTGTGATAATGTAAATGTTAAATATGACACACTACAAAAGTCTAAAACAAAAATAAAAATATTTGTATACAGGTTTTCATTATAAGCTGGAGTTTTAACTCTTGCCTTAGAATGGAATGGTAGAAATCTTCACAAAAGGAAAGACTCTTAAACTTTAAGCCCTTAACTTTAACTTAAGAGAAGTGAAGTGAGAAAGGGCACTTTTAAGTGAGTCATTGTGCCATGGCAACATTCTAATAACATTTTTTGCACTCTACAGACAAATAACTTTAAGTCATTTGAGATTTTCTAGGCTAACAATGTAAAAGCATCTCTTCTCCACCTTTTCAATAATGAACATATTTTCTGCTCCATTACCTCCATTAACCAGATACCATTAGCAGTTTTATGCAGTATTTCTGTCATTCAGTCAGGCTAATATGATCATAAACTAGTGTATTTTTTTGGCAATAAGAGACATAATAAGAGTGAAAATGGATTGCTTTACCTTTAACTCGACAGGAAACTTTTCCTGAGATGAGGAGAAAATCTTGAGGCATTTTCCCTGGCCATATCTCCCTAATGTATTGTACAAAATTTTCAACCTTTGGTGTTAAAACATGTTTTGAAAACTCTTTTTATCTATTCAAGTATTTTCCTTTTGATAGTCTTGAAAAGCGGAGTCAGAAAAAAAATCAGAAAAAGAGCAATAGAAATAATTTATTCAGAGATTATGAAGTGCTTTTGAGTTATTCCCCTTCATTAAATACTAACTGCTTGGAAAGAATACTAAGGTATTAAAATGCTAATAAAATTGTGGACATCTTAAGCTGAAAACTGTATAGCATTTTCAGGCTGCTTTCAATTTTTCTTCAGTCTTGAATTCAAAAAACACCTAATAAACAATTTGTGCCATATAATAAATGGAAAAATAATGAATGGTAAAAAGTTTTTATTATACTGAAAATTTCCCTAGTTCACTGAGCACTATTAAGTGATTTCTAATTACAACATGGTATAAAATCTGTATTTAAAACAAGTATGGGATTTTTAGTAGCAAAGTATTAAATGAAAGGCACCAGTTTGCAATACAGAATAATGTTATTTGTAAGCACCCCATTGACTGGTGATTTTAGTCTGATTTAAGATGACTGGTAGAGAATTCTGAGATAACTTCACTTGAAATTCTCACAAGCATTAAGAAATAAGAAGGTAGGAAATTACCGTGGAGGTGCAAAACTAACCACAGGAACAGAAACACCCACAGAAATAGTAAAAAATATAGCTATTGAGTTATTTGTTGTCAGTTTAGATAGATATAAGCATTCTAGCAATTTTACAGCAAGGATTTCACTCACATCGAGCACAGTTCAATTGCGTTATTAATTTTCTATATAATAAAAGAGAGAATATGTTTGTCATGTATGTAAATTACAACAAATTAGGCTATGTGGAAACATCCTGGGAATGTAGAGTAAAATTTATTCATTTATTTATTTATTTTTAATTCCTTGTCTGTCTTAATGTTTTTAATCAATATGTGTCACATAATGAATACCACCAGGTGACAGATTTAGATTTCAAAATAATCAAAATACAAGGAAAATATCTGAGTTCAATAACTTTCAGTATAAAGGCAACTATGCTCTAAGAGGAAAATTAATGCCGACATATTATATAGAAGTAGGGTAGAGACCATGATGTAGACCATATGTTAGATATGAATCAGTGATTGGTCCATGTGACAGGAATAGAACAGATATGACTTTGGAGGTCAACTGGCCTGGGAAGTATATGAGGATGCCAGTTGAATGATTGATTAAATAGTTTTTTGTTTGTGTGGGGTTTCTTTTTTTACTGATCTGTCTTGTCAATTTTCTTCAACATAGAGTTTATTTTATACTAAAACTTAAGTGCGATACTTGTGTAAATACCAAGTTGTTGGCACAGAGAATGGAGGACATCTAGGTGATTAGTTAGTAATGAAAATTAGGTTGTGCTGGCAACACTGGGGAGAGAAATAACCAAGAATTGTAGTGGTGACAGCAGGTTTGGATGTGAGATATCAGTGGGAGAGTGCCCACTTAAACCATGTTCTGAGTTTGACTTGGTGTATGATGTACATTGTGTGTCTGTGCCTGTGGACCTGCTGTAAGTGGAGTAGGTGAAATGAGATCAAGGCAGGTGTGAGGTGCTTGAGAAGCATTGCAGAATGTGATCTGTGATAGGGTGAATGTCAGCTAACATTCACTTTGGAAAAAGCCTCTGTTTTGTATACCATCTATTCTTACAATATGTACTTATGTCAAGATGAGACACTCAACTTCAGAGTCAAAGAGCATGCTCTGGCCTGTTTTTCTTAGTAACAGAGATGTTCCTCTCAGAGTAAACACCAGAACTAGGAAAGCTTATGTTAATCATAGATTAACTAGTAATGTATTTGTCTGTGTTGATGACAAAATACAAAATGTGAATTAATAACCTATAAGTTAAATAATTTCAGCATAGCATAAGAATATAAATGCATTCTTAAGTAGTTTAGTCTATTTAAATATCCTCATTTATAGACAAAAATGTATGTGACTAGAAAGATGCTAAAATGTAGTAGCAACACATATAAAATGAGTAATTTTTCCTCTCTGGGAGGAAAAAAAAATCCTTTTTAATAAATTCCCAGTAACTGAATCAGTTTATTATGGTGTGAAAAAGATGAAAAAAAGCTTTAAATTTTTTTAATAAGCACTATTTTCAAATAAAGGTTTCTCAAGCATTGACATGGAAGAAAACATCTGGTCAGCATACTTTTCTTTAAAATTAAAGAGGTATTTTTGGTTTTTTTACCTATGTTAACGAACACAATTGCAATGAAATAAAAAGATTTTTGAACACCACTTAGCAGTATCAAACTATATAGCTGAAAAATGAAAAGTTTTAAGCAGATGATAAGAGTACTCAGGTAGATGTTTAAAGGCTGAGTTGTTAGAAGAAACATGATGAGACATGCTTTTATGTGCCTGACTTTTTTAGAAGGCTAAATACATAATGATATATCCTCAATACCTGCTCTGTAAGACTAGTATCAAAGACAAAGTAAAATCAAAACAGTCTGTGTCTTATCACTGGGCTGAGGAGAAACCCTGGCAAAACTTTAAATGAAAGCTTTATCAGCTATACTGCTTTTTGAGTTTTGACTCAGTTTTATGTCTTAATAATGTATATAAAAAATAGAGAGAGCAGCAATATTTTGACAGATTTTATTAGTAATAACACTTTTTAAACTATGCATTTCACCTTGGTCAAAACACAAGTTCACATGCTCCATTCAGGCTGAATTCATATGATAGTTTCTGTTGATGCTCTTGATCCAGGGAGCAGTGGCAAGTACAAGTTATATTCTGTGAGCAATGACCTCAGTGTTTCAAAAAAATCACTTCTTATGTACTGAAGGTAATCATCTCGCACAGCCTGTGGTAGTAAGGTAAGTCTGCTATGAATAAATACTTTTCCTGCTGTCGAACTACCTTCCTTTGTAGAGTATACAGCTTCAGTAAACTAATTGTGGTGAATATAATTTCAAAAATGTCATTGGATCGATCTACCGTTACTTTGTTCCACACAGCATAATTTTCTTTATGAGCTCCATGACTCATAAGTTTGGATCACTGGGTAAAATATGCAAAAAATCATTCAAGAAAATACACTTTTGTTGATGTCTATGTCATCTAGGCAACAGGCATCCTGTGAGGAACTGGTTCATAATTTAGTTTTATAAACAGTGATATTACTTATTAGTTACTGTGATGTGCCTAACATTTAGAAGGAAGAAGGACTGTCACAGTAATGATTCTTCTCCATTAGTCTTGCTAGGACCGAGCTGTTGTCAGACAGTCTGGAAGATACACAGCTGAACATTATGTAGATTATATTGTTTTCCATATCCGTCATGAACTATAATTAGACACTAAACAAAACATACAGTTACAAGAATAATGAAGGCTGTGGATACTGCTTAGAGAAGTTGCAAATTATCTATACGGGAGAAATTTGCAAACAGAATGTATAAATGTCTGCTAACAATTATTCAAGTGAGATTATTTGCAGGGAGAAGTAATTTCTGTCATTCAGGTACAAAAGTACGTAAACCTTCAAGCTGCCAATGCTTCTTTAAGTTTGAAACAGAAACAATTTCAAACTCAGTAAAATTAGAAGAATTTGCAAATAGTGTAGTTCTACTACTTTTGAGTCACTGAATATTCTAAATAATCTCGAGGCCCCAGTTTTCTATTTTGCAAGTACTTTTAATTTATCTTGTGCTAATTATGACTAAATTAACCTGCAAAGGATCTTTTGTACTCATTGCCTACTGGATTCTTTGCAGAATTTGACTACATTGTTTCAGCAGATTATGGATGTTTACACATTTGGCTCATGAAAGAATAATTAGATTCAGTCAGGGGTCCAGATCACCACAGAAGTATGAACTACTGAGGTAGACCAGAGCTCAAGCTGGGAAAACAAGTTGGCAGATCAGGGTGAGGATCAGTGATTCTTGGGTGTAACTGATGTAAAATTCAGGGTACTTCACAAATATCTAACTACACATGACTCTAACTACACATTTGTCTAGTGTGAACTGCTGGGATCTCCAGGAAAGAGAACTCTCAGCAGGTAGAATGAACTAATTTCTGCTGATCCATTATCTGTGGGAATTTTTAAAGACATTTTGCAGTTGTTCAGTAGTATGTCACCTTATTTTATTTTTTAAATAAAAATATGATAAATTATCAGATAGTCTGTGTTATATTTTATCATTCTTGAAATTCAAACAATTTAAGGCTGCTGTTCTTTGCACTAAGAATGTTCACATGACCTCGTGTAGATGACCCCCTCACAGTGATAGGAAGAACATCCAACCTGTCAGTTCCCTACACAGGGCATCCAGCTATAAGTTTTGCTGGAGAAAATAACTCAAAATAGATTTATTCTCTAGCTTCAGTCTGACACAGCCAGGCAGAAAGCTGCTTCATAGCTATCCTGAACAGACCCAAATATGGGTTTATTTCACACTGCATTTCTCTTAATCCTTTTGAAGTTCTTCTCCTTTACTACCCTCATTCCTTTTCTACTGTCCATGATTTAGCAGACTTTATAATCTTATTTGGTGCTTATGATTTAATTTCCCTGGTAATTTCTATTTTGTTCAGCAATTCTACTAAGTTACTGCCTTCTTTTGTTAGGTACAGTTTCCTGCTGTATTTTATGTTGTTGTCTTATGAGTGGAGGTCTGGGTCAGAATCAGCCCTTTGTGTATACATCACTCTTATCTCATTATCTGCAGCAGCCTGTTATTCCTCATACTGCTATTTTTCAGAGGGGCCAAACATTAGGATTCACCATGACATCCTATGTCTCTAGTTGAAATGTCTCTATACTTCTGTGACACTCTGTCATTTCACTGTCTGACTGCATAGATGAGCAATAGAGGGAAAATAGAAACTAAAAATTTATTTTTTTTTTTTAATCATACAATTGCCATTTTAGAAGTAGTGATCAGCAAAGGTGTTGAGTAGCAATGTTGTAAACATTGTCTGACACATGATGTGGCAATCACTCAAATGAAATATTTTCTCTTTTTATCTCTTTCACTGGGAAAATAAAAACTAAGTGCATCTTAGGTAATGAAATTAGACAGATTGGTTCCTATACACACAGCTTAAAAAGGAATAAAGAGACACAGATAAAGTTCTGGAGCTAATAACTGAAATTGTTAAGGTTGTTTTATTTCTAGTTATCTTGCATTGTGTCAATGACAATTTTCTGCTGGTGTATTAATAACTATCTAAATAAACATGAATAATTGAACTACAAGACTTCCAGTATAGGAAGAGTTATGCACTTAATCATTTAATTAATTTGAAGTTTGTTTTGTCAAATACGTTAGTGATTCATAAAGGAGATGTTATGGACAACAAAAATATATAGATTGGATACAGAGCAAAACTGTAATGAACACCAAAAATTAAAGAGGCCCAGTTAACAGACCAGTGATAAATTAAAGATGTCTCATTTTTCTTAACATTTAGGGCATCTGAGTTAATGAGCTTTAAAAAATAAAAGCGTTCTATCTAGTAGCTTATTCAGTAACTAGGATGTAGCACATAACAGATCTGAAATTCTCAAAGTATGACTGAAATCCTTCTAGTACTCTTCCACTAGTAAAGCATACTGTTTTACAAGTTCAAACAGAAAAGATATGATGATTGAGTAGTCCTTATACAGTTTGTGCTCATCTATTATGTCCTGCAAGGAAAGAACCTTAATAGCAACTGAAAGAGCACTGTAAACTAATGTTTCTTTGAAAGGTAAATGGAAGAAAAAATACAGTTGATTTAGATACTTATATTCAGGGAAGTCATACCTGTGTATATTTTTCCAGTCCTTCACCAGAGTTACGCAAAACAGGATAAAATGTTTCTTGCATTGTCACAGCACTAGACCAAACCTAAAGTTGACATAGGGCTTGATCTTGAAGGTGTTTCTTACCTGAATTATAAATGTGAGTTTTCAACTAAATCTTCTTCCATCACATCTTACCAATTTCTTCTGCAGGGAAAAAAACCTCTTTTGCCTTCATCTGGCTTCAGTGACATCATTGGCTTCACTCTACTGACAGGTAAATAAGAGTTTTAGACATTGGGCTCTTGTTTTTCAGGATTTCTGAGCACTGAAACATTTTGGAGTGTTCAGGCTGAATGATGGTGGTGGTCTATGACTGCAATCAAGAGTGCAATGGTAAGCAGTTATTCATATAAATGGTTTTACAAGACAAAGCCTGTACAGCAAAATAAGAGATCCCTGGGAATGACATGAAGCACCAGACTCTTGAATATCCATACTGCTTAATGGTTAATTCCATGGTTTCGTTTGAGTCTACCTCACCTAAAACTCTTGCATGGCCTTAGCTAAGTACAAACAGTACTGTCTTACCTGGAATAAACTTCACAGATGAGTCAAACTGTATAGAAAGGGACTTAAGGCTGAATCACTAGCTTTACTAAAACATTCTCGTTCCATGCTTAAGAGCATTAACCTTGAACCTGCTGCCGTCTTGCTTAATAAGAATATCACAAATAAACCCTGAAACTGCAATTCAAATCTTCACCGTTATTTTTTGTTCTACTGTTTTGTAAAAATTCAGCCTTAAATTCCAGCAGCACTAGAACTGACTAGCTCCACCTAAAAACATGGCTTTCCTTATGTGTTCTAGTTAACACCTTTTTCAGGTGCATTTTTCACATGTAGGAAAAAGCTAATATGAAAAGAATCAGTGAGAAATTATTATATATTTGCTCTTTCAGATTTTTATTTCCCTTAACTCCAGCTTTTTATGTGTTTGCCAAAAGAACTGTCAAGTTCTCTTATATGTTGATTTCGTTCGTATCATGCTTTCAGCTCCAGTTTGGAGTCTTTTTGATGGTTTGGGGGCTTTATATTTGGCTGTTGTTATTTTTACTAAAATGGATTATATTACTTCTTTTCCCCTGCTAAAATGAGTGAGGAGTTTTAAAGACCTTCTATGTGTCGAATGGTTGTGGTGGGGGGGAGGGGGTGGAATAATGACCCAGGCAATCAATGAGGCAATCAATGTCTTTTTTTGTCTTTTTTTCCCCTGGCAAGAGAGATGCACAGTGATAGCATGAGTATGAACAGACACAAGGTGGAACACTGAAAATTCCCACCACATAGTAAGGAAAAAAGACTACCACAACAGCAGACTAACACTGCAAAAAGTTGTCTTGTAGGGTTGAAGAGACTCCATCCTTGAGGTAGTCAAGACTCAGCTTTTGAGTAGAGTTTCGATGATATTCAGAGATCCTTTTGACTTTAATTTTTTTATAATCCTAAATATATATGAAAAATAAATAGAAATTTTGAAAATACATGTATGCATACATTTCTCCCAGTATCAGTTATTGAATGTTTGGGATATGGTGCATATAAGTTAATTATTTTTATAGCTTGTGGGTTTTTGTTTTATACTCTGCTCTATCCCACCTTTTGTATCACAGTGCTCAGTCTAAAATTAAGAAACACAGGACTTAACGAGTACAGGAATTCTCAGAAGCAAAATTTGTGTGATTTAGAGAAAAGAGCAAGTATTATGCTCTATCTGCAATACTTACACTTTTCATGAGTAATTTAAAAAAGCTGAAGCTTAAAAGTGCTCTTACAGATGTAACGTTATTTCTGCCTCAAACTGTTAACCGCAATATGATCAGTTTAAAGATCTATGTTGATACTTTCTTCTCTGACAGCAGTTGAAACCTTTCAACCCTTGTTGAAACAAGCAAACAGATAAACCAAACCAAACAAACAAATTAAACCTAAAAAAAACCCCAAACAAACAAACAAACCAAAACAGAAAAAAACTGGCTATTGTCATTAGTTACTATATTTCCTTGATCAGCCTCAGATGCCACTTTAGAAATTTAGAATTGTTAGACAACTCCATTGAGATGCTTAAAGTTCACTCAGCATCCACACACACACAGAAAAAAACACTGAAAGTTATTCCAAGCTAAAGACAAGACAGTTCTGTGAATTCTACTTAACTGCTTGCGCACATCTTCACTAATTTCCTCCCACAAATTTTAATACAAATAATTGTTTGTAATATGCTAATCATATTTTTTTTTATCAGGCAAAATATGCTGGGTGCTGTCTCGGTTTAATGGCAAAATATATACTTTGAAGGCTGAGAGCACTAATGACATGAACTTTTTTCCTACCCATCCCCCAATATAGAGAGGGTAAAAATTATGAGTCTGAATGAAGGAAAAAATAACCAAAAAAACAACAGCAGAAAAATATTATCTAGCTACCCATCCCCCCTTCCGCTGGGTTGAAAAAACCGTGGAAGGATATTTCATCTGAGAAAGTCTTATGCTGCCAAGGTGATGATGTGGGTTCCAGCATAGCAAACCATGTGGGTGTCAGCGGCAGGGCTGGGGCTGACCCGGTGTGGTCCTGGGGTCCAGTGGGTCATGAGGGCAAAACGCTGGTGGCTGAGATGGGTTGGCCCCCTGGACTCAGGTGACTGTGACTCCAGGATATTGCAAAATAGCTGCTGAGGCAGAGCAGCCAGTCCAGGGAGGAGAAACTCAAGCTGGCAAAACCAGCAACAGCTGAGGCAGAGAGGCCACTACAGGAAAGAATTTGAGAGTCTGCAGCACTTGAATAGGCAAAGACCAGGTACAGAGAGAGGAATTCCAGTCTGAAACTGCCTATTATCTCATGCCTCCTGGCATGAGTTCTTGCGATGCTCCACTCCAAGTGCCCACCTTTCCCGTGTATTCCAAGACCCTGGAGGCACTCTTCCCTGATCTGGCTGGAATGGGGGCGGTCCTCTGTGCTCCGAATTACATAGTCGTATGTATTATTCATCACTGGAAAATCCTTCCCATTTAACCAAAACTACTACAGTACCCATCTTTTGGTAAGCCCTCAGAAAAGGAAATTCACACCATTCCCAGGAGAATGTATTATACAACAAGACTACAAAACTACAAGACCACATGTGGCAGGATATGCTACCTGGTTGAACCTTTTGCAAATTCAGATGAAATTTTATCAATGCAGATCCAAGAATGCAATTTGCTTATTTCTTAGAGAAATAAGAAGATTTATTCCTTTGTCTTTTAGTTGTTGTTGCTGTTGTGTTTTTGTTTTGTTTTGTTGTGTTTTGGGGTTTTGTTTTTTTTTTTCTTTAAATGCATAGGCTGTTTGCTGACATTAGGTTGCCTAGTAGCACAATATAGAATATTAAAAAAAAAAACTAAAAAAAAAACTAAAACACCTTTGGCTGGAGCAGAATAGCATCCCTTCAGGTAAGGGTGAAATTGAAGTTGCAGTTTTCATTCTCTAAATGAGATCAGTAATTTTAGGTAGCCATTATCTCTACTTTCTTTTAAAAGTGATACAAAAGGATATCAAACGTATAGTGAGAACTATGCTGAGGACCATATCAGGAAATCCTGAAAGGAGGAAGGAAAAATATTCCCCAAAACTCTGTGCCTAGGATGTCAGTTATCTATGACATGCAGTTTTAGATTTGGTTCTTCCCTTTGGAATCTCTTAGCTGCCTACAGACTGCTCCAGAAGTTGACAGGCATGTGAGTCAGTCACTTTGAATGATGGGCTGGGTTCACGTGTTTAACTTTTAAAAAGTTACATTAAGGGTACCTCATTGTGGGGGGAGTTCTGCTGTTATGATATGCTTCTTTTTCAGTTCAGCACATCAGTTTGTGCACAGCTAACTGAGGCAGCTAACATATGCAGCAGTTTGTGCAGAAAGGCACAAACCCAGAGCCAGCAGTTCTGTGCCAAACAGCAGGCATGTCCCCAGCTATGGTGCTGACATGCCACAGGTGACACGGCATGATTCCCAGCTGCTGTTAGAGCTATTGTCCCTGTGACATCCGAGGCTTGACCCAGACGAATTCTCCTAAGGAGGATTCAGATCTACAAATCTCAAACTGCAGGGAGTGCCTGGGACATCTCACTGAGGTTAGGCCAGATGGTTTTACAGCTTGTAGCAGCTGTGTAGTTGTCAAGAAGCTGTGCCACCAAACGAAAGAGCTGCAGGAAGAGGTCAGCAGACTGAGCAGCATCAGGGATGAAAAGAAAGCAGTTGAATGGCTCTTTTCTGAGAGACTGCAGCTTCATGAGCTCAAACTTCCAATTGTAAAAGAGGGGCACGCAGAGCCTGTGTGGTCAGGGTGTGTGACATCCCATCCTTAAGGGGAAGGGAGCACCCAAGATTCATAGCTGCTTGTGGTAGAAAGAAACTACAGAAGTCAGAGCATCCACAAAAGCTTACAAAATTTTAGTATTAAACTACACCCACCACATGGAAATTGGTATTTTAGTCTTTGGCCTCCAGTAAAAGCACACCACAGTGGGTTTTGGATAAAGTGGTAGAGTGAAAAGGAAGAGAGAGATAAATTAAATAGGGGGCTACAAGACAGAGAGAGAGGAAGAGAGGAAGATGAAGACAAGAAGAAAAGAGAAAACAGATGACAAGAGAAGGGAAGGGAAGGGAAGGGAAGGGAAGGGAAGGGAAGGGAAGGGAAGGGAAGGGGAGGGA